>VZRF01001322.1:388994-682304 GCA_013396875.1 Vireo altiloquus | reverse complement strand
GGGACCCTCCCGGGGCTCCCGGTGGGCTCGGGGCGGGCGGGGCAGTGCGGGAGAAGAGACGGGCCTGGGACGGGCCCGGGACGGGCCCGCGCCGGCGGGCAGGCCCAGGCCCAGGCCGGGCCCAGCCCAGGCCCAGGGTCGCTCAGAGCGGGAAGAGGCTCAGCCCGCGGGGCCGAGAGGGCCCATCGGGCGGTCTCACCTCGGCGGTGCGGGGTGCGGGCCGTGCCCGGGCCGGGGGCTCCGCTCCGGGTCCCGTCAGGCCGCGGCCGCTTCGCTCCGGCTCCTTCCGCCGCCGCAGCCGGNTGTGCTACAGGCCCGCGAACGCGTCACGCGGCCCATGGGTCACGTGGCAATGCCGCCCCACCCACAGCCCGCGAGGGGGCGGAGTCAGGGCTGAGGGGCCGGGGTGGGGTCCGGGGTGGATCTCGATCGAGATCGGGACCGGGACCGGGATTGGGATCCAGATCGCGATCGGAGTAGAGGACGCATGACTCCCTGGTCCCAGGGACAGCCCCGTGTGAGGACGGGCGGCTTAGCCGCAGCAGCCGCAGCTCCTCATCAGGCAGACGGCCGCGCTGCGGCTCCGCAGGACGGGAACGGAGCTGGCCCGTGGCGCCAGCCCTGACAGGACTGACCTCAGCAGCACCACTGAACCCGTTCGGTTGGAAAAGACCTCGGAGATCATCGAGTCCAAGTTCAGAGCCAAGACCACCATGTCAACTCAATTATGGCTCTAAGTGTCATGGCCAGTCTTTCTCTAAACACCTCCAGGGACAGTGGCTCCACCACTTTCCTGGGCAGTCCATTACAATGTCTAATCGCCCTTTCTGTGGAGAAAATTTGTCCTGATGTCCAACCTAAACCTTCCCTCGTTTAGGGGAGACTGTCGTCCCATCGTGCTCCTGATGGCATTAACACCTCTCTGGGGCAATGCTCTGCTCTAAGTCTTCAAGGCCAGGCTGGACAGGGCTCTGAGCCAGCTAGTCTAGTGGTACGTGGCCACTTCCTACAGCAGAGGCTTGGGATGAGATGAATTTCAAAGTTCCTTTCCATCTAAACTGTTCTGTGATTCTTAGTTCACAGAGGAACGATGACAGATTTCTCCTGTCTAAGCACACACTGCTGTAGGGGTCCGGGGGTCCCTGAGCCTCCCTGGATCCAGGGGACTCGCCCACTCACATCTTTGTTCCTGACAGTATCAAACACAGCAACACCCTCTGGCTACTTACATGATCATCCGAACCATGTAAAACTTACCAGCAAATAATTTAGAAGAGAGTAAGTTTCGATACTCATCCTGCAACAGGAGAGGAAACTGAGGGGAAGAGCTCTGTGGCTTCTTCAAGCCTGTCACAGGAAGAAAGACATATTTCTGGTGGAAAGCCAGTGATGAATTTGGCTGTGAGCTTGTGAGCCAGGCAAATTAAGCAGATGCCCAAAAACTTTCTTCATATTAGCAGGAGGATCAGTGTCTCCTGCAAACATCCTGTCCCTCATGGTCACAGGCACATGGTGCTGCACAGGAAGCTGACTTCACTAATTGGATTTGTTTATGTATTATGAGGAAAATATATCTACTGTGTTCTACAACACTTGGTTTATGTCCTCAGAGGATATCCTGACCCGAAATGAAACACATTTCTGTATCTTGGTGTGTGATTTGATAATTAAAATGCGGAAATTACAGGACACTGTTCAGAGATGACTGATGAGACCAAGTGAAATATGAAAATAGCAACTGCAGCTTTTTAATATTTTCATTATTATTCAATAACAAATTAGAAATAGTTAAAAAAACATTTTCTAGTAAGACTTTGTGGACAGATCAGCAACTGTGGGAATTTGTACACGTCTTTCAATACAGAGCAATCCTAATGAGTTTGTGAGCATACCTATCCGTTAGAATGGGCATTAGTACAATCAATTTAATCTTCACATTTCAGGAAAAGAAATCTATGCTGTATCTGTAGGATCGAAGTGACAGAGAGGGACTGAGAAGGCATCCACTGTCCAGCTATCTCCAAAGGCAGCAACAGCAAAAAGGAGAACACTTCTATGGTTCCATCAGCAGGAGCAAGCATAAAGAGGCATTTTATTTCTATAAAAGGTTTGGTGAGAGTTAATATTGAAATAGCTTTATGGTTATATAGTAGTGTATGTAGTTTATAGTAGAGTATGGAGTTTTATGGGGTCTGCAGGCATCTAAAAAAAGCCACCAACACTATAAGCTATGTATGCTATATATGGGAAGACAAGCTAGATCTTGAAATCTTGAAAATTAAAGATCTTGATCTTTAATTCCTAAAAATTGAAGATTCTCATTAATTAAAACTGGGTTTATCTTCACACAAAAATAGAGACCTTTTTTCTGTGTTTGACTAGGGAAGCTCTTTTATACTATATTGAGGAAAACACAGTGTTTAGCTAGAGAAGCTCTTTTATACTATATTGGGAAAAAACAATGTAAGGAGGACGTCTTCGTGGTGTCTTACAGATTACATTTTTAAAAAATATGTTTCATAGTTCATCAAATGTTTGGTGCCTGGATGGATACATAGTACCATTAGCACATTAGCATTACTTATAGCAATATATATAATTTAGCAACAGAAAGAAAAGGCAACTTAGTTGGCTTTTACCGAAGACAAACCCTGTTGCCATTAGCTCTGGGGCTTTCAGCTGCGATTCCTAGTGGGAAGCTGTCCGACTGACCCGACTGTGCTCGAAGAACGACGAGGGAAGGCTGCTGGAGCCTTCGTGGCCACGCTGGCGCTGCGGGGCAGGCGGGAGCGGCAGCGGCGGTGGCAGGGAATGGCACAGCTGGCCGGGAAGGTGAGGTTTGCAGTACCCGGGATAGCTGGGCATGTCTTGGAAGGGGCTGCCTGCCTTTAAGGCAAGCTGATGCGCGGTTGGAAGAGGCGCTGGCACATCCCGCAGCCACGCTTGGCTTGTCCAGGAGGTGGTAGTGGTGCTGCGCAAGACGCCTGCATTGCCAGCCGTGTTTAACTGGCAGCTCGGGAAACAACTCTGCTACAGGTCCACAATTCTGCCTTTTTTACAGTCTGCTGCGTGATTTTTATAGCTGGATAATGGGAGCATATACAGGAAGTTGTTTTTGAAGGTAACTAGGATTATACAGTCTTTTGAAACATGGGTGTGTTTTGGTGAATAAGTAGACTTAAATCCGCAACATTCTGCATTCCTTAAAGTTAAATTCTGAAGCACTTAAGGATCAGAGAGCCGAGTGCTGAGCAGCAACCAATGCTGTGAAGATGTTATGATATCCAAATGGTTTAATGTCCTGTTTTTCAGCTTTGTATGGGTGTATTGTTGTGCTCAGCACAGAGACCCAGCCACTAGCGAAAAATTGGCTTCTGCAAACAAACCAGTCTGTACTCATGACAGAAACTGCAACCCAAGTCTAGGCCAGAATGGAGACACTGGATATTTTTAGGCTTTTCTGGTCAGCTGCCTGGATGGCAGGCATTGCCCTTCTGTGGGGCAGTATGTCAATCTTGAAAGTTAATGGTATATTAATTTGGATTAAGAAAATACTCTATTAAAACTTCAATTTTTAGAGTTATTTTCCTGAGATGCATGGGTTTTTTTCTTCAGTTGTCCTGTGCCTCTAAGCAAAATTTTCTTTATTTTGTGGGAGTTTTTTACCGTTTGTCATTATGAGCAGAACTGTCAACTTTGTCCATATTTGCAATTATGTGATATTTCCCATTATGAGGCATTTTGTTGTTGCTTCTACAAAATTTATTTCTACAGCCTGATTTTGTTTTTTTCTGCACTGGCTGTTTGAGTCTGGCTGAACTTGGCAGTTCAGCAGTTTGGTTCTCATAAAATCAAGTTATAGAAAGAAATGCTGCTTGCCCAGACAGTTGATCAAAATACACACTTACACTGTTGAGAGGTTCAAGTGCCTCTTTGCTTTAAAGCACGGGCTCAACATTTCTTAGGGAAGTTCTGTGTGGTTTAAGTCTCCATTTTTTGCCATTTTGCTCTCCTGAAATTTGGCCTAACTGTCAGGTTTTGCAATGCCTGCTTACACAGAAGTTTGTGTCGAAGTGAGATCAGGTAGGTGAATTGTGTGCACATTCTTGACTCTCTGCAGCCCAGCTAATCAGTGCAAATTGGGGTGCTAAGCAAGAAACTGAGAGTTTAAACATGTTCTGTCCTCTGAATAACCGTAGAAATTATGTCCAAGTGGTGAAAAAGGCACAGTGACTAAAACTGAGGAGGAAAAGTGAATCAGAACTAGATGAAGAATAAGATCCAGGGTGGGGCAGCATGTGGATAAGGAGAAAATGTCAGAATAAGGAAGAATGGAGTGAAAACTTGCATCCTTTATTATGTCATCCACTTCAGAAGGATTTGAGGCTCTTGGATTTCCATTCCCTTGCAATTGACAGCTTGTGAGAATGCCATCTTATGTGGGAAATGACAACCTGCCGGTGTGATCATTTACTGGCACAAGCAGCAGGCCCATTTGCTGGGTCTTGATCAGGCCTACACAACACAGACTGTTAGATGGGATCTGCAGCTTCTTGTAAACCTTTGGTTGGAGCAATATTCCAAGTCAGGGTGCAATTTCTTTCTCTGAGGCACTCTGCCATCTGCATCAGGGAGCATCAGCCCAGGAGGCCTGGGCACTGCAGGAGAAGGCAGCTGGGCATGCTGGCTCTTCTTCTCGGGGTGCCAGGAATTGTGGTCTTGAGACTCCTGGTGTCCAGAAGGTGTTTGAGTGGCAGGAATGCTAAGAAGATAAGGGAAGTTTAGAAAGTAGGGAGCAAGGGCCATTGCAGTGGGTAGAGGAGCCTGGGAGGATTAGGAGAGGAGCTGAAGCAGCAAGCCAGCAGTGTGGGAGGTTTGGGAAGCAGGAACTTGAGGTTAATATGAGAACAGCGTGGGGGGACTTGGTGTTTGTGTGTGGGGAGGGACCTGGGAAGTACGGAATAAGACGGACTGCTGTGATGGGGCTGCTGTGGGGGAGAGGAGACCCAAGTCCTGCGTAGTGAGGGCAGACAAACAGGAGGGCATTGTATGCATAGGGAGAGGGCAGCTTGTAATGAGCACATGAAAGGAGAGGGAAGGGGATATGAGGAGCAGCTGACAGCGGTGATGGCTGTGTGTGTTTTCCCCAGGACAGGCTTGCTGCCAGCTGTGTGCCACGCATTGGCTGGAGTTTGTGGCAGCTGGTCAGCAGCCACCCACCACGAGCTGTGTGGCCTCTGGGTGCTGGGGAGCTGCTCTGCTGTGTCCCACAGCTGCAGCTCAGTGCCAGCAGTCAGTCTTTGGTGGTCCACCCCGACGGGAGCTGCATGGGCCTGGTCTGAGCACTCTGTTCTGAACACAGGGTTTACAGTTAACCCAGAATGTGCAGTTAAAAATAGGCAGTTGTCTGTGGGTCCTGTATTGCTGTTTGCTGCATTTTAAAGGAAAGTGAGCCGAAAGAAGAGGAAGAGAGCCCTGCAAGTGGGCGACTGAATAGCCCTGTAAAGAACTGGGTTTATTCTCCTGTGTAGGAGTATCTACATATTGTGAGTGATGTAGGTCTGTGTATGGAATAAAAGCTCAGCGTGTAAACTTAGAGCTAATTGCCCCATGGGACTTGTAGTTGAGAACTGACCACAAAAGCTCTGACTCATCTGGAGGTAACTTTGCTACCACAGGGGCATGGTTAAATTGTTTTTAGGAACTGTCATACATTCCTAGGTTTTGAAAGTTCATAGCATCTTGGTTTGGAAGAGCTACCACTCCTGATCAGTGTTACTTAAGCCGTATGAGTAGTTTGGGGGCCAGTCAGATAGGAAGAGATTTGAAACAGTGTTACTTATTTATAAAGAGGGTTTTGATTATTTTCTGCCTCTTCTGAAGTTAACAACATCAAAATTGTAATTAATCACATGGACACCTTTGGACCTTAGTACCTCTGTTTCTTTGCCCTCCTTTAGAGCAAGGGATAATAGAGCTACCTTATTTTGTAGAAATAAATACTTAAAAATGCTGCCACATAGTACTGATGAATATCAAGTGAAATCCAGTGAGAAAATGAAGAATTCTCTTTCTAAAATAGGATTCAAGGAGTCCATGGCAAATAGTGAGTTCTACTGATGCCAACAGATTGTGATTAACTGGTATCAGAGCAGTATCAAGGACTATTGTAGTCTGACGTTGTCATGCCATATTGTACTTCCATCCTGTGAACCTAGAAGTTGCCAGCAGTTAACATTTTTGTTTCTGAACTAAGTTTATTTTTGCTAACTATAGTGTATGTGAACCTTTAAAAAGGTTAACTATGCCATAGTAGCTGCAGAACTCACACTCATCATTGTGTTTCCTTTACCAATATAAACAACATGTAAAATTTACATGAAATGCAAAATAAGTGCATCACAGTTCCAAACTTTTCCATCCTTCATTCTACTGACAGACTTTCAGACACGTTGTCCTGAAGTGAGAGGATTTCTGGAGTGTGCACATAGCGGTGAGAGATGGCATTCACCCATCCTGTTGCATGAACAAACTTGTTAAACATTCTTCTACATCATGTTAGTCACTACTTGAGCAGCAAGACTGCTTTCATGTGGTTTAGCATCCTGTTCCTGGTAATCAGAGTGTTTGGTAATCAGAGAGTGTTGTCTTACATCCTACAGCTGATCCAACACTTAGAGAAACTGGAAATCCTTCTAAAGATGTTTCCTCTGAAAATGAAACTGAAATATCTGTTACAGAAATTGTCTTGCAGCCGTCTACAGATGAAGTCAGATTGTATCCTTGACCAGCAAATGGCACTTTGCAGAGGCTCCTAATAAAAGAAGAGTACATCATATGGGCATTTAGAACTATTTTTATCAATGTTCCTACTTATATGTCATTTGAAGGAAAATATAGTGGAGCCACTGGTTGATATTTCCTTAAATGCTAAACTTAATAAAACATATTGTTGTATCCATCTTAATGGGAAACCAGGATAACAGATTGCCAAGGATATAGAAAGATACAGGCAATTTAGAGATACAACAAGATTTGGATTCTTGTTCACACAGAGATGTCAACACCATGTTTGGGCTCTGGGATAATTTTTACTCATTGTGTGTGTATTGGCTAAAAATCCATGGGAGGGGTTTAGTTGGATTTATCTTTTTAATTTTTCTTTCAAGTTTTTTTGCGATTTCGTCTTGCACTGCCTGAGTGCAGTGCTATCTATGTCCTTTAGTTACTAAGGAGAAAAGGTGTAGTTAATACAGTGTGCTGTTTCATACAGCAGAATGAGGATTTCCATGAGGATTTTAATTACTTGTGCACTGCTTCCTGCGTGAGAAGGTTGTAGTTCTTCAGTATAGTTATAGATCTGAAGTCTTTCCAGAGTTTTAGATCTGCAGGAGCATTTAGCACTTAGCTTAGTACTTTGTTGACTCAGGAATAGGTGATGGATTCTGATTACGTCCCCTGAAATTATGGGGATGTTTGTCCTCATCTTGGTCAATCCTATTCATGTAATTTGGTGAGAGAGTGAAATATGCTGTACAATGGCATTTGAGCCTGTACTGTTACCAGCAGAGAGAGCTTAAACAAAAAAGTAACGAATATTCATGGGAACAAGGTGATCTTTTCTGTCAGTGACCATATAATGGGTATGACTTGATACTATTGCAGTATCTTTTGAATGAGGCAATGCACCCGTAACATGAATTATTGAGTTGCAGTGTGATTTGCTCTGAGTTTTTAGTTTCATGCCAAGTCAGGAATGTACTGAACTATTCCAGGAGAGATGCAGGCAAGACCTCTTTTGTGTAGACAAACACCTGTTCTTCCTGTGTTCGGAAGGAGAATTTGATCTGTAGTCTTTAATTGAGTATGAAAAGTCACAGTGTTTTAGAGCATACATAAGGATGGACAGCTAACCAGCTAAAGTGCAACTGAGAGCTCAGCCTGCTGAGTTTGAAGGCTTGGTGGGTTTTCAAGTTTGGGGGTATTCTTAAGCATCAGTTTCAAAATTGCCAAGGGATTTTCCAGTCAAGCATATAAACATGAAAACCTAAACATAGGTTTTCAAACTGCTGCAAGGAGTGCTGATCCATAGATTTTATCTAGAGCCAGATGTCTTATGTATCTAACTTTTTTTTCCCTTTTCTTTCCTTCCTCCCACACCTGATGAAACTATTTAGATTTTAAATGATGGAAGGCCACGTACCTGAAGTGGCAGGGGGCTTGTTTAAACACCATTTTCTGGTATTAGTTTTATAGATCCAGAGATGACTAATAGGAAGTTTCTTCACTCAGTATTCGTGGATGACCAGTTTTTGCTAGCATGAGGAACAAAGCTGGTATGAGAAGGTCGTGTCGCCCAGGGAGAAATTCAAATCTCCAGAGTGAGTCATGACACTGGTATCTTAAGGTAGAGGGAGAAAACATAGTGCAAAACTCCAACAGGGTTTTTCTTTTGCCTTTTTCATTTTTTGATACATTTCCAAGCAGACTTATTTCACTAACAGTCATTTATTTGGGGTCTCTACCTCCCTTTTATTGTAATGCAATGAAGGTGGTAGCTGCCCAGTAAATCAGAATGGTGACCATAAGAATTACTCTTTTCATATCTCTAGATTAGTTTTCATAGTACATTTCTCCTTTTTTAGTCACTTTGGGGTTTGAATATACATTGCAGCAGAGGAGTTTCCTTTGGGAGGCACAACACAGCACAATTATCATATCAAATTATTGCACATCCTAAAATCATACTGATAATGTTAGTGGTCTAAAGGCAGTAAATGCACCCCTAGATGTGATGTACCTCAGCAGATCTGTTCTGTATCAGAGACTCCTCTACAGTGGAGTTGCTGTGTACATGGAGCACAGTTTGCTCCACACTCTCCTCCCAGGATCACTGCTGAAGTCAGAAGGGCAGGATATTTGCAGCTGGCAAAGCTTTTAGTGGCATCTTCAATTAAGTCAGTGGATCTCTCCTAATTCCATTTCCTGCTGCACTAAAAACTCCCTACCAGTAGATGATGATGCTTTTCAAACCATGAAACCATATTAAAAGTTTCATCTGGATAGAAGGTAAAACCAATGACAGAATCAAAGTTCAATAAAATCTAGACATGGTTTCAGACTAATGTAAAACAAGGCAAAATTAGGCTGTGATATAATTTTAAGGCTAACCTTGAGGGAGATTTTGTCAGGAACTGTGGTGCAAAGTGGTTGAAATATTAGATCAGCTATGTTAATACCGTTTTTTTTCAGTGAAACCACTTGGGAAATAATCTTCCTTTTCTTTGGGGCATCTGTATAGATCTGAGCAAGGAAACATTATTGGGTTTGAAACTTTAAATCACTGTGGATTAGTCCTGTCATCAGTTGTATTAATAATACAAGTAATTTTAGTACAGAGTGTTTGGTAGATATTGATTCACTTCTTTTTGGAACTGGTCAAGATTTCAGACGATACATTTACATTTACAGAGTATAAAGAGCTCTCTGTTAAGGATCAAAGAAGCTTCTACAAAAATGTGTTGATTGGAGAAATTTTTGAAAAATTGACTATTTGTTTATTGGAGAAATTGTTGAAAGCAAGGAGGAAAATTTTGTCATAAGTAGATGTTAGTATCCTTAACACAGAAACAGGAAGAGAGGAAGGAGAATACAGAATAATAGAAGGAAGGAAACTAGGCATGGTTTAACCTACAGGTGAGAGTTAACAATTTGTGTTCTGCTGCAGGAAGAAATGCGAAATTGAGCCAATGTTTAGCACATACTCACTGGTCATGCTAAACTATATGAAATGTATATTCATCTCAAAAGAAACAGAACAGTCTTGTGGAGCTGTTTATTTTCATTAGACAAATTGACCTCTGTATTTGTCTTCAAAGCTACAAACAATGTAAGACAGCATGGAGCAGCTTCACTGTGGTTTGCTTTTGTGTAAAAATGTATTTAACAGTGATTGTAAGTTTATTAAGGGGCTATGTACTAGTTTTAAAACAAACCAGTGGGATATCACAAGTCAGAATTATAACTTAATAGGAAAATTAAAATAAATGCAATAGTACAACAACACTGACAGAGTCAGGATACAGCCTGACACCCTGTTGTGGGTGTAGCAGTCCAGATGAAGTGGTCCTGTTGAAGCAGTGATCCTGTAGAAAAGGGTCTGGTCTTCACCTGAAGGTCCAACGGTAGCTCTTGTCCTCTGGGAGTCCAGTAGGTAAGGGCTGCTTGTGCTGTTCCAAACCCCAGATTCTATCCAGGTGGGAATGCTTGGCTCCTCCCCCCTGGGCAGAGCATCTCACAATGGGCTGATATAATTCTATGAGTCATGTAGTGGGTTCTTGATTGCCCATTAAACAGAGATAGCCCCTGGAGGGTGTTATCAGGGATCAGTCATGGTAGGAGATAACGAACACTGCTCCACTTGCTTTAACAGCTTGTGAAGATGATAGTAGAATATATACTTCTGGTTACATCTTACATTGTAACCTAGGACAGGCTATTACTGTAATAACATAGCCTTTATGTGCAGCTTTAATAATTTTTACTTCACAGTTTTCTTTTTTCAATGTTTTTTCATTAAATTTTCTTTTTCTTTGAAAAGAAAAAGAAACATTTCTTTTTCTATGAAAGATAGACTTTCACTTGAAGAAACTTGAAGTGCGTCTGTAGTTCACTTGGTTGGGGATACATCTCTGAGATGTAGCTAGATGTAGACATCCCTTGGGCAGAATGTGAACAGCCTGTTGGGAAAAGCAACATTGTTCACGCAGGTAGTATGAGGATGTGGGCAGCAGTGCCAGGGCTCTCCATGTCTAAATTCAACATATGCATGTATTCAAAAACTAAATTCAAAAACTGGATGTAAAGTGCAGAAACACAAGTGTCTTAGTGTTTCAAAGGCTGGTTACACTCTGAAGCCATTTAGAAATCCTGCATTTCTGGTTTCATACAGTTGCTCAAGTGGGCAGGTTTGATCTTTTTTTCTTCATGTGAACCTCTCAAAACAGAGGACATGCAGCCAACTCGTGCAAGCACCCATGTTCAGACTCTGCTCAAGCTTGTGAGGAAAGGTAACAGAGATGCCGCGTATTTGTTTGGTGATCCAATGAAGGCAGTTATTTACAACTCTCATGGAAGAGCCAGGCTTTCCTAGGTCAGATCTTCCAGGCAGAGGATTATTAAGGATTACATGGAGAGAGCAACTCAAAACCTGGATGCCTGAGATATTGGTAGGGGTTTTATTCTGCCAGGGATTTGCAAATAAACCCTGGGCAAAGTTATTTACCTCTTGTCCTTGCTCCCCATCTGCAGACTGGGAACACCATGGGTAGAAGCTCACACGCACAGAAGTACTGCTAGTTGCTCAGGCTTTTCTGCTGGAGCATGTAATGAAGGGAGTGTGCTGGGTTGTTCAGCTAAATCATTTAGTTTACCTATTGTAGCCTAAAATAGCGTCAAGTGAGCATGACGCATGGTCTGCTCTGCTGAGGCCCACAGAACATATGTTGATGTACAGGCTGGGAGCCCTCCGTTCCTCTTCCCTAAGTGGCTGGAAGACATTGCCTTCCTCCGTGCGTGTTGATGCTCTGACCCTCGTCTTCAAGGGTGTGGTGACGTGGACGTGATGACGGAGCCAAAGCTTCTGAAGCACACATCTTCAGAGAGCTGCTGCTCACAGGAGAAATTAATATACATCAGGTATATCTGCGGCTGTAAATGAAACCTTGGGACACTTCCTCAGCCGTGACTAATCCTGTGCACACTGTGACTCAGCTGGTGAAGCATTTATCAGGAGAGCTCCCAGAGCACTCAGCTATAAGCCTGTAAATAAAAATATCTTGTTTTCTTGTCGCAAACAGAATCATTTGAATCTAATTTCATCGCCTGTTCTTTACCCCTTCAGAAATAAGCCACCCAAATGTTTATAGCCAAGAAAGAGAGGAAACATCATTGATAGTAAACACGCTGCCTTAAATTCACTTGTGTTTGGTTTCTGATTCCCAAGTTCAAAATCTTAAAGTTCTGGAACCTGATAGACTCCAAATTATTTTGTAAAAACGTGCTTTTGGTCTGCTTTGTGGTTTATGAGCTGCACGGTGATGAAACCAGATGTAATTCATCAAGTTTATATCATCGGTAACCTGTGTATGTTGGCTGAGGTAAGTTAGAAGAGACTGTGAAAGATCCAGTCCAGGTTTTCTCCCATTTTGTATTTTAGGAAAAATACAATCTGCGTTTTTCCCCATTCCATACTCCATGAAAACTCCAGTCTGGGTTTTCCACCATTCCATATTTTGGAAAAATCCTGTCCGGGTTTTCCCCCATTCCATACTCTGGGAAAAATCCAGTCCGGGTTTTCCCCCATTCTGTATTCCGGGAAAAATCCAGTTTGGTTTTTTCCCCAGACTGGATCCTGGATGGAATTGACTCAGTTAATCAAGTTCCGTCCTTCCAGCGCCTGTTTATTTTTCAGATGTAAAACAACAAATGCAATGAGAACAACAAAGGCTCAATACCTTTAAAGTAAGGCAAAAACGAGTACATTCTAGGCAATTTCATCCTGTAGAAATTTAAAGTATAATATCCACTCAAAAAAAGATGGCATATTGTCCTAGGTTACAGTGGAAAATGCAACCAAAAGTATGTATTCTGTTATCATCACAAACTGTTAAAGCAGGTGGGGCAGTGTTCGTTATCTGATAATACCCTCCAGGGGCTATCTCAGTTTAATGGGTAATCAAAGACCCACCCATCACTCATAGAATTACATCAGCCCATTGTGAGATGCTCCGCCTAGGGGGAAGGAGCCAAGCATTCCCACCTGGATAGAATCTGGGGTTTGGAACAGCACAAGCAGCCCTTACCTACTGGACTCCCAGAGGACAAGAGCTACCGTTGGACCTTCAGGTGAAGACCAGACCCTTTTCTACAGGATCACTGCTTCAACAGGACCACTTCATCTGGACTGCTACCACCATCCTGACTAACAGGGTGTCAGGCTGTATCCTGACTCTGTCAGTGTTGTACTGTTGCAATTATTTTAATTTTCCTATCAAATTATAATTCTGACTTGTGATCTCCCACTGGTTTGTTTTAAAACTAGTACAGGCATACTGGCTGAAAAAACTGTTAGATTTCTCTTAGAGTTCTAACAAGATCCTTGAAATAGCAAATGCAGGGTAAAACTTATCTCAACAATAAATGAAACACGGAAAAGACACGAACAGTGACAGGATTAGGCAGATTTCAGCAGTCTGGAGTCAAACAGGACAGTTTAGCCCAATGAAATCAGCACAACCCTCTTTGCACTGTGAAACTCATGGGATTTTTTGATGGACTTGGAAAGAGAACGTAAAATATAGTTTGGTTACCCCATAATAAAAACCCTACAAAATTCTAGGCTGAATCCAGCCTGATTTATTCTAAAACAGGAATCATGGAATGCAGAACCTATCACAAATTCCTGCAAATTTGTTAGGCTTATTAGACTTTTCCATAGTTCATTGTGGTTTTGTTGACTTTTTGGCTAAGTCAACCCCTCAAATCACAAGTGCAAATTTTCTTTCTTGTTTTAGCTCAGGTTGTGACATTTACTGCAAATTATTTTTTAAACCTGCATCTTCTTCTTTGGGGTTCTTTTGTTGTTTATAAACTGCACCTGCCCCAAGGTATTTGTGCACAAAATGTAGTAAAGTCTGCTCCAGATAAATGTACTGGGAGTATTGCTGTCAGTGCAGCAGCCCTGGTATTAATAAGGATGCTTTCTTACAAGTCTTAAAACACTAAAGTGTGGCATTGTCACTTCTCATGTCAACTGATACTGCCAAACAGGTTTTCTGTATTACTTTGTATTCTGCTTGAATCCAGCACAATTTTTCCATCCTCGTTCTTTCATGACAAACTTTTCTTCTTTGAATACAATCAGTGTCTTCAGAAATTGAGCATTTTCAATGTTTTAGATACATGTTTTGTTTGCTATCCTATAGCTGGCTTTGAAGAGTCTGTTTAAGAGAACCTTTAAATCAAGTGTGTCCCAAATAACCCATGTTCTTGCTGTTTGAAATCAGGAATAGGCAAACATTGGCTGAGTACAAAGGTTGTACTTTGTGTTTGACCTTTGAGGGCTGCTATAAAAACAGTATTTCACATGTTCTGTATTTTTTCCTGTTTTTTTAGTTATGAGTAGTGTGAGTGGATAGAAACAACTTCATTTTATGTGGTGATAAAATTGGTTGCAGTGAAAATGTAATTACTTGAAAACATCTCAGATGTGCTTCTCAGTTGTGCTTCTCACTCTTGTTGGATACTCTGAATCAAGCTATTGGGCAGGGTGTGATTAGCTGATCCTGGAAAACAAAACACCTCAGGTTGTCTATTCATTATCTAGACTATTTGTCCTTAAGTCATCTGTATTATTCCATCTGGAATATGCAGTAGGTAAAATTTTACAGTGTGAGCCTTTTCTTAAATGTGAAACAGATGGGAGAATCCCAACCTGCATCTCAGTGGGCAAGAATTTGTGTGTAAAAATTGCATCAGTTTTGACAGACCTTACGGGCAACAAATAGTTCCAGGCCCAAAGCACTAGTAGATTGAGTTTTACTAAGGTTCTATGTAATCCATAGGTATAATAGACCTCTCAGTAATAACATTTTACCCAAAATCAGCCTAGTTCTGTCTAGCAAAACTACTTCATTTCTTAGCTGAGATGATGCAGACTTGTTCTTGCTGTAGATTTGTGTCATCAGATAAGTACCCACCTGATATTTGGCATGAGAGTGTCCTTGCAAATTAGAAATACACCTGCAAATTCATTTTAGAGATGCTGAAATATCTCACTGCATAAAGCTGACACATATTCAATCAATTTAGCATGTTTCAAAGCCAACAAAATGCAAGTGCAGGTTCTTTCTTCTTTTTGTGCTGTTCCTGCCAAAGAACCCAGCTGGGTGAGTTTTGGAAGATGGCACTTTGACACCCCAGGGCCCTATCTGCAGTGTGCCAGGCACCCAGACACCTTGCTTCTCAGTTCTTCCCCCCACCCCTCAACAGCAGTGGCAGTATTCACAGCTCCTCACTTTTCAGCCGTAGCTCATTACAGGACAGTTAAGCTGGCAGATTTAACTCACAGTAAAATTCCTTTGGATGGTGAAAAGGTCAGCGGATACCTGAAAATTAACAGTTTTATTATGATGAGAGGAATAAAATGCCCTGTTTTTTTCCTTTAGAATGTCATGTCATTCTTGCTGTTTGCCTTTTGAATAGTGTATCATACACCAATGGCACCTGCCAAATACCAAGCAGGCATTTGAGTTATTTGTGTTGTCATTCTCAATGGAATAAATGGAAGCAGCTTGGGTAAGAGCATACAAGGCAGTCTTCATTCAGCAGCCTGTCTCTTTGCAAAGCAGCTGTGAATTTAATGGGAATATAAATGAGAAGTGGCTGATAATCAGGCTGCTGGATGTTTTAGCATTATTATTGTTAATTTCTAAAATCAGTTAGGTAATACAGAGAGTTCTGTTGAGAAACCTGTATTTTTGCTTTTTAATATCCTAAGCAGGGTTTCAGCTGGGTGACATGGAAAGTTACAGCTCCTGGTAGGAATTGGGTATCAGAATGTACTTAAGGGTCCCTCAGAGATTAAAGGAAGACTGTGATGAGCAAAATGAATTTTCCCTTTGCTCCCTCCACCCCTAAATCCAATCATGCAATGCTTATGTGATTTATTACTGATGTGATTTATATACATTTTATAGTGGCTGTGAGAGTAGGTATGAAAATTGATTTCTGTGGCCATCCAGTCTTGTGCTTGTAGACAGGCTGTTGCATGGTGCTAGTTTCTTTCAGCCTTCCCCATTTACCCAGGCGGCCTCTGCTGTCTTTACCCAACTGCTCTCTAGACTGCAGAACAGCATTCCAGATCATGCTTTGCTTCCCATAGCCTCCATCCAAATCCCTTGGCCTTTTCCTCAGTGTTTGCAATTAAACGCTGACAATGAGTTGCCTGGGAAAGCAGTTGTGTGTTACAGCTGAGTGCTGTGCCAGGTCAGCAAGTTTGTGCGTGGCTGCCTGCGCCTCCTTCCTGTGCCAACACAGCAGGCCTTCTCTTTTCCTAGACTGTGAAATACAGAGGTGCACTTGCCACTCTGGGGGTTTGATTAGGGAGATGGCAGTTTGATGCAGCAAAATTGAGATTGTTTAAGGGTAACAGGGTAAGATTCTTTCTGCCTCTCACAGAGTGCTTGGGAGGAGCAGTACTTCATTAATCTTGGTGCTTGTTTTGCTGTTTGGGATCCAGCAATAGCATCTTGAAGTGGTAGATCAGGGACACTGCTTCTGCAGCATTGCCTGGGATGGAAATGTGTGAAATTAATTCTTTGAGATTTGTCCTGCTTCAGCTGTGAATATAGTCCATGCACACAGGCATATCTGTAATGATAGATCTGACTTGGCATGTGAATTTGGCACTGAGTGACAGCTCTATACCAAGTACTGCCCAGATGGTGAGCTCTTGTAAAGCTTTGCTCCTTTTCCTCTCAAACCTAGTTATTAGGATCTTTTTTATCTTCACATGATCAGGCGCGAGAGCAATGGCTGACTGACAGCAAGGTGAGGGGCAGAAGAAGTGGGATGGCTCTACAAGTGGAGGAAAAAGAGGCTGATTCTTACTGTCTTTTCAGATACATGCCAGTACTTGCTGTCAAAAGGAGGATCCTGGTGTAGTTGTTCATGGTTTGTTGTGGCTGAAGCAGAGGCATGAAGAGAGGCATCATCATGAGTGGGAGAGAGGGAGAGAGTGGTGCAGTGGCTGAGTAGATCACGATGAAAAGTGGGAGGAAAAAGAAGCTGGGAGAGTCATTAATGGAGTAACAGAGAGGTTAAGAGAAGAATGAAGGGATACCAAGGCCAAAGATGTGAAAAATCTATCTAAAGCTCATTCTGTCAGCAGCCTGCTATGGTAGCACATCCATTTGGAGATGAATATTGCCTCAGTCATTGTTTTCATAATCCTCTTTCTACTCTAATACTGCAAATTATGCAAATGTGCCAGGTGCATGCTGGGTGCAGGATGCTGTTCAGAATCCCTCATGAGCATGCAAGGCTAATAGGCAGCTTTTGTCCGAAGCACAGCTCTTCCGTGTGACTCACAGTACTGTTGGAAAATCCAGCAGTCTGTTTTGTTTCTCCAATATGCTACCTGATGGTGAAGGTCATGTAATAGGTTCTTGACACTCTGGAACTGATACAGAAATGTTCCCCAGTGAATAACTTATAACCTTCCAGATCTCATGCTGCCTGCTTTGATGTGGTGGGGAAGAGTGCAGTGCTAGTGCAAGGATGGTGATCGAGGAGGAGAACACCTTAGTTCTATCATGGATTCTCTTCAGCAAGTCATGACAACTTGTTCAACTTGTTTTTGCAGTGGCATCATCCTTTACTGCAGTGGTTCCCTTTCCATCGATGGTTAATTATTATCCCTAAGAGCACAACAAAACCATAACACCTCAGATGTTACTTGCTGGTGGCATGACAGATGCTGTTACTGTTGTGGTAATTGGAACTAGTACTTACCCTGTGAGGGTGGTGCTAGCTCACTAAAATTAGAAAGAACTGATGGCTCAGCCCAAACTACAAACATTGCTATTGTGTGACTTGCTTGTTTTTGACTTTTAGCTAACAGTTGTCCCATCAGAGTGAGGATAATGCACAGCAGATGAAGAGCAGTGATTTTGGTGGACTCTCCACGCAGGTGACTCATGTGTTGTTCTATTTGCTTTTTTCTCAGTTTAATTTATTGTAAAAGACCAGCTGCTAACCCAAAACATATGCCAGGGAAAGAAACATGAAAGTGCAATGGTACAGAAGTCTTCCTTTTGGATTGTTTCAAAATGTTTGCTTACAGACAGGTATTCCTGCTGCTTGGGTTTAAAGACTTGACTTTTCCACTACCTCCAAACTGATTCACTCTCACTTGTGATGAGAGGCATTCAGCATTCAGCTCCTCCATTTTTCTGTTTCTGTGTTCTCAGTGAGTAACTCCAGTGTTCTTTGGTTAATTAAAGTTTACTGCAGGAGGAGCAGGAGTGGGTTGAAAGCACTGATGAAGAGATGACTAACAAAGTAATCGGCATGTGATTAAAGTGTGGGCTGATGGGCACAGATTAGCTCTCCCTGGACTCTGCTTTTATCTTAGCTCCATGTTTGAAATAATTCTGTGTAATAATATATAGAATTTCTATCCCATCTAGCTTATCACATTAGAGCAAACTAGACAAAATGACTCAATTTCAAACTACTCTGATTCAGCTCGGCCTGCAGCTGCGCATTGCAAATGTGAGGTTAGGTGACTTTGTTTCTTTAAAATTCCCTATATGAAGTATGGAGGGGAGAGAGTTGGCCGGAGTAGAAAGTTGAGGTGGCATTATAAAGCCTCATGAGATGCATAGGTGTCAGTCATGTCACAAAACACTTTGTGAAAATCATGTCACAGAACACTTTGTGAACTGGCAGCAGCTGAAGGATGGGGTGGATGTGGAGGTTTGAGTGGTGGATAAATTGCAAGGGAAAAATAAAATTTTTCCCAGAGGGAGAGCCACCACATAGACTTGCGCAGAAAGTTGTTTGCTCCGTGTGGTGACTCTTAACAGATTTTTTTACCAAAAAAACATGGTTTCATTTTTTTCTTTTTAAGTTATATATCTTGTTGGGTTACTGACAGCTGCCTGATGCAAGATGACAGAAAGAGCTGCTTTAAGCATGTCATATTAACATTTCTTCCTGCTACTCATATCCTTTTCCACCTCTGTAATTTTGGTATCCTGTGAGTCTAATACCAAGGCGTTACCTGAGCTGCTGTGCAGGTAATAAAACAGTGATTTGAGAGAGGCACCAACGTGCAGAGAGAACAGTGAGATGTCTGTTCCCCCTCCCCAGATTGCTTCATCTGCCACTATGGCCACAGTGAGGACTGTTTGGAAACTTAAAGGGCCAGCATCCAAGCCGAATGTAGCAGAGGACATGGCAGGGGAAGGAAAGAGAAATCCTATGAAGTGGTGATGTCCATGGCACAGCAGAGGCACAGGGACTTCCTCAGTGGTGACTGCCATGAAGTGCAGTGCTGCAGTGCTCATCCCATCGGAGAGCACAAACAGCGTCATCTAAACCGCCCAAGCAGCTGATGATGAAATATAGAAGTCATGACCAAGAAAGGGAACTTAAACCACTAAGATGAAACAGAAAGAAGAAAAAAAAAAATCCAGGAACCCCTAGGTTCAGTAAAGTTTCAGTATGTAATTTTTCTCTGAGCATAGCACACTACCCACGCACAGGAACTTTCTTTCCGAAGGTGCAAAATTGCCACTTGCAGCTGCTGGGGATGTTGGGGAACCATCAGGAGACTGTCAGTGCAGTGCCATCATACTCAGTGGTAGTAAAATAACTTTCATAATTCTTGTCAATGAAGGGATAGTGCATCTGAATAACCCATTCCTGATCACTGCTTAAGACACTCGTGACAATCTACATTCTTTTGTTGATTGAATGTTTGTCAAACTAGTCTAACAAATTGATTTTTTTTCTTGCAGGATAGAACTGGTTTACCTCTTTGATTTTAAAATGTTCTTTTTTTAGAAGAAAAGAAGCTCATTTTTCATCTACTTAAAGCTGTCAAATGAATGCTTGTTTTAGAAGAACTTACAAGTTAGAATAGTATCATAATCAGGTTTCTTGGCACAGCACTTAAAGATGCTCTCTTTAAAGCCAAAACAAAAAACCCAGTGATGCGTTCTTTACAGTGGAAAGTGAAAAAATTAGATGTTTCGTGCCATAATGAAGTATGGGTGTTTGCACATTAGCTGAACAATATCTACAATTTGCTAAGCTAGATGTTGTCTGTATACAGAAAAACAAAGTCCCAAAAACACAAGGTCTGCAAAAGTCATTCTTGAGATAGAAATGATCCTTCAGGTTCACAAGGCAGCTCACAAAAATTTTAAGTGTTGTGTTCAGTTCAGCATGAAGCCCTTGAAAGTGGGGCAACTACAACCCCAACCTCCCCCTTCTTCTCTTTCAATTCTTGTTTATTTAAATGTGGGACTTCATGGAAATGGCTAGAAAAAACAGGCATTAAGCAGCTGTAAGTTGCTCTTCTCTTAGAACTGAACAGTTCAGGTTCAAAGTCATCCAGTCCAACTGCTATATTGTCTTTATCACAACAGAAATTGGAGCCTGAATGTGAATAACAGAGTAGGATGGGAGGTTGTTGGGACCAGCTCCCTCCACCCTTGTTCTTGACCAGGTGTGAGAAGGCAGTAGGTTTTAATGTTGTGGGCTGTTGTTTTTAAGTCTGACAGAATCTCCGAATGCCTGTGGAAACAGTTAGACTGACTGAATTAGTTTGTTGGTGGTTTTTTTTTTCCCTAATCTGATTTCAAGACCATTATTGGCACTCTTATTTAGATCTGGAAGCCAGATGAGTGTTTAAAAAAAAATGGTGAGGGAGGAGATACTGCGTAATGCATTGCAGCTTTCAATATTTTGACAATTACCTTTAAAAAAATAATCAAACAACTTACTAGACACTGCAGATCATTTTGTCTGTGGTTTTACTTTTTACAGCAATGTTGCTGAAGTCATGTTGACCAGCTTTGGTGCCAGATTCCCCATGATACTAGCACAGCAAAAAATGCCTTTTGGGTTTTTTTACATCTGGGAGCAAAAACCATCCACTACATCCAGTCTGGCTGCCAGTGTGGGTGTCCAAACAGCCATGCCAGCTCTAGTGGGAATTATATGGGATCTGGATTGCTACAAAGGAAATTTTGGGGGAACCACATGCACAGTGACTTTTGAACCAGGAGGTCTCTACTGTTACAGTCCTGGCTCTGGCCATCCTGATGAGTGACTAATTGGCCTTTTTGGAACAAGAATGAGAAGCAGTTCCTGGCTCGTGGTTATCAACTGGCAGTTCAAGATACGCAGGTGATGTGAGTTCCTTCTTTGTCGGGGTTTTTGTATGGCATCTGGGCACCAAACCACCAAGTAAAATCTTTGTGTCTGACCTGCCAGGAGATTCCTGGGATCTCTGCAAACTGCAAGATGACTGGGGGCTTAGCAGGTATCTAGATTCAGTTTTATGTTTTAGTCTCCCAACTTGTAATATTTTGTATTCCTTCAGTCCTGGCTCTATGATGAATGTTGCTTTGCGTAATGGCAATGAACACAAAACATTTTTGTCTGTGCAGCTGCCATCAAATGTGTCAGTTTAGGTCGACATTTTGGACGCTGCTGTATGTGCAGCTTGGAAACCTGTTAGTCTCTGCATGTTAGATTGCACTATAATAAAGTCCACTGAGAGAGAAGTGAAGCTATCACCTGCTATATCACCAAGGGAGACTATGAAACTGCTCACAAGGACAAATAAAGAGAGCTGAAAGTTGTTTTCAAGCTTCCCCTTTACTTGTCCTGAGTGAGGGGATGGGGGAGGAAGGACCTGCTTTTTGCAGATGGTAGAATGATTCACCAGTTAATGGGATCTTAGTGCCTGGCAAGAAAAGATGTCATTAGCTGTGCTGAATGTCTGTGTGATGCGCACATTTGGTCCAACGTATAGCGCGCTTGTGTGCGCTCGCTCCGCCGGCTGCTCGCCCCACCAGCTCCTCTCTTACTCCTCTGCTTACGCACATCAAATGCTGCTTTTGATAAGCTCTGATTTATGGGCAAGTGACTCTTTAATGGAAAAGTGCTCTCATCTGCTAGGATGACAAAGAGCTACTTTTTACTTATTAATAGTGGCTTAAGAGACAACGTGCTGGTTAATCAGTGGTGAGATACACAATTGGGTTGCAATTTTCATTTAAATACCCTTAATTTTAAATACATCATAATATGAGGTCATTGTAGCAACCACTGTGGTCAGAACTTCTTGAAGTGAGTTACAAAATACCATTTTTTTTAGTATATTCAATATTCATTAGCCTTTCACAACCAGCTAACCTCTGACTTTCAGGCTTCAAGAGTTCTAGGAATACTTGCACAATGGGGATTACTTCTAAATCTTTCACACTAAAACCAGTGTTCAGTTGTCAAACATCACAGTACTTCAGCAGCGGCTTTTCCCATGACCACAGTTCTACTTTACTCATGGGAAGTTACACAAAGGGGTAAAATAGGTTTTAAGCTTTAAATGAACCAGGCTGTCACAGAAGGTAACTTTTGTTTTCAGGTTGCAAGTTGGTTATTTTCCAAAAAGATAATTTAACACTTATACTATGCCATTTTAAAACTCTCAGTATTTCTAAGAAGAGCAAAATGTTTTTTTTTTTTTTAAAAAAAAAGGAAGATTGTTTCTGTTTTTAGTTGGCAAAGACATAAGTTCTTCAGTTGGAGAGCTCAGTATGTCTGCGTTAGTCAGCTGAGTGACTCTGTTGTGATACTAATGCAGGTCTGACTCTGGATTTGAAGACTAAATTTATATAACTGAATAACTCGGCATATTTATGTTGAGAGAAGTGAATAATTTTTGTTTTCTTATGCATCGCCCTATTTAAAAGCTTTTTTCCTTCTCCACTATATTTCCCTCCTCTTCTGCTCTTGCGTATTTGTTTTGACATGCTACCACAAAAATAACTGATCCTCTCTTTTTTTGTAGTAAAGAGTTGTGGTTCTTCAAAAAATCTGAGGATTTATCTGCACAATATTCCATGATAATTTAGTGGTTTAATGTATGAGTTATTATTATAGAGAGATACCCCCTTCAGTTTAACTTCTTTTACTTGCAAGGCAAGACTTCAAAGAAAATATATCACAGTCCTGCCTTTATTCTATTTAATAACACCAAATTGTTCAAAGACAATTGTTACAATTGTCTTTAAATCTTATCTATCTTAATCTAAATAAACTTTCAATGGCAGGTAGGTCCTTTCTTCTGAATTGTTTTAAATGATAAGAGCAAGGATATGACTAATTACCTTCATTGTGGAATCATACAGAGGTAAGAATTTGCTTTCTTTGGCCAGCAACCTTATCTGCTTGGGGTGTGCATTATATCATGGAAACCAGTGTGATTCATAATAGAGGAGAAAATAAAGTGGTAGAAATGATAACGGGTGTTGAACAATACCCATTTGTAAGGTGCCCCTGTCATATCTCAAAGGGGTTTATAGCTGCTGTTTGATTTCCCGCTGTCTCGTACTAGTGATAATGTATTTGAAGACCAAATTATGTATCCCATGGTGAAAAATTTGCTCACATGGTTTCCCTGTAGTGAATGCTGAGATTTGGATGTGCCACTCTATTTGCTCTTATGCCATTGGTGTACAGCCAGAAGCATTGCGCTAGCAAGGGAGGTGCATTTTTTGCCAGAGAGGTATTCTGTGCTAAAAACCCCAGTTCTGTTACACTGCAGGCTCTCCTGCAGCAGTGTGCTGCCAGTGCAGCCCCTGGAAACATCTCTCCTTGATGCCACAGCCACAGTTGCCAGCTGTCTAGCACAGATAAAGCTAGAAAGAGATTTCGCTTATTCTGTCATTCAACAGTCTGGGGCAAATACTTCTCTAGTTCTGCAGGAGAATGTGTATTCAAAATGGAGGGAAGAGAAACCTTTGGGTTAAATAAAAATAGATCTAGTAAATTGTCTTCTATTGGTACCTCTGTGCTGCGAAGTTGACAGTGATTACATGGCACAACTGATAACATGGCATAAGTCATAACATGACATAACATACTGTGCTTAATAGGGAAGTGCCTTACTAGGGAATGACATTAACATTTCCCTTGTGTTTCTTTTTCTGAAATGTACTCACAAGGTTACAAAAGAATGTTATCAATAAATAAGTGGCTTTGTAAAAAGCTATAAAGTGCTAAAGAGTAATGTACAAACACCATCAAATTCTTGCAAGGCTGTAGAGATACACCATCATTTTGCACACAGTTTAATGGACTGATGATAGGAGTAATGAGTTTCAGGTAACTGGAAGGGGAAAGGGGGGGCCTAGGTCTTGGCTGTCATTTGGAATTAGCTGCCTGCACCAGCAGTATGCCTGGAATGTGCCTGGGACTGTCCTGGCTTGTATGTGCAGGCTTTTTCTTGACTCATGTTATTCTCTGACAACAAGTGAAAGAGACCAGAAATACAAATGCTGGCTTAGCAAAATGGGGAGCATTTTGTACATGCCCAGACCAGTCATCAGCCCAGCATATTGGCTCAAACGCCCTGGCCAGAGAGGTGAGAAATGTCAGCCTGAAGTCAGACATCAGTTCTTTTCCTATCCTGGTTTTGGTAATTAGTCACCAGTCTGGTACCTCTTGAGACCAGCTGTGCCCAACTAGGCACAAGCTGTGGCCAGATCCTTCCGCAGCATGGCATCCTGTGATTTCTTTGTTTCTGATATTCTCAATTTTCTAAATCATGTGCTTTCAGGGCAGATGGGGGGAAAATGTGAGTTTGCTGCAGTGCACTGTAATATACATTGTATAGGTTGTTATATGCATTAGAGAAGAGGAAGAGAAAAGAGAAGAGAGAGAAAAGAAAAGAAAAAGGAAATCAGCTCTCCCAACATTGGAATGTGAACAATTCTCTCCTATTACCCAGGAGCAGTCACCTCAGGAGCTGCTTATGTGTAATGCACCAGTCATAAAGCAGTGGGAGTATGTTAAAAATCAAGAAATGGAGTGGAAGGGGGGCTGGGAGGTAGTCTTGGAAATGAGTAGTTCTCTCCCACTCAGCAAGCCAGTTCCATTATCTGAATCAGTATAAAAATACCCACCCACTCCTAGGAATGCACTAAGTCACTCGCTCCATGCCAGATATCTCTGATTGAGGGTAACTGCTTGCTTTCAAGAGCCTGGAGTGGATCTCTGTGGAGTGCTTGAGTAGGAGGTGAAAAATCAGTAGCTAATGTGATGGCTTCTGGTTTTGTTTTATTTATTCTGAAACTGTTTTTCAAGCCCAAACAGCAGCCTGCCAGGGAAGGTGTCTCTGCTTGGGATTCATTATAGTTATTATCAGGAGCAACACTGATCTGGCTAATTACACTTGGTTTGTGAGTGACAGCCTTTGATTGGACAGTGTTGTTCTCCCCTCCTGGGCAGGGGGTTCCTTCTCAGGTCACAGATTAAGTCACTGCTAGATGATAATTTCATGGTATGTTATGGCAGTACATGCTTGAGCTAAAGACTGCCACTGCTTAACTCTCTCAAGCTAGCTTTTTCACACATCTGCTGGAAATAGAAGACAGGGCTCAGATCCTGCATCTCAATTGCTGCCAGTTTGTAGCAGAATGAAGATCTGCTTGGAGAAATTTGCTGCTTCAAACTATCTCTAATAGGAGCTGGATATAGAGTTCAATTACTTGATGCAATGCTGTCCAAGTTGTCCACATGAATGCAGGGACAGTGGAGGCAGGTTTATGGCTGGGAGTCTCAAGATGAAGCATTTCAAAGAGTGACTTCTCTGGACAATCTATAGGCTTTTGGGTACAATTTCAAGAAACTTAGGAACTCTTTAAAAAAAAAGGGTTGCTGTCAATAATAATTAAAACATTCCCCTTTGTCATTCAGTCTGCTGGACAATGTTTGTGACTAGTATTGCTGCAGACCCTATGCCTTCTTTGACACCGAGTATGGGGCATCATTGAAATATCCATCTGCTCATTCAGTAACAGTTTTTGGTCCCATGGTCTTTGCTGAGGCCAGTGCTCTGGAAATGGTGTGAGGAATGTGCAATTCCTGTAGTGCTTTGTTTTTGCTATTTGAACTGAGGTGCTTAAAGAATGTTTGCAGCATTTTGCTGACGTTTGAAATACCATCTGTGACCCTTAATGAACACAATGTCCCTCTGCTTGCCGTGACTGTAGCTCTCAGTTTGCACTACTGCTGATGTGGAACAATGATGCAGATAGCCTGCTATCAGTATTATCCTTGCTATTAACTATGAAACTCTTTCTTGGCTATGCAGAATGGTGGGACTCTCCCTACTCATTACAACACTTGACATGAAAGCTTTTTTAATGAATCTGGTTTGAAATGCAGCAGCTTTTTTTCTGATCTGAAATTATTGCTTCTCTTTGCCTAGGGGAAACCTAGCACTGCTTAAATCACTGACAAATGACACTGACTTCTAAAGAAGTCAGAAGACACTGCTTCTTTAGAAACAACTGTAAAATTTCTACCTAAAATCATAGCTCCCTGTGAGTAATGACAGTTGTCAATGGTGTAATGGTCAAAACAGCAGTGGCTGGATTGCCTCTGCATTCCTTAAATGAAAGAGAGAGTGGGATTTGACAAATGATAAGTATTAGCAATACATACCTCACAAACAGAGATTTCCCTGAATTGCTGTGAGGAAATGTCTCAACTTTGGCATTTAGGAAGGGTTGGGTTTCTCCAGTAGAGGGGAGGTGATGCCCTGAGGTCAGCTGTGTCTCTTCAGCAGCTCAATCACTCCAGAGCTTCCTCTTCTGGGTACCTCATTTGTTAGAGACAGACCAGCTGTTCTGAAAAGCCAAAGAAGAGTCAAGTCTTTCTTCCTGGAGGGTATATGAGTTATGGTGAGGCAAGAGAGGAAGGAAAGATGGGAAAACAACTGGTCTCTTCATTGCTTTTCTTTATATCTGTTTTCAATAGGGTTATAAATGTCACTTCTCTCTTAATGTGTCTGGAAGTTGAAGCACTCCTAGTAAAGGAAATGGTCATTTGGTTCTAGCACCACTGTAAGTTTTCTTTGTGCTGTTTTCATCTCTGTTCTTGAAGGAATCATCTAAGGGCAGGGTAGGTAGGTGTTTATTCTTTCCCAATTAGAAAGCTTGGTTTTGAATGGCTCCTGGTGTTGTGTTTTTTGTTTGTATTGTTTCTCATAAAGATCATCTGAAATAATTCAGTTGCCTTTATCACTCCAGTAACAAGCAGAGGGCTGTCTCATATAGAGTTTTTATTTTTCTTCTCCCTTCCCAGCTATATCTCATTAGTTGGTAGTTTTAGGACAGAATTTAATGAATGGATGCATTCTTTCCTGTCTTTCCTGGAAAGTTCCTCAGGTTGACTTGCATTGAGTAGGAGTAAAATTGGCCTTGTGTTTGCCCTTGGACTGCTTTGTAAGTAAACTGAAGAATTGAGCTCATAGAGGTATCAGTCAGTTTTAATTCCTTTACTTGCACAGAACTCACTTAACTTTCTTTACAGAGATACTTATGAAGCTTTAATTATTATTTTCTTGTGTAGCTTGAAGTGTTCTGGTGAGCAGAGCCCTGAGTGCAAAGGTTTAAACAGATGAGGCAAACTATACCACATCTGCTTAGAAAAGCATTTGGAAAATGCTTTGTGAAATGTGAACTTTTCTTCCCACACACACCTACGTGTGATGCATCATGCACTGTCTGCCTAATGAACTCTGTGGTGGACTGGAGCAGAGCTGTCTCTTTAGAGCTGTTCTACAGAAATAGAGACAGCAAAAGGAGAGGTTTCTGTCTCTGTCAGCTGCTGGCTTGTCTTAAGCCTTTGTCTACCTCAATTCATTTGTTATAGGAGAATCTCTGATTTTGTTTCAGCTTCAACTTGATAGACAGCAGAGCTTGCCACCAGCTCTGTGGTGCCAAATACTCAATATTTGTGCCAAATACTCTTGTAGACACAATATAAATAGGTAAATAGGTGAGAGATGGGAAGCTGAAATGTGTGTAGGCAATACAGGTAAAAATACAGCTGAAGCAATATGTGCTTCACAGCCTCTGGCCTCCTGTGTTTGTAATGGACATTTTTGGCTATAGGCAGTGATGGCTTGTCTGCTAGGCTGGTTCCTCCATTTGCTGCTCTTTTCACGTGAATGACACTTTTTTAAAAAAAGTAAATTCCTGGATGAGTGTCACACAAAAACTTTGGGACTGATTGTGACAAAACAATCCATATTGTGTTCCATTGCCCACACTGACTGCCTTTGCAACAACATACCTGAGTATGGGGAGTGGCTGACATTTCATATAAACGTTATGGCTTGAACCCAAATGCAGTGGTAATTACACCTCCAAAACATGCAGACAGTTTGCACATGGAGACTTTGTCATATGCTAATGCTCTCATTTCCAGCATATTTGCATGTGCTGATGAATGAAATTCCTCTCCAACCTCTCTTTTATCAGAGGCATGATTTATAGCTTTTAGCCACCCACGGTCACAGAGAAAGCTGGGAACAGAATCTGACTCTGAGTTGATTTAACCACAGAACCATCCTTCCATGTGCTGAGTGGGTTTGGAGAAGTGCAGGAGGGTTGACCTGGCTGTTTCTCCTGAAGATCAGTATTTCATTTCTCACCAGAAGGTCAGAGATAGGGAAAAGAATTCAAAAATGTAACTGAAATCCACCAACCAAAAAATTATGAAGTCCATTTTGCAAGGCTGCTTTATGCTCCTGATACTCATCTGCTGTAAAAATGGGACAACTCCAGGCTGTTGGTAGAATTTTTCTATTTGTTTGATTTGCATATCTTCCCTTGTTCCTTGAAAAGGAAATACATGAAGTTGTATTCTTCTGATATGGATCAGACTTTTCTATCCTGTCATATTGTTGTTAATTTTAGACTGAAATTCTTTGTGGTTCATTCTTTCCCAAAAATACTACTTTATTTGTACATTTAGTGTCTTAAGTTAATTGACAATTATGCACACGTGCTCAGTTGTCCAGCTGTCTTTGTTTGAGCAAGGGCTTTGTAAAAACAACTGGGCTACTTCAATGGGGTCAGAGTAGTTGAGTAATACTTGCTATATCCTATTAATCTACATCATTTCATCAGTGCTTTATAATCCTCCTCATGTGATGAGATGAAAGAATTTTGCTAACAGCAGTAATCTGTTAATAGGACTTGGACCGTGGCCCATTTTTAAGAACTTTAACAAATCATTTTGTGAAATTCAAGGAGAAAGTGAGTTACAGAATGACTTTTAATGTGCTCAGCTGTGATTTCTGATAGAAAAAAAAAGATCTTTGTTCAAGTAATTGTTTCTTTTAATTTCTTTTAAAACTGGAAATTAACTGATGACTATTCTGAAAGCATAGGAAAAAAAAGAAAGAGTTCAGCTGAACCAATTGGAAGGTGGCATAGTTCTGTGCTTTGGTTTGCCAGACCTACATTGTTTTGGATCTTTGGGAAAATTATCTGATCCCTTGGAGGTTCAGTCTTCCTTGTGGTGGGGATGATATGGCAGCTTCCTACCTCAGCAGTGCTTCTGGGAATAAATACCTTAAAGATTGTGAGGTGACAGAGCTGGGTTAGTGTTGCACCAATGATCTTACAGGTAGAAATGAGGACACAGTGGTAGTGCTGAGTTTTCAGCAGCAGGGTTTTTTTCTCTTTTCCCACTGTTCCAACTTCACCTCAGCACAAGCAGAGGTGGAAAAATATCTTGAAAGCGCTAGCAGAGTGTCAAGAACTGAACAGCAAGCAGGCAGGCTAGTGGGATATCAGTCCCGTCAACCTATTTAGGTAAATGGTATCAGTGATATTATCAAGGGCGGGTTTTTCTTTTGTTTCCCCCACCAAGATGTAGTTTCAGTTTTTAATTGTGACCTTCAGTGCAAATTAAAAATAAGTCTATGCTTTTTCTCTTTGTTTTTTCCCATTTGTACAGGAAAATATCTAATCCACTGGAGCTTTTTCAGTCAGTGGATTTACAGGGAGATCAGAGACCTGGTTCTACACTGACCAGTGGTTTCTTGAGTTTCTCTGCCAGTGCCTGGTGTAATGAGCCAACTGTTTCTGCAGGGAGCCTTTGTTTCTAACCCTAGTGGACAAACTCCCTTTGCTATCTGTGCTGATTTCTAAATCTTTTCAAACACAATGTTTTCTGAAAGTTATAGTGACAGGAGACCAGTGAAGAAGGTTCTCGTGTCTCTGGTTCTGCAGCAGGGTGCTGGACAGCCCATGTCACCAGATTTTAATACATGCAAACCAGAGGCCATAACCAGTAGCAGAAACTCTCATGAGGTGAATCAAGCAGCAATTTGAACTTGTGTTGCCTGGCTCCTGCAGCTGCCTGGAAGATGTAGCCTGCAAAACAGCTAAAAGTCAGACAGAGATGCCAAGGGAAGGGAGTAGAGAGGTCTCTGTCAGAGAGATGCTCAAGGGAGGTTTTGGAGCAGGAACAGGTAGCAGAGTTCTTGCCCAGCACGTCCCACACAGGCTACAGATTGGTATCACATAATGCTGCGGTCACATAGCTGTAACTTCCTCATCTGGAGTTCCAGGAAGGGAGAAGAGAGAGATTCTCTACAGTATATTTTTTCTTATATAAATATATCTTTTGTCTAGCAAAGAGTACTACAGTGTTTCTTTTTTACCCAATACAGGTTTTCTGGCCATCTCACTCATCTTTTTTCTGTTTTAACTTCATATCAAAAATAGCCATGTTAGCAGTGAAATTGTCACTAAAGCCTCACTGAAATTACTGTGATGTGTTACTGTAAGCAGATGATCTGTATGCCTTCAATTGCATTTTAGGCAAGCAGCCTCTGAAAATGCAAATACATGGTTTGGTGGAGCATGGGCTGTAAGGAGGAGGAACAGATGTGTAGGAAAGCTTTTTACTACTGCTTTCCTTCATGGTGGTGATGGTAATTAGCAAAAGGAGGTTTAGTTTTATTAACATGTGTGTATTGTAGCAAAAAGTATTAGCCAGGGCCTGTGACTCACTGAAGAGAGACTTGCAAAATGCAAAATCTTGCACTGCACAGCTCTTGGGTTCAAATCTAGCCCAGGGTTGCTGGATACTGTTGGATATTGGATTTCATATTACAACAGCAATAAGCTACACTATCCAGGACCTGGACACAAGGTGTTAAGCACAACAGTGATGTTGTCAACAGTGTTCATGTTCTAAAAAGTTTACAATCTTAATACTTTGTGAAAAACAAAACAAAAAACCTAATAAACCAAAATCAAACAAAACCCCAAACAGGTTTCAGGCACCCACATGCTGGGTTTAGCCTCAGGAAGATGGCCTCCCTTAGACTTCCCTTGTATTCCTGCAGCACCTCTGCACAGCTCAGAGGATACTTCTTGTGATTCTCCTATTCCACATGCTCATGGCCCATGTAATTAATTGATATCCTTGCAGCATGCCGGGTCTGCAAAGTAAGTCATCCTCCTCTCTCAACAGTGATTCTCATGGCTGGAGACTTGCACCCATCCTCTGACTTTTCTGGTCCCACTCTTTCTCAGCGGCTCCATTCAGACATTAGCTGGGCTACCCTTAAAGGCCATGGGGTTCTCCTCACCTCAGGGAGTCCCCAGGCTTCAATGCCAAGTGTTGTGACCAGGGCAGCTGCATGGCATTTAATTAGCTGACCATCATGCCTTTGGCTGCTGTGATCAGTAGTCAGGAGTGACAAAAGCTATGAACTTTTCAAAGTACAGTGAGCACAATTTCAGCAGTGGAAGCAGAGCAGTTTCAGGGAGGGAAACTAGGAAGAGGATGCAGCTCCCATGTTTCTGGAATCTCTGGTTCTTCAGTACCCTATATGTTACAGTCCCTTCAGCCTCTATGCTTTCATCCATTGGAAGCTTTTGTTCCAGTTTATTTTCTGGTAGGGAACTTCTTGGAGCACAGAAGGTGAGAGCTTGCCTTCATTTGCCCATTTGCCCTTCATTTCCTTTTGCACTAGTAAACGTAAGGAGTGTCTTTAGAGTGTTCCCTTCCTTTACACCACTAGTTTAGCAAATTCCTAAAAGAGGGAAGCAGTCCAATATAACAGGACAAACAGATGGAGAAACAGCATCCATGGTATCTACAGTAGTATAGTGTTTCTTGCCTCTTCCACTTGTCTAGAATCTACCATGTCTGGGAGATGCTGTTAAAGACAGGATATTAAGTCAATGAATTTCAGGTCTAATTCAAAATACAGGGATTTCCCTGTGCATTTCTTTTGTTGTTTTTAGTTTTTGCTTCTTTGTTTTATGTGTTTGTTTCATCTGTAGTACATCAAAAGAAAAGAACATACAATTCAAGGCAGGTTCAGTAATGAACATACGTCAATATCAAATCCAAACAATATTGTAAAGCTCACACTGAGGCTTCTCCATATGGTATGTTGATATTGCCAGCCAAAAACACAACATGCAACTTCCAGAGCTGGGTTCGGTGAACTTTTAAATCTGTACAAAAATAACTGGCGACAGCTTTCCTCAGTGCAAAATCCTTTCTACTCTCTCCCAGAAAGAGCTGTTCCCCTGCCGGTTTTCAGCACCTCCTCCTCCCCGTCTGCTTGTTCCTTCCTCCCTCTGTTCTGCTTTTTCTCACGTTTGTGTGAATATTCTCCATCCCCAGTTCTTGTGACGGAGAGAGGATGCATCGGAGCTCTCTGCCCATGTTGCTTTCCAGAGACATTACATCACCTGCTGCTGAGCAAAGCTGATTCCCTGCGGCTCTCCCTTTCCCAAACATGGTCTGTCTTGGATCAGCCCAGCTGTCTGAGTGTATGAATCAGTATTGCAGACCTGTGTGCAGAGTCTGCTGGTTTCCTTGTCCTCAAATTTCCAAAACAGCAAGCGGTTCCCCTGTTCTGGAGCAAAACACCAATGTGTGGCTGAAACCTCAGTCAAGCTGAGGAGAGCACAGCCGTGGGGTGCTGCTCACTGACCACACACTGTGTGAGACAGGAGATCAGAATCTTCCCCCATCACAGACCTGTCCTCACAGGGCTCTGCAGCCTACATGAGAGTGGACTAGATGGTGCTGGTTTTTCTCTCTGTTGTTGTCCCTAGATTTGGGAGCCTGCTGCTGCTGTAGTTCACAGGAAGAGCCACATATGATGTTAGTGTGCAATAATTTACCTTCTCAGTGTTGTAGGCCAGTAAGAAGTGAGCATGATGACCTCCAGCCTTCTTTGTAGGTCACCATGATTCACTTGGTTTTTATTAGGAATTATTCTAACATTACACCTGTGGGTATAATATACAGGATATCTTTCACAGATGTGATTTCCAGGAGAACTGTGAAAGACCCTTCCATCAGAAGTGTTGGTGAGAACAACACAGGAGTTGTGATCAGAGCATGAAGTACTGGTTGCACTGAAGTGGGAAATCCTGGGAGCAGTGCTAATAGCTGCATGGGCCACTGCTGATGGCACTCAGATGAGGGCATAAGGTGATTGCAGGACAACAGTATGTGACAACATAAACTGTTATTTTCCTGTTGCTATTTCCTGGGCAGGCTATCTGTCCTCAGATTGCTGTTGCCAATGATTTGATTTGTCTCTTTTCTGTCTCCCTAAATAATGCCTTTTTATCACATCCTACTCTCTCACTACTCATTTGGGCTGTTAAGTACCACCTGTTATCTACTCATCTTTCTCATGTGAAGAAACCTTCTGTGTTAGTGCATTCCCATTCCTTAAAACAGAGCTTATTGACTTAGTCTGGCTCGTGGCAACACCACACAAGTATGGGCATTAATGTGATTTCTGCCAAAACCCATGAAAATACCAAGGGCAATGATAGGCATAATAGGTTCAGTTAAACATGTCAGTGTAGCTTTTAGTTGTGTCTGATTAGGTCAATTACCCTTAAATCCTCCAGCCCTGCGGGGGTTAAGCCACCCTTGGTGACTGTCACAGGAGGCTCTGGGGCCAGAGGTGGTGAGTGTCACACCTTTGTGCCTGGTCTGTGCCAATGTGACTGGAAACATGGGCATGTCTGCATGGCATGAGCCATCTGCTAACAGGAGCAGTTAAATGAGAATAGAGGTGCATACGTCAGTAGGACTTCTTCCTGACATATATGCACCTTTTTAAAGCTTATGTTTTATAGACATTTCCTAGAAAAATGGCTCATCTTTAACCTCTAGTTACACAAGTGCAAAAATGTGCATAGAATAGCACTGAGTGAGAAGTGAACTCACTCTGTAGTGAACTAACAAATGGTGATTAATGACAGCCAGCTGAAGAAAGGCTGTTATTTTGAGGGAATAGAGGTTTCCTCCTGTGCTGGTGGGGATTCTAATGAAAAATGTGTCATTGTGGAGAAACCAGCTGACATGAGATCAGTAGGAAAGTCCTTTTTTTCCTATCACTTCTCTTTTTCAAGCCATGTCTGCCCATCAGTGTAGAAGGGAAAATGTATCATAATACTGTAAGGCATGGATTAGAAATGAGAGGGAGAGATAATAGTGGACATCACAGAGATTAGTCAATGCTGCAAGAGGTAGATGAACAATATGAACACCAAAAGATGTTCTGAATGATCGAAAAAAAAAATCTGTTTTACACTGTGGAAAGAGTCAGAAGTATCAGGAATGCAAAAGTAGGTTGAAATGAAACTTAAAAAAAAAGACATACCTGGTCGAGAATTAAAAATTTTAATCAACTAAGAAATTAGAAGTAGAAAGATGTTAAGTTAGCTTCAGTTAGAAAATCACTTCATAAAGAGAGAAAAATGAGAAGGTTTTCTTCTTGCAAAGTCTGATATTTTCCATGTCTCAACACGTAGGTCCCATTTCTATGAAAGCAAAAGAGCAGCAATATCACATTGTGTTAATTATTTATAATTTTAGGGACAGCCCATAAGAGTATTTTTGTGGAAAAAGTGATTTTAAATAGATGTCTAAGGGTTTTTTTTAATAAGATACTAATGTAACGGAGCTGCAGTACTGTGAAATCAGCGGAAACTTGATTGTAATTTTACCTGTTATTGTCATTAATAGTGCTACACAAGCTTTGTTTTGGCTAATCATAGCTAGATTTTGGTGCAGGGATCTAGGAACAATTGTGTAGTTTTGAAGTGCATCTTGGTAGTATCGATAAGGAAGTTATTTTTATTCTATTTCTTCTTTCTGTCCTTTCTGTCTTTCATTGCTTTCTTTCTTTCAGGAAGACTATCATTATGATGCTAAGGCTGAAGGAATTGGGAGTTTCCCAGCAAAAGGTCTCGTAAGAAAACTGAAGTAACCTAAACCAGAAATATATCATAAACAGAGAGTGGATTCAGATTTGGCATAAAGGGCAGAAAATTAAGGTTGTAACTAATATGTGTTGCTTGGCTCCTTGAGTCGTCTGGGGATTTCTCCACTGAACCATGGCAATGTCCCACTGTCAGCACAGGGAATAATGCCCTGGTTAGCATTGAAGTCCTCTCTGTTCCCCTCCTTGCTCACTGGCATTGCTGGGAACTTCCCTAAGTAAAGGCAAGCTTTCAAGTTACTGGGCTGAAGGATTCCTAGAAGTTGCTTTTAAGACCTTTTCTGGTTTTAAGCACCACATTTCTCCCCACCTATGCTCTTCTCAAGAAAAGGAAAGGAAAGCAGTTAGAATGATGCAAATTTCATTGCAATGTGTTCGGTTTAATATCTCTCAATCTCTTCAGTTTTGTTACCTTGCTTCATGCTATGTTAGTCTCTGTCAGGGTGCAAAAAAGAAACTGTGAAAGGATGCTCAGCAAAGCTGACGAGCTGGAAATGTGAATCTGTTGCTGCATACCCACTACTCACTCGTGTTATGGCAGAGTCTGAAAATACATCCATCCTTTATGTGGCCATTTTTAAGAGTTGAGCCTCAAATTATCTTCCTGGGTCACAAAAGGAGCTGGACAAGAGTGGGCTCAGGTGTGATTATACTCCAAGGCTGGCATCCTCAGAGAGTGTGTACAAGCCTCCACCCTTAGCTCCATGGAGGGGATTCTTGCCCAGAAGATTTTGATAGCAGGTGTAGGCCAAGGACAACTAATAGTAGATCACAGGCTGAATTAATTGAATCCACTTGTCACCTCCATGATTTTAAGAAATATGTGCTTTCAAATTCATGTCATCATTAAGAGGGCTTCCCCTGACTGCTGTCCAACCAGAAAGCCTCATATTTTACCTACAGTGTCTGTATTTTAACCAATTTTGTGTATATTGGCTGTTCAGAGAACCAGGCTATCTCTGCAAGACAAAGTACCCAAGCAATTTTTTCACCTTCAGCCTACACTGTTGGGGTTTTGCCTCATTGTGTCTGGAGCACCAAGTCTTTTTTTCATGTATTTAATTTCTTTTATAGAATGCTCTGGGTCTTGTTGCCATGGACATCTACAGAAAATACCCTCTTTGCTGGCACTTGCTGTGTGATTCACTAATAAAAGAATAAGTGTTGAGTAGTGATGACACGAGCCTTGAAAACTGAAACTCTGCTCTTAGCCTGAAAGCAGTGTCTCTGTTCAGAAGTACAAGCACAGCAGCAGAAGGAACTATCACTTGAAGATTTTTCTGATAAGTGCATCTGTGAAGTCTTTCCCAGCAGTGTGGTTTGTTAAGGATTTAGACATGTAATTATTGTTATGTTGGGTGTCTGTTGTGCATGCAAATTTTCCATGAATCACTAAGAAAACAGTTTTGTCTGTCACATGCAACTTCCACTCTGTCATCTAGGGAACATATTTCCTATGCAGTGCCTTGGCCCCTGAGCAGTGGGCCGGGGTCTTCTAGTGCCAAGCTGGAAAGTTAAAATATTCCTCTTCTGCCATAAGCAAAAAAAGATTAACAAAATACTTAAAAGCTGGTCATGGCAGGACATGAGAAATTTTGTGACAACCACAAAAGCTGACAAATACCATACCAATTGATTTTAGAGGACTAAAAACATGGGCAGAATTAATATTGAGTTTTGGCTTGATCAGGCATTTAACTCTGAGAAGAAAATAATTCAAAATTCATATTATGCAAAAGAGAAATCTAGAATATTGTAAGTGCTAAAGAAAGCCAGAAGGGACAGGGAGATTAGGCAAAAGCAGGAAGAGTGTCAGATTGGAAAGTCTTTGGAAGAGTGGTAGTTGTGCATCTTGGTCAGGAGAAACAGTTGAGTCTAGACCTGACTAGCACATGGTCACTACCTTCCTTAGCCAGCACCTGAGGAAACCCAGAGGGATTTATGTGGGCCAGAATTAATGACAGGTCAATACAAAATATTACATTGCTTTAATTAGCAGCAGTAAACTGAATCTTAGCAGAATCAACTAGCCTGTAGAGAGTTTCCTAGTGTGCAGGGAGATTATGTGTGCCCAGACTAGCTCCTTCAGAGTAGCTAAGAAAAAATAAAACTAACAAGCATGAAGAGTTTATTCTTATTTCTTTGAAACTCTTATTTAAGCAAGGATGATGGCAACATATCTTAAGATCATCTGCAGTTATTTTGAATACACTATTAGTCATTTTTGGTTTTGTCAAAGGCTAGGTAGTTAGTTCTCTTGGCTTTCCTTCAGGTTCTTTAGCCTTGGGGTTTTTTGAGAGGGGGAACATAGGTCTTCATATTTCCTTCCCCTTTCCTATCCTTCAGTGACGTTATGGGCCTGTGCGTGGGAAGCAGTTTCCAATTTTGTTCCTGCAATCAGCTGTGGTTGCAGTGAAAACCCTCAGGAGATTTGGCTACCTGATGCTTCCTGCATGTTAGGCAGATAATTAACAATTATCATTTGTGACTTTAGTTATTTATACATGCAAAAGAATATAGCTGCGGTGAGGGTTTCTGGGGCCCTTGAAAAAATATGATCCTGAAATTGTCAGCATTTATATTTCTTGTCCTTAAAGTGTATTTGAAGTGAATCAGAAGTCAGGAATGAAGATCTAAAATTAGGTCATTGGGCCAATTGAACTTATTGGTCCCTTGCAGGATGACTAAATGTACTCTCCCGGAGGAGAAAGGAAATTTCATCTTGCTGAGGACAAGGAGTATCCCTGAAGTTTTTCGAGAGGTTCACTCAAGAACACAGCTGCAGTGAAGGTTAATGAATAAAAAGCACTTTGCACAATTACAGCTACCCTGCCTCATGCTGGGGGCATTCTGATCACTGCAGTGGCATCCTTTTGTTCAGGAGAAGCTCCTTCCACCACCGTGCACAGCCCCAGGCATCTTCTGATGCCTTGATTTCAGGTGGATGGGTTTCCTGCACTTTGAGACATCTACATGGATGAGCAGCATGTGGAGTCACTCCACCTCAAGTTGTGTAGTGGAAAAAGCCTCCTTGTGCATGTGTGCTTGTCCCTTCTGTGTTCGGTACTGCCTTGTGGGTTTATCCTGGAAACAGCCTAGCTCCAGATGCTATAAATCTTAGGCCATGAGTCCTTGTGCCAGGGCACACACACTGTTGATCTGTGTGTTCTTGTCCATATGGTGAGGCAGATTAGAGCCCAGGCTGTGTTTGAAGGTGAGCTCTGACCTGCCCCCACTGCAGGAGGCTGTAGATTAAGTCAGGAGAAAGGAGTTCAGTTGTTGTAATGTTCCAGCATGCTCTTACCAGATACTGGGCATGGGTTTTCCTCAGGCAGCTGCTTCTTTCTAAGAGAGCATTTTGTCCAGGAGGATTTTGAGGATTTTGTATATTGGTTTGGGATTTTAGGATGTCTCACAGTCCAGCTGCAAATGCGGAGTGAACTGGGCTCTGGGTGAACTGTAACTACAGTGAATGTAAAATGGAGGTGACACCGTCATGAACATATCAGACTACCCTCTCCTCATGTTATCCATTGCATACACATCAATTTCCCTCTGAGGTGCCCTTTGAAAAGGTGGATATTCATGGGCCTATAAGGAACTCTTTCTGTGTGCCTGTGAAAGCCAAACCCTTACTGGTTCCTGGCTTAGCTTCTTCAGGGAAGAGCATGGTTCCTCAAGTCTTGTATGGTTGTGAAGCTGGAGATGGTCCCAAGCAAAAGGTTCCATGGCAAAGCCTCTTGTATTTCTGTAGCTACTTCAGCACCTTTCAGGACACCAGGAGAAGCTTTCACAGGAACACCTATCCTCACATATCTGATAGCACATACAGAACTACACATCATGTCCGGGTCTCCTGCCTTGGTGTAAAGCTACTGTCCAAGCTCCTCCTCAGTCCTCCAAAAGTTTTGTGACAGCTCTATATCCAGACTCACAGGACAGATGTTCTGGGAACAACAAAGAATGAGGCTCTTGGAATCTTCTCCAGAGAATGTGAAGAAAATTTTTATCTTCAATAATTCACATGCCTGCTTTTTCCTCATTCTTTGTTGACAAATTGTTTTCTATTTACAGCCAGCAGATTTTAATGCCTTCTCCCTCCCCCCAGCCTACTGAGTTCCTATTTTCTCCTTCTGACAATGTTACCATATGGTTCTATTATTCAGAGATTCCTCAACATGTATTCCAACAGCACTGAAAAATAATTAGGTGCTGCTGTGGTGTAAAAGCACATCTGTGATCAATGGCTTCCTCTGGAAATTATGGGATAAAATGTCCCAAGACATTTTTCTGTTGTTCTACTTTCTCCCTGCCCTTTTCTGTCCCTCCTGGCCGCCCAAAGTATTATAATAAAGGGAAGAAATTCTGTGTGAACTGCTATTTTCATTTTCTTTCTTAAAAGCACTGCACAGTATGATTGGTGGATTTTTTTGAGCTGTGACTAGGGAAAGAAATCTCTGGGGAGAAAAAGGTATATATTTAGCCTCTGTACATTTAGAATAGAACTTAATTCTATGGTGATAACCAATGATTTACACCCTTTAATCCAAAAGTCCTCCCGTGCCCTGTGGGGAATACAACATATGTCCAGCAAATTGGTAACCATATGCTTCAGTGAACACATGCTCTCTCAGCCCTTCCCCTGCTTCCTTCCATTGATGGTTCCCTGCTAAAGTGCTCTGGTCTCACAATTTATTGTGCCTTCATTGAAGTCCTTGTGAAGAGAAGAGTTATTTTCAGATTCCTTCTAGTATTGCACATACTGTGTTTTTGAAAGGTTTCAGGCAGTTGTTTTTGCTGGGGAATTTCACAAGTGAATCGATGAGTAAAAGTTTTCTCAGGTCCTGATGACAGAGTCAGGCATATCTCCTACACAGCTTTTTCTTCCAAGTGTGTATTGGAAAAATTAATTGAAAACAAGTTTCACAGAGGCTTCTCAAAACTGGTTTGTTCCTAAATCCTTATATTTACCTCCTCATCTTATCAGCCCTCTAGTGCTGCCACTGAAATTGCAGAGACTGTAATGAATAATTCTTCTTTGTCTACTTGGCACGTGGTGAAATAGAAAGAAAAAGGCCACATATTTTCCTCTCTTTGTGATCACTCTTAAACAGAAATGCTATAACAGAGCAGGAACGCTGGCTGGAAGATAGAACTAGTTCATGCAAAGGGGGACCAAATACATTAGCCTGCAGCTACCCTCCTCCAGCAGGAAAGATAATCCCAGATAAGCAACAGCAGGGTAATGTTGAACAAATTAGCTTGACTGATGAACCCTGAACTCTTGTCAGTATTAATGCCTGCTAAGTTAAGCAGGCCCAGGCTTTATTATGAGGACTTGTCCTCAGAGGCCAATGCAATATAACCTATTTTTTCTTACAGATGTCATGTAGGAGGGGCTCTGTGTCTTTTCCAATGATCCCAACAGGCTTTTACAGATTTTTTCTTTTTCCTAACCTGAACGACTCATTGTACCAACAATGGCTGGAGATTAAGTGGCTTTGGTGGTGCTCTGGGATGGTGTATCCTGTGCTAAGCTCTTTGCATAAGGATGGACTTTTTTCTGTGTTTGTACCATGTGGAGGAGCCTGGGGTGGCTCAGCCCAGGACCAGTCCCTAGGCATTGTGGTAATCCAGGCAAGCCAGTCCTGATTACCTTCCTGGCAGCACAGTGTCTTAACAGTTCCTTTGCCTTTTCCACATTTGTTTCCTCCCACTGCATACCCTTAGCCCCTTCCAAATTCAGACTTAGAAAACCAGTGACCATCAGTCCTCTGTCAAAGGGTGCTTCTGAGTGAGCATGGCATTATGAAGGTTTACCATTTATGAAGGAAGGTTCTCTTCCTCTCAGCAGCCAGGTGCTACCTGGTCATTTTGTGCAGGTTTTCTCAGAGGGAGGTAGAAAAGTGTATATATTGCAGGCTGTCATGGCAGTGAAGTCAGCCTGATGCCACTCAAGAGCCCTGCTGCATAATGGGATTCATGGACTGGTGGATGGCTGGCTTGTGACAGAGGTGGGTGTGCTGTGGGGACAGCGTGCCTTCCAGGGTGTGGAAGCTGAGAAGCTCCTCTTCTGTTTGTCTGGCCTTTCTCATGAAGGCAGCCTGCTCTTTAGCATGAGCCAGGGGACAGCAGTGAAAGGAAGGTCGCACAGGGAGTCAGTGCAATGCCACCAGCCAGAGATGGTGGAAGAACCTGGGGGGATGGGTGCCAGCTGCTGGGGTTGGTGGGCTGAGACATCCAGGAGGCACCACTGGGCATCTAAAGTATGGAACTGAGCTTTGGTTTAATGTCTTAAAATGTGCTGAAGAATGGTTTCACAGTTAAAGTCTTTAAGTGATCTGGGAAGTGAGGTGCAGGAGAAAAATCACACTTCTCTGACTCTTCATTTTCTCCCTTTTCCTTCCATTCATGGGCATTTCTTAAAGCCACACAGAAAAGCATTTGCTAAAAAGGAAAAACACACCTTAAATATTTACTGATAGGTATTTTTAAACCATCTAGGGTGAGTGGTGTAACTGGTGTCGGATGTGAACTCTCCTGGGATGTCCGAAAAGGGATGGGAAAAGTTGGTGCTCTGGTTTTACTGCTTGTCTATGGACTCCCAGTGCTTCTAAGGTACAAGAACAAAGATCAGCCTTTTCTCTGAGCTCCAGCATCTGCTGGAAGGGGCCTTAGAGATACATGTTCCCATGAGGAAGAGAATATTTGTCCTGTCACAATGTCAAATTCTTTTCCCCTCCTCTTCCCAATTTGGCATGGTGCTTGCATATCTCCTTCCCAAGGGTACTTGTTTGGTTTTAGTTGCCTAAGGGGCAGATTCAGAGACAAGGAATAAAGATTTTTATTCTTGCCTCTGCCAGAATATTCTTGTGACCTTGGGCAAGCAGATTTCTGTGCAAGACTGAAATAATCTTTTATATAATGCAGGCAGTCATTCCTTATTTCAGAGCAGTATGAGGAAGTTGGTTCACATTTACAGGATTCAGACCTGAGCTGAATTTGCTTAGACTGGTTAGGGGAATCTGAGGTTGACACTTGAGTTCAATCTGTTCAGCTCATTTTTGAAATTCTCTTGGGGAGGCTGCTCAAACTGAAAAATCTTCCCAGCAGATAGGCTAAAATATCTGTGTTTATTCTGGAGGAGTAACACCAGTAGTGTATATGTATCTATATATACAGATAGACATAAAAATTCTCCAGAAATGTGTAGACTTCAGTGGAGGAGCTATTTTTGTTACAGGAAGAGCTGAAAAAGAAAATATCCCTGGAAAGCTGTGCTGTGTTCATTGAATATTGCTGTGTGTCTTTGCTTCTCATCTACTTGCTGGAAAGGAGAGGCAAACAAAAGCCCTTTTGTCATGGAAATCACCCACCAACCTCTGCCAACTGTCAGAGAAACAATAAGTTTCAGAGCCAGATGTGCCACCCATCAAAAAAGGGTATGTGAGATTGGGTTAAAGGACAGAGAAGGAAATTTGCTCTCATAATAGTCTACCACAACAGTGCAAAAGCAGCTCTGCCAGCACTGCTCCTCTCCCCCATTAAGGGAGTTGATGTGACCATCTGGCTTTCTCTGGGTTCAAGTTTTCATGGGCATAGTTCCCATCAACACCACAAAACGGAAATAATTTGTTCCCAGACCTGATTGCAACACAAGTTGTAATTGAGTCCTTGACTGTTACAGTCTAGATTGGGCCATGGGCTAATTTAGGATGAACCAAGAATATAGATGGAAACAAATATGACAAAGGAGTGTCATAGGTTAAAACTAAATCTGACCACAGCTCATAATTAAAAATTGAAATCAAAAATCCCCAGGCAGGCACAGAGGGGTTTATGAGGCTGTTCTTGTTCACATGATGCAAACTCACTGTTTAATGCCACCAGGAGGAATGACTTTTCACCACTTCCTTTCACCTTCCTGATGTCAGCTGGTACTTTTGGGGACTCAGGAGTCTCTGATGACGCTGCACCCTGCACACGCGTGTCCCACAGTGGCTTCAAAATGGGAGCTGGAACAATGGCAAGTGCACTGGAGTGAGCTGAAGGTGCAGTTGAAGGGGACTATCCAAGAAAGCAGCTGGTTGCTTTAGGTATATCCTGGAATCATTGGAATAATATAATTTGATATTGATTCTGTAGTTCTGAGGCTGACTCCTGGCTATTCAAACCAGTCATCTGCTCAACAAGCCCAAATTACAGTGCCATGTGCTTAGTTTGCCTGAATGCACAAGTAAAGGGAGTAATCACAGTGACAGTCAATTACTGCACCAGAGCAGGTTTAATAGAGTAGGGCATCAACAAGGACATCTCCAGTGGCTTTTCAGCATTTACTAGAACAGTCATCATTTTGAAGCAGGAAAAATATTTCACAATAGAATTAATTCCTTTTTACCCTCAGGTAAATATGTACATTATAATAATGTTATAAGTATTATGTAATGCAGGGATACTTTAGTCCCTGGTGACTGGCTCAGGATTCCTGCTGTCCAGTAATTTCCAAATACTTTATCTGGCATGCCAAATCACAGGTGCTCATCTGACCCAGCCTGGTGTCCTGTTGTAGGTGTCAGGAGGATGTGATACTGCTGTAACTATGCTGCTCAAGTGTGTGGTTGCTTCTGTTTTATTTTTCACAGGAGAGCTGCAAAGCTGCTTGTGACTGTGCTTCTGTTCTAGGAGGAATTTCTTTATACAACACAACTTATTCCCTTCCTGATCTGCAAACTGCACCTCTCTGCTAGGTACAGATGGGACTCCACCAGCAGCACTGGGGGACTGGCAAATGCATAAGTACCCTGGGTTCTTTTGGGATTCTTTGTCTTCACAGCACTCAGTTGTACTTTTGCCACACGTAGCCAGGAAGGAGTTGCTGATAAAATCCCTTTCCAAGGACTGTGTTTAGAAGCCATGTCGGTGGCCTGCAGCTTTAACTGCATCATCTTTGGGTTTTGTTCCATTACCCACAGGTGTCAGATATATTCAATTCCTTTCCTGCTTTCCAAAAACATTGATCAAAACAGTTCTGTGGGGCTGAGCTGGCCATTGCCCAAAAATATTATATAAGGGCTGTACAGCTACTGACGAAAACAGCAGAGTATGTCCATCGAGCTCGTAACAAGCTACAGACGTATTTCTTCCCTCTCTCCCTCCATAACTCCTCTCTGCCTCAAAAGAAATTTCTTGATATTTCCCATTGATGAAACAATAATGTGCTCCTCTTTACAAAGCCAAAAAAACTGCTTGACTATAGCACAAAAAGCTGTAAACCAGGCTTTCAAAAGATAATAATGCTTTAGTGCAGCTACATACAGGACAAAAATTGTTTGAGGAAAGCAAGATGCCAGAATTAGAAATTCAATGCCGGAAAACAGCATGCATTTCCTGCCACTGTGATGTTGTTATATAGAAAAGGCTGCTGCCAGGCCAGCTCTTCTGTACATCTCTGATAAATAGAGAGAATCTACCCAAATATCAGCCCTCCTCTGCATCAGCTCAGTGATCTTCTTGTACCTTGTGAATAACTGCCCCTGGCAGGCTTGCTCTGATGTAGCCAACATGTAAATAAGTGCTTCCTATATAAATTTCTACCTGATTCGTGGTGTGGCACCACATCACTACATTTGCCATTTTGTTACCTGAAGTGGTGATTTGAGCAGCCTGATAACTAAATGGGTGACCAGGAGAGATTACCAGGCTCTCATGATGTTGGAGACCAGATCAACTCAATATTCATGGCAAAATGAGGGATACAGCACATCTCCTTCTCTTCTAATGGCATGAACTTGGATCACTCTCAGAATCAATCCCATTTGTGTTCCCATTCCCCTGGTTCACAACACAGAAATTAACTGCTGCTGTTCAGACTTAAAACACGTTTTTATAGAGAAATTTATCTTGTTTATCCTGGTGCTGTACTCAGTAACTTCTGGATTTGTTTCTTTTTGTGGATTTGTTTGAGGTTTTTTTAAAGCACATTCCTCAGCTATATATCTTTGTTTTCTGTTTGAAAATCCACAGAAGAGTTCAACTCTGCCATGGTTAATGCAGGCACAGGTAATGCAAGAGTGAAACAAAGATCTGCAAATTAGCTATCACCTACTTTATGCCCACTGAAGCAGTTGTATCAAAGTTCATGCAACATTTGGTTATTATCAGCATTTAGATCTGAAAAATATGGAAATACTGGGTCCTGTCAGTGGCTTCTTCACCAAGTTCTAAGCTGGAGTTGGGCCTGGATTGAAGATTTTAGCCTTTTGCTTTTCCGGTGTTTGAGAAAGCACAGATTCCAGTTTGGACTAAAATCCTTACAAATTAAAATAAAATACATTTACAAATAAAAAGGCCAAATTCTTAAATGTGTGATGGGCTGTAACCCATGTAAGTAATATACCTTTGTTTTTCGCCAGTCCAGTGAATCTTCTAGATGGGGTGAGTTGGGTAATGGGTAAAAGTTAAACTGTTACCTTGTTTCTCTGGAGAGAGGTTTGGAAAAAGCAGTCTGGTCCACATGCTGCAGTGAGGAAATTGTGGCCCCAGGGACAAGCAAAGCTGGCCATTTCAAGTCACTCTCCCATAACTTGGCAGTTGAGAGCTCTGTTTCCACACTGCCGGAAACCACCCATGCCCTTTGCACTGCCTGGCATCTGTGTTAGGGAATGGGGGGAAATGTCTGAATGGCTCCTAAGTCTCTGCTGGGAGAGACCATCCCCTTGGGGCTGAGATATTTGCGAAAAGAACATCCCACATTCAAATTGTGCTTCTGCTGCTGCACAGGGAACCCCACAGGTAGAGATCATCAGGCTCGAGTCTCTAAATTGATGTTTACAGTATTTCTTTATGGTTTATGTTTTGTTTCCCTTGCAGCTTTCCCTGCTAAAGAAGGGAAGTGTTCACTTGGGAAGGATGTTTCCTTTCATCATGCAGATTTAGGTTACAGTCATCCATGGCCAGTGAACCAAGGTGGATAAATTTGAGGCTGATATTCTTTTCAGAAGTGCAGAACATTCATGAGATTATTTGATGTTGCTCAGGTGAGTGGAATAAGGCTGCCGCTCCCACATTCTCTAAAATGAAACATTCACAAACCATAATCTCAGGAAGTCATTACTGGGATGTTCAATGTTTCATGTCAGCCCAGCTTTACAGAGCTGCATGCACAGATATCCAGCATAGTGTTTGCTAAAAGGGAAAAATCTGCTGTCACAAAGCTTCCTCACTAAAATTTAATGGTCTGTACTCACACGAGGTCAGAAGGAATTGTGCAGTGTACTGATTCTCATATTTTAATGTATAATTACATATACAATTAATACTGAAATATTATTGGCTCAGGTAATATAAATAAACCACTCTACCTTGGAATTTATTTTGATTTGTATCATATCAATGGGAAGGACCCTCAGTGCATGCAAAGCAGGTTGATTTGCAACCGATGAAGCAAATATCTATTTTTATTATTATGTCTGACAGATGCAGAATGAACTTTCAGTAAAAAAGGTCAGCATTCAGACATGTCACCTTGCAGGTGGTGCTATGATGTTGCTATTGCAATTCAGTGTCTGGTTTCCTCTACGTCATCTTCAGTTTCACATGAAAGTTCAGCATGGAGGTGAGCACGCTTGGTGGGGATGCTGAGCATGTTCTCTAACAAGCTGTTCCAAATTAAAATGGATTCTCTAGATTGCTTGGAGTGTGGATTTATGCTTGAGGTTTGCGCTGTAGCCAAAATCAGCAGTCCTGTCCTCCCCTGAACATCTGGCTACATCTTCCTGCCCCCTCCATTCTTGGAGCTGGCACTTCGGATAGGGAGAAAGACTTGTTTCTGCCTGTCCCAAGACTTTTCCTCTTCAGGATTTTGGTTTTCAGCTGGATCATCAGGCCAGTTTGGCACTGCACCTAACCCTGTGATGATCAGTACCCACACAACAGAGTTGATGGCAGTGTATGTCAGGGAGGAAGCAGACTCAGAAAGGCTTAAACTTATGATGGAAACAAATCCATAACGAAAGCTGCTAGTCTGTGTTAGCGCTGGTTCTCCTTCCACCTGTGTTACAGCCATCCTACCTTGAGTTCTTGCTGGATTTCCTGCTTGGAGTTGATTGCAAATTCTTTCATCTCAGTAAGGTCTCCCTTTGATGTAGGTTAGGCCACTTTATGGAGCCAAATGGAGACTCCAGTTTTCATCTGATTAGATCTGTCTGGGGATTTACACTGCACCCTCAGCCTAAGGTTTCACTTCTTGCTTTTCATTCAAAGGAAGCACAAAACTTGAAACAAAAATTAGTCGAAGCCACAATAGTTCCCTTGCTATCTTTTTGCTGTTGAGAGCAAAGGCATGGAAACTCAGTCTCTAAGTGGTGCTGAACATCATGATCAACTTAATTCAAGAGGCCTTTAACAAATTTAGCAAGCCAAGGTGTAGGTTAGGCCCAGAGTTGGCAATGCAACTGTGGGTGTTGGGTTCGGTGGTGAGAGGTTTGTATTTTTAGGGATAACTTCTGCACCAGGGTTTGCTCTTCGGGTGCTGTTGTGTGTTTCTAAGGCACAATGGCTAGATGGCGCTGGGACATACTTGTGTCCTGGGAGGAATGGGGCTGGCTTAGGATCAAGTCAAAGGATTGTTTGAAGGTTAAAAAAACACAATCGACACTGTTTTTCAGTGCAGACATGACTTCACGAGTATCCCATGCAGGACAGAAAGGCTATCTCTGCTATTTGTTGTATGCTCCAAGCCCTTAGACTTGGGACAAGGCACTTGTGAAGTGCAGGATCATTCAAGGTGTTTGTGGTGGTGGGGTAGAGGTCTGTCAGCAAATGTGGACAGAATGTCCCTTTGAGGGTCGCCTGGTGGGGAATGGCTCTGTTTTTCTTCTGTGTGGGAAAGATAGTGTGAGCAATATGTCTTTAGTGAGACTACTGTTTTCTTTGAAGAGCTGGGATGCATGATTTAGGGGAATTAGTAGACTTACCTCATTCCTGATATCCAGGATGTCTCATAAGCAAAGTCTGAGCTCTGTGTTGTTTGCAGACTGAGAACTGAAATGGGAAATATCTCTTCTGTGGTCGCTTTTATGAGAAGGGCACTTTTAAGGTTTTCTCATCAACTGAAGCTATACAAAGCTGCACTAACTGTGAAGAGAAAGCAATTCGCCTCTGTTCTGAGGGTGTTAGAAGATTGTATGTGTTTTGCGTGACCTTTGATTGCCTGATGAAGGTCCCAATTCATCTGGGTTGTGCTGCAGCACAGGTTATCTATGCTGGTTTCAGTGAGGCCCTGTGCAGGTTCTGAGTGCTCAAGCTGGTCTCCTTCATCAGACAGCATCGTGTAAAGCAACCTGATCCATTCATGGCCCTATAAAACTATGCAGAATGGGAGAAGACCTCTAAAGAAGGTCTCAGTTTTTTTGCTTGTCACCAGTCATCCCTTCTGGACATGCTTTCCTGACATGATGCTTGTCCCCAGATGCAGATGTGTTGGTTGCATGGCACTGTGCAATGAAGGGCATTTGTTTCCTCCGTGACAGCTGTGGGATGTCTGTAGCCTGCTTTGAGGCTCTCCCTCTATGACTTGCTTTTCTCCTGAATGGTTTCCACTGGCAATTCACAACATTTTGTTCAAGGCCTCTGACCAGCATAATTTTGTAGGTTTCTTTTACTCCCTGTGTCCTGTCCTGCTCTCTTCCAGCACTGTGAGCAGATAGCAGGGTTGCTCCAAACTCCCTCCACCAGAAGCTCTTCTTTATATCTATCCAACATCTCCAAGTTCCTGTAGGAAGACACACCTCTAAGTGCAGATTAAATCAACGTCTGAAGAACTCTGGGTCTTGGGCAGCTGCTTCTCTCTGTTAGAAAGTTGGCTGGGGGAGGAACTGAAGGCAGTCAATGAGCAGAACTGACTCTGGTCTGTATCGAGGCCATGACAGCTCTGCCTTTTTTCAAAAGCCCTCTCCTACAAACAAGTATTGGAGAGTCTCTAGGGCAAAAGATAGCATTTCTTTCATGACTATTAATAGTTGCTTGGGATTTGAAGTCCTGCAGCAATTAAGTGTCTTAATACTGGACGCATAAGAGTGCTTACTGGCACCTGCCTCTCTTAGGAGCTGTGTGTGTTCAAAGTAAGTCAGGCAGGAGAACAGCTAATTGGGCATGACTAGAAATAGCATGAAAAGCTTAGTAAAGGAAATGGCATTCCTCGTGGAGATATCCATGAGGCAGCATTGTGAAGGAAGTGGTTGAAAGCCATGAAAGTTTTGTCATGGCAGGCTGCAAAGCGCTGAGGCAGGGATTGTTCATGGACTGCTCATAGATGACCCCCAGGTCCAGTGGCTGGATGGAAAATCCTGGAGCCCCAGGAAACCCTCACTTTTCTGTGCCCTAGCAAGACTGACAATCAGAGGGGACATTCTTCAGAGTCTGGGTACAGGTAAAGTCTATCACTCGGTGATCCTTCTGGAGTCATCAGCAGGGATTTCTGCTGCCTCTGCCTCAGTTCAGCCCACTCCCAGGCAGAAGGGTTAGGGTCAGTTGTTAACCTCTGCTGGCCTGCACTCCTCCAGAAGGCTGAGAGGCACAGGCTGCTGTGTATATGAAATTCTCAGTCTCTGAGGAAAAGGCACTGCCCAGGCCAACCATTGCAGCTCTCCCACCCCCAGTTATCCCACAGCTTTGTTCCCACGTTATACCAGTGAAGAGGAAACAGTGAGCTAGACCAAAGGCATTGCTGCTACTTCGTCACTTCAGCCACCAAACTCCTACTTCCAGACTTTTGTGGAAAGGTGGATTTTTCTGTAAGTTTCAGCTTTTTGGTTCTCATCTGAGGGAAGCACACCGGATGTGGGACCTTCTTTTTTGGGTTGGTGTGCTCTTTCTTTTATCTGCAGGTCACAAATTGCTTCTAAAACCAATACATTTAATGAACCAAACAAGTTGTGGTGTTTTTATTAATGAGGGAAGGGAATTTTACCAGAATAATTATACTTCATGTTACACATGTATTTCCACCCTGTATGAATTTTCTTATTTTGAAATAAGCATGTTCAAACAGAGCTATACTGGTATTTTTAGCACTATAATTATTAGTAAGTTCTGAGTGAAGACCAGCTTTTAGACACCAGGGTTATTTTGTAGGGTGAAAAGCATTATTACAGACAACCATTATCTTCTGATTGCTAGTCTTGTTTAGACTTATTCTATTACTCATTTTCACAGTATCACTTTTTCAGACTCTTCCAGAGTTATCTTTAATTATTTGAGGACCCAAGAACATTTTTCCTTGCCTCTCCCTCACATCTGAAATACACAGCTTTTTTTTACAGGCTGAATTTTTTGACAATCACAAGTGCAATCCAAAAACGTGGCAGTTCTGAAAAGCAAGTGCAGAATTTCATTACACACAAGGCCCTTCAGACAGGATATACAACATGTAGCTGTCCCCACAAGCCCAGCAGCACTGCACTTAATGATTTAGGCTCAGCATTATTGTCAGTATATTTTGGAGATGGCAACAGCTTATGCCATGTGAGAGGGAAGGGACATTTCCTAGCAGAGTGCCCTTATGAACAAGCTTAATAGAGGCACCTTTAGAAGGACTCTGTCATTAATTAGAATCACAATTCCCCCCAGGATATTGATGCAGGCTCTGCTTGCAATGTCTGCAAAACCACGACTCTTGGAAATAGGTTTGGTGAAGCAAACAAGAGACACGTGGCATCCTGAAACTCTCCACCTGAGGAAAAATCAATGTTACTTTCCTTAAAGTGCTTATGAACATCAGCACCCAGCAGCCAGGAAACCTTATGAAAGGAAAGAGCAATAATTTAACAGATCATTATCTGTATTCCAGTATGGGCAGAAGGTCGGTTTAGCTGGGCAGTGCATCCATGAATTAGTGCCCAGCAGCACCTGCCCAGGGTACATCTGCACAGTCACGTTCCCCTGCCCAGGCTTAAGTGATCCTGAGATTGTCCCTGCTAATGCATCTAAGTGGCTTCAGGAGCCCAGCAGCCCCCAGCCCTCTGGCAAGGCAGAGGTACCATATGACTGTCTGCATCTGACCATGTAGACGCTTCCTGTGGTATGGGACGGGCTGTGCTGGCATCTGCGTGCAGCACAGCCTGTGATAAATGCAGCCAGAAAAGACAAGCAAAGGATCTGTCTTTTTTAGAGACAAAGGCTCATGCATTGTCTCACAGCTGTCTCATTTCCCATCCATTCCTCTTGATCACTGTGGAGCCCTAAGCGGGAGCCTGGGCTGTACATCCAACTGGTTCCCAGTGTGCAGCCATATCGTTCTTGGCATATTTTTAGTGAGAGAAGAGGCAGTTCATAGCAAAGACACAGGGTCAGTAGTCTGATGCTAAAATTCTTGTGAAATAGATGAAAAAAAAGGTTTCAGTTACCCAAAATTCTCTGCTTTTTTTTTCCCAGCTATATTCAATGGCCTCAAGGTAAGTTTGTTACTTCTCTCCAAAATCTGCCTTCCGAAAGGGCAAAGCAAGATCTCCACTCCTCTAAAGAGCATCTACCAAAAGCTCACATTGAATAATGGAGATTTTTAAGGGAGTCAGTAGGAAAGAGTAATTTAAATTTCACCCCATCATGCAGCCCAAGTCGGGGCTACTGGGCTTTGCAACACTTGAAGATCAGTACTGGTGCCATTTCTTTCAAGAGTCAAGCAAAAACATTTCTTTCCAGAAGAATCCATGAGACAGAACCCCAGTAACAAGCTGTTGCACACTGAGTTCTTCTCAAGAGGAGAGATGCCTTTCTAGAACCCTGACTCATCTGCCCAAGAGCTGTCTTGACCATCAGACTAGAGTCTGCTTTGTGGAAGAAGAGGGTGTGCAACATGTGCTCTTGATTCATCTTGCTGGAGTTGGCCACACTGCATAAATTAATTCACTACTGAGCCAGAGTTGTGTTTCTGCAGCCCAGCGACGCAGAGACTTTGTGAGGTACAGAGGTGCCAGTTTTAATGACTGCTTCAGACCCTTAGACAGGGCTGGGAGAAATGATGGAGCTGGGAAAAGAAATCAGATTTTATCCCAAGTCCATATTGTGAATTCTGGGGTTCTTGTATTTGGCCCAGTTGGGTATCTGCTGATGGGCTCAACACGAAAGGCAAGACGAGCTGTGAGGGGAGCCCACCACCTCAGCAATAGAAATGACAATAAACAATGGTTATTTCTTCCCTGTTACAGGTTTTGCAGGATGTCCTAATTACCTTGACATTATTAGTGCGGAAGTTGTGCTCTATCCACCCACTAAGTACAGGAAACATGCCCAGTGTGTAATTCTATCCTTAACCTCGCATGCCTCTGATGGGCTGGAGTCTGAGAGGAAACTGAATAGCCTGGAAAGGTTAGCCAGACACAGAGAGAAATTAACCCTTTCATTTTCACTCACTGCCCATTATTTTCTGAAAGTAGAGTTGGTGGGTGGAGCACAGGTAATGCCATAGAGAGGTTGTTTCCTTCCAGGTTTAGAGAAATCTTGGAGTATTAGATCCAACAGTTTCACATAATCACAAGGGATGCTTGTTGTTCAACCTGTTTGTTTCAGATATGTTCAGTAAATGAGGGAAATTTATATGGTTTAAGGCTGAAATCAAGGTTGGAAGTTCACCATGTCAAACTGGGAACAGAGACACTGCACAGAGCAAAGAGTTTGCAGTCTAATGCATGACACATAACACATGAAAGAGGAAGAGCTACAGAAGAGAGGCTGTGGTCATTTACTTCCTAAATATGCAAATTTTCAAGGAATATTAATAGTCAAAAGTGACCTTGCCACTAAATATTGGACTAAATATTTCCTCTCCATGGTTGGAATGGATGTCCAGCAGAGCAGCAGCTCATGGAGCCTCTGGTTATTCTGAGTGGATGGGTACAAACCCACCTGTGGTTCTGTGTGCGAGATGCTCAGAGGTATTTGCACAGTAAAAGGATGGTGCAGTCTGGGTAGCTGGTAAAAGAGCAGACACAAGTGGAGAAGGGAATATGGGGAGGCACAGGATAAGAACAGTTGAATTCTATCGGTGTGGATGTGATGTTTGAGTTTTGGAACTGGAAACAGTAGGAATATATTCATTAAGGCCAGAGAGGCCACAGAACAACAAGCAAGAAAACTGTGAGTTAAACACAAAGGTTGAGTTAGCTTGTGTGCATTTCAAATGCTGCTCTAATTTGTATCTATAGGACAACAAGGATTAAATGGAGATAATCTCTTTACAATGGTTTAATTGGTACAGGTGAGTCAGTTAGCATCAGGATTGTATAAGTGTAGAAATAATTGTTTAAGTAAGTCATGGCAAAGGGATTGAAGGAAATACTGGAGAGTAGAGCAAGATGTACTCATATAAATGTTTATTCCCTATTATAGCCACTTGGAAAGAGGTAAAGAGCAAGTCAGAATAACATTGAACTGTCTTGCTTGCACACTGAGTACAGGAACACTGAGTCTCTGCACAAGAAAGATAGAATTGGCCACATTTATATTAATAGAATGAAAAAGAGCTTTGCCTTTCGCTGTTCATCCATCCTTGATTGTCCATGAAGGAAAGCACAGGTTTATAAATTTTGTGCATATAGCTATGAAGTGTCACTGAATTGCTCTGAATACTTCCATCTGTGAGGGGTCTGCAAGGGCAGGGATTCTTTTCATGGTCCCTTTTGATGATTGCCATAGGAGGCACTTGCTATGCAGGAGACTTGGCTTTTGCTCTCATTTGTTCTGTGTGTTTCTCCATCAGACATAAAAGTCATTCTGCTTGAAATTACCCATCTGCTTGCTATGATTCAGGACAAAGCTACAAAAAAACCAAGATAGACCCTTCTCCTCTCCCTACTCATTACTGTGTACTTGAAAACTACAGTCAGCTCTGAAAGGAGATTTTTACTTGCATTTAATATTCCCTGAAATATGTGCTGTAGCAAAAGTAGGAAATGAGAGGGGGGAAAATGCAAAAGTCCCCAAAAGAGTATGAATCCTGAGAACCTGAGGTCTGAAAGTGTTATGATTGAGTTTTTTGTGGCGTAGAGCTTTTCTCAGGAGCAATTTCACAAAACTAGACGGTAGGTTTACATGAAATGCTCACTTTGAAACCATGATTTGGATGACTTGTCAAGTTATGCTTTGTGGGTGGCTTATTTGTTTATTTATTTCTTAAGAAAAAAAAAAAGAATTTTTTCTTTATCCCACTTGAAAAGATTCATGTTAGAAAATTAAGAACTTGATAGAAAAAGTGTAACATTTCTGAGCTTACTGAATTCCTCTGCTATGTTTTCCGTACCTCTGCCGATAATGCAAGTAAGGAGGCTTAGAAAAGGGGTAGAAGGGGACAGCTTGGTTCTATTTCTCTTCTCCAGCTTTTAAAAACAGCCTAGTATTGTTTTGAGAAATCTGCAGACTAAGCACCTTCAGATGATTCAGCTGACAAATTTATTTCCGTTTTCAAACTTGTTACTGTGAAAGGAAAAAATGCAATTTTCTGGTTGCAAACTTATTTTAAGGACAACTGACTCTTGCTTATTTTGTAACATTTGTATTTGCATTTGGGATCGATTGCTCCTGTCATCAGGTGGCTGGCTCAACTGGAATAACAGGCTCCTTTCAGCCAGTTCCTTTTACTGATTTGACAGAAAGAGCTGCTGCAAACAGTTGCAGCAGGTCCTGGAGAAGCATAGGTCACATTTGTTTTCCTGCTCTTCCCTTCCAACAAAATGGGGATCACAAGAATGAGTGCCGAGGAAGTGGTGTGAGGAGGTGACACGGCAGCTTCTTGATGGCACCATATGAGTGCCCTGGGATTATCCTCTAATTGATGCCTCTGAGCTGGCAGAAGATGATGTGCTGCAGGAACAGGAGTATGAAGGAGGAATGCAGGAGGTTTTGAAGGCTGATAATGCCTTCCATGAAGCCTGGAGAACAAGCGTAATAGGTTTCGACCAGTGACCAGGGAAATAATATTTTAAAGCCAAGCAAACAATTGACTGACCCAGGAAGGATAATTAGCAAAGCTGAGCTAGAGCAAGGTGCACTAAGGCCTAACTTGCACTGTGCTTTGATGAAGACTGGCTTATGTTTCTCCACTTCACTGTGTTTTTGTTCTCTGGTCTTGGCCCTAGGTATTGTGGGGCCTGTTGGAGTTGCCAGATCTGAACACAATCTAGTTAGGACACTTCAGCACAGATCAAATTAAATTCCCTACTTCCCCCTCCCATGACCCTTGATGTGACATTTACAGTATTGAAGTAAATTGTTATTTTGAGCCACTTCTGTATTTCTCTGGAATCCAGCAAGGGGAAGGAGCCTCTTTATGCTGGTAGCGGGGGAGTTAACTTTCCAGTAAAGCCACAGAGAGGCAAATAAGTCCAAATCGTTATTAGTCACCTCAGGATCAGATCAGCCAGTGGTCATTTTGGGAATCCACAAGGGATTTTTTTTCCGACTGTCCCCTCCAGTGGTTATCACAACCTGCTTGAAGCCCACAGATGGCTGTTCACAGTCTGGGCTCAGCACCGGCTCCTCAGAGCCTGACGTGTGAACAAGGACTACAAGATTTCACTAATTCTGTACAAAAACTAGATCAGCCTGTCCCTCTTCATAGCTACCAAGTGATTGAAAAGATTGTAAAAAAACAAATCAAGCTTTGACATACGTGTTGATTTATTTACTAGCAATTTACTTCCCAGGAAGAGCACTTAACAGGCATGCACAGAGACTGTGGCACTTCTCCTGGTTGTGGGTGAGATTCCCACTGCTGGAATGGAATGGAATCCCATTGCTGGATTTTATCTCTTTTTTTTGGTGGCCTCACCCTCACCCTCTGACAGCCCAGATTCTACAAAAGGTGGAGAATCCACCTGTTAAATCAGCACTTGTGTAAAAGCCTGGCCCTGGGCACTGTGCAGGATTGGTGATACATGGCAGCGAGAAAGCTGTTTTCCCTCTCCTCTTTGGGGACTGGACAGCACACCACCTGGTCCAGCAGTGCACTGATGGGTGTGTGAGGCTGTGCTGTTTCAAGCTGATTTGGGTTAAACTGAGCCCTGAGGAACAGAAGGTATTTCCTCCCATCAAACCATGGTCCTTCACCTGACATTTGACCTCTGTGGTGATGAATTCCCCAGATCTCCTGCAGCCAGGCTGTCACCTTGGCCAGTCTGCCCACTTACGGCCTTCACCTGCAAGTGGACAGATGATAGTGGCGTTAACTACGTGCTCCTAATTTTCTCATATTAATCAATTCCTGCCTCCTCCCACATTAGCTTTTCCTTTGTCGTCATCATGTTCCCCAGTCACTGCCCAGCCTAGTCCCAGCCCTCTGTTAATCAATATTTTTCTATTATTAGCTGGCCCAGAAATGTATGTTACAGCACTGGTACCACAAGAGCTGCAGGGTGCATTTTTCTGTATTATTGACATCCTTCTCTTCTCTTCTCTTCTCTTCTCTTCTCTTCTCTTCTCTTCTCTTCTCTTCTCTTCTCTTCTCTTCTCTTCTCTTCTCTTCTCTTCTCTTCTCTTCTCTTCTCTTCTCTGAAAATATCACCTTCTTATTCTCTGTCACTTTCAGTCTGTAATGTTGGTAAGGCAGAAACATCTTTCATCCTGTTTTTGACCAGTCTCCTTTCCCTGCCATTAGGAGAGATGGTGATGGCTTAACAAGGAGTGTGATGGAAGCAGAAATGAGTTCTCACACCTGCTTTGTGGTGTCTGGGTTAGATGGACTCAAAACAGGCTGGGCTGGCCCCAAAGCTGACAACTAGAAATAATTGTGTTTGTTGCTGCAGGGCATATTATGTTGACTGCCCTAAAGGTGGGCTAATCTCACTGGGCTCAGAAATATGGAGAAGAACTGAGAGACCTTTATTACTTCGTTGCAGAAGTAGGTATTTTCAGGAGTAGTTGTATTTCTTTTCTCGTAAAAGACACACATAATAACGTAAGCAGCTTCCTCACTAGTGGTGTTGAGGACAGCTGAGATCAGAATAATTATTTTTAAGTAGAACAAATGGTTGCTTTTATGTCTGAGTGTGGTTCCATTGCTGCTTCTGTTTTATATACTCTACTGAATTTTACTCTTGACTTCTCACACAGTTTGGGCTAGCAGTGATGGGGCTGTTGTTTAGGCAGGTTAATTGTTAAAACCTTCCCTTCCAGACTTATCTAGCTGGAAAGATTACTCTCCTGCATGAGCTTGGCCTCTGGAAGCAAGGCTGGAGGCTGAGACATCACTGCCTTCACAGGCATTACCAACCTGGTTGTTTTGATTTTTTTTCCTTATGCTTTTCTAATCCTTTTCTGTTCTAAATTACCCCTATAGGAAAAATATTTACACTTGGGGCTTTCCTCAGCTAGGGGTGTTTCTCAGAGCTGGTTGTATCTCTGAGAAATACCTCTTCTTCAACTGAAAAGGAGAAAATTGCTTTTCAATTGAAAAGTCCACAGGATGTAGTTCAAGAAAGAGGCTTGACAAGCTTCACACGCTTTATAAAATGTTTCTCAGCAAGATATAAATCTTTCTTCCTTGTTGCTGTTAGCCTCCTGCCATAGCCAGATGGCACACAGACACTCAGATCCGGTGTTAATCTGTTCTCCCCCATGCTAGCATTAGTCCTGGTGCAGCCCTGTGGCTGTGGGGACACAGGGTACCACTGCAGGGAAGACTGAAGGAGGGAGCCAGGGAGAGGGCAGATACTTGCTCAGATATTTGCAATTTCAAGTGGCTGTTCCCTCAGCCCAGCCTAGAGGTGTGTGGCTCATAGTGCAAAGCATTTTAGCAGCTACCCATCACCAGACAGAAAATCTTTTTTCTCCCACAGTCCTGGTCTTTGTCACCTTCTCCCACCATTTACGACAGCTCCTTCAATGGTGCTCCTTGAATGTTTTGAATGAGCTCGTTCAATTGTTGTGCTAGAAAATATCTGTTCATCCCTTTTTATAAATTTTATTTTATTTCATATTTTTCTGAGCTTGCAGGGCTAGCAAGCTGGATCAGCTAAAGCATATGGCCAGGCACTGAGAGAGGGCAGGATCTGTTCTGTTTGGGCTCACCCCACGCTGTGGGGCCCCACATGACACTTGTCCCCATGCTTTGGGTGGCAGGGGATGCTACTGCAAGGCTGTGGGTCCCTGTATGAACCAAGCAACAACTGACTCAGGTAAGTGTCCCACCAGGGTTTAGTTCTGTTTCGCAGATCCTCTCTGACAGCAAGGAGCAAGTATAGTGTGTGCTGGTGTCTGCTTCTCCAAGTCTGGCGTCTGTGGTCCCCAGAGAGTTCATGGAGGTACACTGACCAGTGCTCTGCTCCAAGGAGAGCTCATGGACAGATGCTGGGCAGTGCTCTGCTCTCCAAGAACCTATTGACACTGCCTTTGGGCATGGTGAATATGCACTGGCTGTGACATTGGCACTTCTCCTGTAGACCTCTAAGACTGACAGTGACACCAAATTAATGCCACTGTTCTCAGATGCATGTGTTCCACTCATCTCACCTTCCCTCTGACATACATCCCTGCAGCTCTCTGGGCACCTGTGGCTTCTACAGTCCTCTGGCCTCTTTCTTTTGTTCTAGTGTAGCCTCTGGATGGGGAGGTGAGCACACTGTGCAGCTCTGTGAGACTCTGCTTGGTGCAGGATCCTCCAAATCATGCATGAGAGGAATGGAAAGCTGTCACTTGATAACTACCTAGAGGAACAGGTCTTACCGAGCCAGCTGACTGCAGCTGCAAGAGGTTAAAAATTAACCCTGCAATAATATGTGTGAGTAATTGACTTTCTGCTGGTTTTTTAAGTAGTGCTGGTGTCATTTCAAGCAACCTGAAGTGGGAAAGGGCAGAGGGAGAAGGAGGAATGGGGTGGGGATGGACGGGAACTGGAAATATTTGTGGCTTACTGTATCAAACAAAGAAAGCCTTTGATTTTTGTAAAGGGAGAGATGCTTTGGTCATGCTCCTCTGCATATCTCTTGAGAGAGTTTTATGTATGTTTTCATCCATTACACCAAAGGTAAACTTACCCACTTAATTTAACAGTGCTGAGAATGTTGAGTCTTCTCTTTACCATTCATGCACTGAACTTCCTCAAAGGACATAGGCATGAAGAGGGCACTCTTTTGAACATCCCTGCCATACAGGGACCAGGTGACTTCTCCTTATTACAAAACGCTTAACACAGTGAGGCATTTTTAGCAAAACCATCAGAGATGTAACACAAAAATCAATTCCCCCACCAAGCTTCAATTTTACTGCACGGTTACCCTGGCCCCATCTCAAGGAGAGACCTGCCCATATGTCTGTGACCTTGATGATGCTGTGCTCATCTCTGTGTGTCTGGCCACAGAGCCAGACTTCTCTGGTGCTCAGAGGCTGTGTGATTATTTTGCAGCCACTTGGCTGTCACAGAGGAGCTACATGAGGTGCATTGGAGAATCACCAGAATATAAATTATTTTTATTTCATTTTCCTGTCTGCAGTCACAGGGTAAAACAGGTAAGGTCTAGTCCAAGGTTCTGCACTCTACAGCCAACCACATGATCTGGTCTGGCCTGGGAGCACACTCTGGCCTGGGAGCACACTCTGGCCTGTCAGAAGTTTCTCTTCTGTGTGTGGCAGGAGCCACTGATTTTAATTTGAGTCAGAACATGAGTTAACTGTGCAGTGGAGAAATATCCCCTGAGCAGCTTCTCAGGATGTCATAGTAAGTCTACAGTTGTGGGAAACAGGGTGGTAAGACTTGAATTTCTGGTATTAAAATTGGAGGGGAATAATATTGCAGGTTTTGTTTTGTTTGGTTGGTTTTTTTAATTCATCAAAAAGAAGTCACCTTGAAGGTCACCTTTTAAGAATTCCTTGGCTGTTCCTGACCAGATGGTACGTGAGAAGCAATACTGTTTTCTGTGAAAACAGCTCTGTAGAAAAGGGAGAGAGAAGAGGAGAAGAGAAGAGAAGAGAAGAGAAGAGAAGAGAAGAGAAGAGAAGAGAAGAGAAGAGAAGAGAAGAGAAGAGAAGAGAAGAGAAGAGAAGAGAAGAGAAGAGAAGAGAGGAGAAGATAAGAGAAGAGAAGAGAAGAGAAGAGAAGAGAAGAGAAGAGAAGAGAAGAGAAGAGAAGAGAAGAGAAGAGAAGAGAAGAGAAGAGAAGAGAAGAGAAGAGATACAAGTACCTGTGCTGAAAGACCTGATTATGCTGGACCAAGCGAAAAATCTATTATGGAGGTATTAATTGCCTATGCTGTTTATGTAGTCACACATTACACCTGCTGTTTCCTGTAGGAGTCAAATACCAGTAGTGTTTTCCGTCCCAAACTGGATGTGATGCTAAAATACCAGGAATTTGCAAGGAATAGGCCTGAGCTGTGTTAAACCAATGACTTAACAGGACTTAAAAAGAAAAAAGCCACCCAGGAAAACCAGATTATGAGATTTGCCACCATTCAATTAAAAAGTCATCCTTTCCTGTTGTTCCATGAGCACTGGGCTTTCCAAGTTCACCAGTCTTTCCTGGGACAAGTGACTCATGAACCTGATAGGAAAATGCACCTGTTTTTAGCCAGAGGTAAAAGCAGCTCTCCAGTTACCAGAGTAAACAAAGGATTTATTTCTGTCCTTAGCAGTTACCCTGCAAAGTCCAGGAACACAGGAAGGCTGGCAGAAGCAATTAGGTTTGAGCCAATTTTGCTGAAGTCAGTAGAAGGTTTGTGACGTCCATGGTAAGATGCTCCTAGATGCCAGTGGGATTTGACCCATGTCTTTTGCTAGAGGGGAAACAGGAAAAAAAGTTGGTGCAGTGATTGTGCCAGCAGCCAAGGACTCCAAGGAGCTGGAATGTTTGCCACACTGCGGGATACGTATTCCCTTCTCTGGTCCAGAGCTGTCTGTCTGTACTCTTGGCAAAAGAGCAGCTGTCATCACAGAGATGTGATGGGCATAGACACATTTGAGACTGGGACTGATCAGACACTGCAGTAATGGAAAGCATGCAAGTGGCTAAAATATTTGGAAATCAGAGTGTTGGATGTGGTGGCATCATGGAAGCTGAAAGGTTCTATGAGTCAGGAGTTACTTATTAATCCCAGCATGAGAAATGGGATGTGTTTGATCTGCACTGTGGAGATCATTGAAAAATGCAAACACAACATCCACTTATTTCAGGTCAGCACTCAAGATGGTATAAAGACAAGATGGATTTTTTAGCCTTCTTTTAACTGGATTTAAATGCAGTTTTAAAGTGCCTAAGGCCTAACGGATGGTAACCTAAGGTCTGACTGAAAAAGCAACAACACTCTAAAACCTTAAGCTTGTTTGTTAGACCATATTGGCATGACTGGACCATGAGATGTTTCAGGAAGACATGTTAGGAATAAAGCACCCAGTGCATCCAAAGCATTTGCCAAGACTTGTGCCTTTACTCAGAAGAATCTGTTCTGACATTTCTGCTGTTTAAACCTGGTCTAATAGTGTTTTACTAATTAGTTTTTTCTAGAAAGTATCCCAGATACATGGATTGCCCATATCCTTATTTGAATCCTGGCATTCTAGTTCATTTTCCCTTATTTTCAGATCACTGCTATTTGTACCAACATTATTTTAAAGGTGGTTGTGGACTAGCTACTATTTTTGTGTGCTTCATGTGTGCATGTGCATCTTACTTAATTAGGGCTTCATTTACAGAGGCCTGTTTTTATTGTTTCCACTTATGTCCACTGCCCTGTGTCTCACCTAAAAAATCCAGTGTGCAGGCTGGAAGGTCTGAAAAGGAAAAAGAGGCCTTCCCCGGATCTTCGTACGCGAAGGCTGGCCAGCAATAAGCAATAGCAATATGTCCACTACCTGCTGTCCTATCCTTTTTCTTAACAGAGAGGTTTGAGACCTTCAACCAAACTGTGCATTCTTCCACACCTCTTTTTTACCCTGTCTTTAATTTAAAACTCTTTTTTAACTCTGACTCCATTAAGTCCCAGCTCCTTTCTGTGTTGCTTACATAGATCTCATTTTTTCCTACATATTCTTCACTTTTCCATAAAATTTTCCCCTTTTCTAATAAACCCAGCAATGTCTGTAACAATAGCCTTGCAAGCTTCAAACATTTATTTTGCATACATAGAACTCTTTAATATCACTTATCATTCATCTCCAGGGTTTGAAGTGCTCTCTCATGCTGCTCACTTGTGCTCTTCCCCTTGCCACAGTTAATAGCACAGTCATGCTGGAAAGTTACACCCAACCAATATTAGGAAATGCTCCCTGCTGCCTTGTAAATCCCTGGTGCCACCAGCAATAGTGGAGGAGGAGGCAGAGGAGGAAGAGGAGGTGGAGGAGGAGGTGGAGGAGGAGGCATTCCAAGCATATGGATTCTCAGGCAAGGGAAATGAAGCTGGGTACGTCACACATGCTGCTTATCATAGTTCACATTCACTCACGGTGAAATCTTTCCCACTCAACAACGGCTGGGAATATCACCATTTGCTGTTCCAGTGGGAATTTTGTGCTTCTTGGAGATTTCACTCTCATGTTGAATTTTCACAGTACCTCTGAGGCAATCGAGCAGCCTCTTCCCTCTGCCCCAGCTGTGCCGCTCTTCCTGTCCCTCCTTGGTGCAGGCACAGGTACTGACCCAGCCCATGAGCAGCAAGGAACAAGGTATCACACCAGCCTCTCTGTGTTGTTAAACTGCAGCTCTTCCACACCGTGTGAGGTGGGCTCTGCAGCATAGACAGGCTTTGTGCTTACAGCATTCTCCTGTCCTTTAGATGGGTTCCTGTTGTAGTGCATGGGACTGATCAAAACTGGGATGCACTGTCTCAGTGAACAGGACAAGCACAGGATGAGAGACAGGGATGTGATATACACTCAAGGAGAACAAGTGTGATGCCTCTCCTGTTTCCCTCTCTAGGTTCTTCCCAAGGCTCCCACCATGCCGACTTCCCTCTGATCCATGACCACAACGCTGTGCGTCAGACGTCACCCCAGAGCAGCACAGCTCTTTCCCAGGAGATAAGTGAGGGGTTTTTTTGCCTACACAACAGCTCTCCTGAGCTTTCCCATGCTGGGAGGGAAGGTGGGAGGGAGGAGATCCGGCTTCCTCCTGTCCAAGCGCCAGCCCCTTGGGCCTGCCATAGCACTGCTGGGAATATCCAGGGGCATTATGCAATTTGCAGAGGCGGTTTTTCATGCAGCCTGGCAAGGCAGCATCTGATAATAGCTCTCCCTTTGTGTGTAGCACACAATCAAACTCATGATCTTCTCTCCAGTGCGGGCAGCCCACGGTGTTATGTCCTGTACTGCTGTGATGACGAGAACAGGGCTGTGCACAGGACAGGGAGCCCTGCAGCGCTTTCATCAGTGAATCACTGCTCCAAGTGCTCATTAGGCACAAATCATTAATGGTCTAAAAGGACTGGAATAATCTAGCCCAGCTCCGGTGAAAGTGCAGATTGTCTCTTTTTCAGGAAGCATGGGAAACCCTTCTTAAATCTGTTTTTAAACTTTAAACTTCTGAATAATGCCACTGATTTCATTTTTCAAAGGTCATGGGAGAATTCTCTTCTGCTGTCTCCAAAGGGCATGACAAATGTTTCTGTAACAAAGTAATGGATTGTTCAACACAATGCTCTTAGTAATTACCTTGCCATATAGGTATTTGCAGCAGGTACAGTAAGATAAACCAGTTTGTTTCCTATTGTTTTTCAAATGGGAAAAAGTTGGGGTAAGGCTGTAAGGCATTTGGTGGTGAGTTTGAGGGATAAATATAATTTAATGTATTTGCTGAACGTTTTAGTAGGTCTTAAAAGATCTTTTAATAGATTTAAAAGCCTATTTATAGACTATCCCTTTTAGAGGTTGGAAAATGTATTCACTTATATATTCTATGTACCCATTTAAATTGCACCCAAATTTAAAGTCATCTGTAACATTAATTTAGCACCTTTTCTGAATGCTTCCTCTCATGCAGTCTTTATTTACAGGATCCTGTGTTATTTTCCCCAGTATCATTCTGCCTCCCGCATGAGAGCTCTTTCACATTTTGGACTCAAATTCCCTTGTAACACGGTGGGCAAAGGAGTCAGCCATGCAAGAAATTAGAAGCAAAGACTACAGTTTGTTACTGCATGCAAATATGGGTTTGTTGGGCAGGAGGGGAACCAGCCCTACACCACCAGCAGCAGCATGCTGGCCTGTGGGTTAGAAGTGTCACTGCAAATCCGGTTGGACAAGTGTGTGCCTGCCTCCCTGACCTCTTCCACTTGGCAGTCTTTTCTCTGCATTTTTGTCTGAGAGGCTAATGTGAGAGTGAACAATGGGAACCAAATTGCCCCTCCAGCCTCAAGCTGGGCCCAGTACATCCCAGTGCACATGTGTTGGCTGATTGGCTGGGTGGGAGCAAAGAGAGATTTCACGGCTCTGGCATGTGGAGAAGTGGAGTCCACTGCAATCAGCCAAGTGTTTTTTCATCAGCATGAAATAAGAATGAGAATAGGGAGACACAGCCACACTTGATGTAAAGGCTGTCTGTGGCTATATAATGGGCAGATGTTCATACCTACTTTTGCTGCAGAAGAGGAAGCAGAGTAACAGCTCTCTGGAGTGAGTATCCCAGGAGAACATCTATTTTCTTGGGGCTGGGGGCTGAGGTGTAGCCCCTGGTTGGAGACAGGACATCTATACTGGATTTCCAGTTTCTGTTTGAAAATCTGGGTGACCTTTGCTGCTCCAGCTATGCCTGTGGAAACAGAGCTCCCCACGCTGAGCTTTGGCTCACACACACCACTAGTAAAAAGGAAGATGTTGTAGTCAAAGCATCAAGAAATAGGTATAAAGGAGAAAAGTGTCTGTAGCTCTGCCACCAAGTTCTCCTGCATATTCTGAGGTTAATATACAGAGTCTAGGGCCCATAGGGCACTTTTTCTCCTACCTGTTTCATCATGTTGTGTCTGGGCTTTGCAGTGACTGTCATGTAGGGTAAACCATGACATCTTTGTGTTACGTGCATTTGTGTCCAGCCTCAAAATGTTATTTCATTCCCTGAGGTGAGTGCTGTTATCAGGAGAATGAAGTGTCCCAGTCCCCCGGTAATTATTCATTAGGTAAGATTTAATGTGTGTGTGCAGGGCTGGCAGCTCCCAGTGGATCCCACAGGAGACATCTGTGAGCCAAGCTTAGTCAGCTTCAGGGTAGGGATGGGTGAGTAACTGGAGTAAAAATAACAAAACTAGAACATCAGGAGCAGTTTGCCCAAAACTTAACCCAAACCCTTTTCTTTTCATCTCAAGGCCAAACTTGTCATTCAGATCAGAAGGCTGGGAAGACTCGGGGCGGATTTGCACCCACATCTAGAACAAGTCACAGATCTGCACTGAGGCAAAGCAATGTTAGGGATCACAAACCTATGACTGTTTATTCTACCCATACCTCCTGAGGTCTGAAAAATACTTTAACTTCTTGCCTTTTTTATACACTTGTTCCCTGTCTGACACCAAGATTCCTGTTTTCCTGTTCAGAAGACTGCCTCTGCAATATTTACTGCCTGAATAACAGCAGTTTGCAGCCTTATTTGCATGAGTTTTGCGTGGAGAATGTCTGTTAGGGGATATAGGCACAAGCTAAGGAACAGCACACAAACACACCGTAGACATTATACCAAAGAAATCAGTTAAGTGGAAAGATAGTAATTGGCTGACGGTTAAGAATGGGCGATTGATGAGACACAAAAATCTCAGACAAAACCCAATTCCACTGGGTGGACTCCCAGAGGAGAGGCCTGTGACTGGACTGGTTGATGTAGGAACTTGACACTGGTGGGATAGACTGGACTTCAAGGCTTATTTAGAGTTAGTCCAGTACTGTACAAGTGCTTGGGAGTTGTGGGGAGCAAACCATTTCTTGCTTGTTCCAGCAGTGAGGATATACCAAAGGGAAGAGCACTGGGGACATTACAGCTCTTGGGGCTCTGGAGATTCCGCCTGTCTGGCTTTTCTGCCATCTTCCGTTCTGTCTGTCTGTTATTCACCCACAAAATTACATAATTTATCACCAGCTAGTACTGCATCTGCCTGCTTAATGGATGGCTCATTATCTAGGGAGGGAAACAGAGAGGGCAAAAGCTTTTATGTGCCAATAGCACTGCTGAGATGTACATGTGCATTACAGGAGAAGGAAAGGGTGTAACATGTCTGTCCTAATTTATAGCCAGATGGGCTGAAAGAATCAAGGTGTAATGAAGGTCAGCATAGATGAGAATGGGGTGGAGTCAGTGGAAGTTACTCTCTTGACATAAAAGTGATTAATTCTCCAACAAAGTCCCTCTCTCATGCGGCAGAACACAGCAAGGCTGTCCTCTCTGTATTTGAAAGTACTCCCACAGCTTTGATCTTTTCCATTTTCTGGAAATGTAAGCTTGCAGAGAGGGTCTGGCCTCATCTGGGATGATGTATTGGGCCATGTGGTGCTGGCCTTGCGGAGCAGCGTGGGCATGCCTGCTGTTCCCTGTACTGCGTCATTCTGGAAAGATCTCCAAACATGCTGGCTGCCACAGTAAAGACAATGTACTGCTGCAAAGCCCTGGTACCTGTGCCTGCCTGGAAATGCCATGACATCACTTCTTCTCATAACAGTGGGTCTTGTCCACTTTCAGTCGCACAGATGATATTTAGCAATGAATGAAAATGAAAAAGCAAATGAGAGGGAACAAAGTCTCCTACCAAAACTTCATCTCCAAAGACCTTAAAATGTGGAAGTATATAATCATATGGGCTTGAAAGCAACCCTTTAGACTGGCATACTCTTCAGAGTCAGATATATCCTATTCCAATCAGTATATTATGGCAACCAAATGTAGGATTTTCTTTTATTGGTTGTTACAATAAACCCTTGTTTTGAGCTCAGGACAGAGCTGTGTTGGCTCCAGGTATCAGGCCCAGTTTCAGTAGAGCTTGTGGCAGATATGTACTGATTTAGCCATAGGTAGGGGGGGTTGTGCTGCCTGTGCTAGCAGGAGACCAGAATGTTGCTTTGGGTTCCCCCAGACATAAAACCCCATGAAGTTTTGCAGCTGTAGTTTCATTTCATTTCACTGTCTAACTAACCTTCTTCTTACTCAATTTTCTTTTATTTCCTCTATATCCTCCCCACACAGAAAGTCAAATATTCCAAGTTGCATTTTGAACAAGTTTAAGATTAACTTCTCCATTTATGTGAGGTGACCCTGGGTTTTGGTAATAAAATGTGCTGGGATGGTGGATAGAGGGAAAAAGAAGATTCCTCAGCGGAGGTGAGTGCTGATGACTTCAACAAAGCCATGGTGTAAGATGCTGTTCTGCTGAGTTTTGTCTTGTTTAATTACCTTCTGAATCCCAAGAAACTGAACCGTGCCTCACCAGCACATTATGTCCCCCGGGTTTGCTCTCCCCAGCAAATAGGTGCTTTCCCTGCCGTCTCTGGAGGCTCTTTGTTGCTGTTCTGATACATCTAATGTGTTTGCTTTGCACATTGACGTTTGTGTTTTCCGCACTGCTTGTATTTTCCAATTCCTGGGAGCACTGAGGATGCTGCTGAATTGTCAGAATCATGGTAGGATGCTGACTTGAGATTACTGTCAATGGCCTCATTATGTTAACAAAGGATATTTTAAGAAATACAAAAGATGCGGCATTTACTTTCTCGGGAGAGGGAGGGAGAGAGAGAGAAATGTGTGTGTATGAATGAACTTACACTGCAAGTCCCCCCACTCTTCAGCTGGAAATAATTGCCAGTCTCTCTCCACATTGTAGTCAGAGGAACGATGGCTTCTGATTTGTATTTTGGAGCTGCTTGCAGTGTGCTTGGCTCACCCATGCGTGCAAGGCAATTACTCTTCCCCCTGAAGAGCTCTTCACCTCTGTCGTGGGATGTCTGAAATAGGCACAGCCTTCACAGACACAGCAGAGACACACACAGCATCACAGCATCTTTGTGCAGTTGTAAGCCAGAGCTGCTGTGGTCTCGTTCCTTCCTTCGAGCCAGCACTAGCATTGTTGTGGCTGGAAAATTAGTCACTTTGGGAAACTGAGCTGGGAGAGAAGTAATGCTATGAGGAAAAAGGTAATTAATTCCCTGTCCACTTCCCTCCTGGAGGAAGGGCTAAGGAGGGGTTGGCACCTTAGTCTGCTCTGCTCCCTCCAGAAATTCTTGAGGAAGAATATCAAAGAGGAGGATATTGACTGCAAATCTTCTGTCTTTAATGAAATAGAGACTTATGCACAGCCCATATCTCTGAATCAAAGGGAGCAGGCTCTTTCCGTTCCTCCCTGTTGTCAGGCCATCAGAAGGTAGTTGGCATATCCCTTATCAAAGGAAATGTGGTCATTCCCTTAAGCTTGTCTGCTCGGTGGTGTTCTGTAAACACAGCTCAGTAAGGTGTCGCAAATCCTATCCTATTATCAGTATTCAACAGCAAATGAAACACCCTTCAGCTTAGGATATTATCATTTCATGAATTTACAATTAAAGACCTAGATAAGATTAATTACTTCCAAGGTGACTCTTTACAATTGTCTCTTTATAATGGAGTTTGTAACCAGCCCACTGTGGTTTTGTCACCAGGAGAAATCACAGACAATTTAACATAGAAAAGGTTTATTTAACAGGCCTTTTGCTCTTTCCCTTATAGTTCCCTTAAGAAAAAAAAAACCTCCCTAGGAAAAAGCACGTCCAACACCAATAGTGAACTTGGTAAAAACTGTCTACAACTGTGGTTTTTACTTTATTTCTGTTGCTCCAACTGTAAATATCTTAGGCATCATGTTCTTCCAAAGCCTCCGAGTAGATGAAATGTAGCAATATTGCAACAGAAAAGATCTGTACATGCTGAATAGAGTGACCAGATCTCTGACAGCTTTTTTTTTCATACAAAATGCTGAGACAAGATGAAGAAAGGAGGCTCTGAATCCCACCACAAAACATCAACTGCATATTAATTTATTTGTTAATTTGCCTTTTGCCCAGCTGAAAGAGACCAGCTGGGTCCAAAAAACGTGCTGGCTCCTAGCTGATGGAGAGACTCTAAAGTGAAATCCAGCATGCCACAAGGAACAGGATACAGATGGGTGAGATTTCCCCAGAGGAGATGTCATTGCCTGAGAAAGAGCCCTGTTGCTCCTGTTCAGGCAAAATGCTGATGTTAGTGTGAGAAGAAGGAGATAGGCTCCTGATCTGCTATGGGCTCTATACCTCAGCCACAGCTTGATCAGAATGGCTACATTAATTCTATGGTTGTTCCTGGCCTTCCAATATACAGACCAGGAAGCATTATCTTTACATGTACATGCTAAATTTATCCCACATGAGGCAATCATTTCTTTTTTCTTTCCCAAGGCAGCATGCAGGGAAATTGATTAGTACTCACTGTGCTTGGGGGTTAAAGTTCAAGCAATGAAAAGGCCTTAGCTACACCCTCCAAAACCAACAACAAAAGCTGAGATTTCAGGGTGGTTGTTTTTGGTAGGTGGCCTGTTCCTGAATTTTGAGGCTTAGTACTGCCCACATTTTTCAGTCTGTAAAGTAGAAACCTGTGCTTTTACTTTTGGTATTAGCTCTTGAGGGTCTCAGTTCTTGCTCCAACTTGTGAGAAGATGGGCTTCCTGGAAGACAACTTATATCACAAGATCTGTGGTAGAAGCCTCATTTAAGCTTCTGAATTGTAATGTGAAAGACCACAGGAGTTAGGTGGGAATTGTGCAACTCCCTTGCAATCCTTTCCCATTTTCTAATGAGCTCTTGTTTGCTCCCTAGTTACATGAAGCAGTTCATTTCGCATTTCTGAAATATCAGCAAACCCTCCTCCACAAAACTGAAAATATTTTGAATATTAAAATGAGAGTGAGTTTTTTCAAGTTTGTCTGGGGGAGCAGAATGACTTGTCGCCACTATGATGACAAGAGACCGTATTGCTCCCTGGGCAGCTCAGCTTGGGACATCATAACTGGGACTTCTCAGTCTGTCACAAGCTGAGAAGGGGCAGCAGCCACAGACTCGTGCTGTGAATGCTGGCCATGAACATACAGAAATCAGAGAGCTCCTGAGCTGGGCTTCTGTGGGTGCCTGACTACAGCTTGTTCAACTGTAAATCAATCTCTGGTTAGCAGCTCTACCTGAGAGGCATCTGTAGGACTGATCGAGAATTTGGCATCATAATGCATTGGCAGCATTTTTTTACTGCATTTTGACAGAGCACTTGCATCACATTATTCCCGTGGTGTGTGTTGTTTATCTCTGGGTGAGGATTAGCACAGCACTGTACCATGGTCTAGCATGGCTGAGTAAGTGGGTTAGTGTAATCCTCCTGAGGATTGCTGTCCTGAAGGGATTCCTGGGAAGGCTTCATGCTTGTACCAGGCTTTTAGATTATTTTAAATGAGATTTTTAAAGGGGCTTCATGGAATTTTATGTGATGCAGTCTGTCTCCAAGACATCTGGGCAGTAGTTGGGTCAGCAAAGGCTATTGCAGAGCTTAAAGACCATTGGTGTTGGTGTATGAAGAAGACACTACTGAGACAATAGATGATCAAAGTCTGACTCTGACAAATGGGCACCCCAGTACAGAACTCAAAAAGGGTCCTGCCTGGACAGTTGTGTTTGCTGTTGATGTCTGGCACTTACAGATGTTGCTCCTCAACATATTCTTATTTTGCATCGAAGCATTTTCAGAACAGCAAATCATGTGCAGCACTGCTCTTCAGCAGGAGGGTAGGCACTGTTTAGACACTTGCAAATCTGTTTTCTGGTGTTTTCAAGAAAGAGCAAAGCGGATTTCCTCAAAGCCACAGTAATTTGTATCCTATATCTTCTCTTCTTTTTTTACTATTAACCACGTGGTGAAATTCTCTGTTCTGAGTTATGTAGGAAATTTGGTCCCAGTTCATGCATCTCAAGTGCAGAAGAGACCTTTGAATTAAAGTTACTAAACAATGTTTTCCAGCAGGAAAAGAAAGCAAGCAGTACCACTCTGTCTTGGAGTGACATTTCTAGACTAAAGAGGTCCTACACAATAACAACAACAACACAGAAATTACAGTAGCTGCAACAGAAGCCTTGAGCTGAGGGAGATTTTAAGCAGTCCAGATATAAAGCACATCCTTGTGCCCCTGGCAAGGATGCAGACTTCTCTCCCACACACCTCAGTCACTCATGAAAAGCCACGTTCTGGAATTTTAAAAGGCAAAAATATTACAGCAACAGCAACAACAAACATGACAATTACATGTTAAATGGTTCCTAATGATCTTATTAGTGAGTTGTATAATTAGGAAGAAGGAGAAAGAAGCACTCAACATTCTTCAGGACCTGGTCAGTTATTTTACTGTCATTCATGAACCTTGACCTTTCTGAAAAAATTTCTGTTGCATTGGGAATCACAAAAAATATAGGTCCCCTTTTCTCTCAGCATTGCAAGTCCCCCTGTGGATCATCTTGTCAAATTATTTAAGGCTGCTCCCAGTCATTAAGATTTTCAGGCTGGTTTGAGAGGTTTCCCCTCCCCATCCCTGCTCTAGCCATGCCCACCCACTGCTGTGTGCTGTTCCCCCCACGCAGGGCAGACGTGGGCGGCCTGTGCTGCAAACTCAACCACTGAAATCACCAGAGGGGTTTTTTAGGGAGTTACAAAGAGTGGCTTAACCTGGGTTCACATGGTGCCCCAGTGAGAGAAATAACCCAGCAAGCTAAAAGAGATTGTTTTCTGATGGATTAATGAGCTGAAGCAAGTCTTATGAGCCCCAAAGCCAACACAAAGGAGGCAATGGGAACTTCTCCCGGGAGCGAGAATAGGAACAGGGACAAGCAGGGATGGGAGGAGGAAGAGCATTTCTCGCTTTTAGCTGCAGCAACTCCACCATGACGTGTCATTTCACCCTCTGTTGTGCCGTTAGGGTTGAAAATAGCCCTGCTAAAATAAAACTGGCTGTGGTTTGGGCTTGGGTGGATTTCAGCATGCACGAACCTGGATCAGCTCCAAAGCACGGTTCCACCATTGCTTGCACTGGTGGCAGCAGAGGAAGTGATTTTGGGATGGGGGAAGCAAAGAGGGGGGAGTGAGAGGGCAAGGGGAGGTACTGAACTGAAGGAAAGGGAGTGGGATTTTTCAGCCCCGCTCAGTCGGTGTGACTTCAGCCCCGTAGTACAGACCCCTTTCCCGCGGCAGCAGTGGGCACTCAGCCCGCAGTAGCCGGTGCCCTACGCGGTTCCTCTTGGAAGCCACAGGCCTGTTGCTGCCTCTCCCGCAGGAGCTGCACTGCTCTGGCCCTGCTGGCGCTGCCCTGGAGCCGCTGCCCACCCCTGTGTCACGGCTTCCCCCACCACTGCCCCAGCAGAGCCGACGGAGGCGCTGATGTGAGACAGGTGCGAACCCAGCATGCGACTTCCTCTGGAAATAGAGGTGGTCACCTCCTCCTGCACCTCCAGTGACGACTGCTGTGACCTGAGCCAGGCCTCCTCCCTCGCACAGAAGGGGCCTGACCTTTGGGACCATTGGTAGCTTCTCCTGCAGCCACTTAAACCGAGACTTTCTGGTGGTTGCACTTTAGTCAGTTTTAAGCTGCAAGGCTTGAGAGGAAACAGTCACTGTTGTATTAAACCTTATAACTTACAGAGCGTCAGACTTAATCCACTGGCCTTCAACTGTGACATGGGAGCAAGTTCAGTTTCCATTTCACTGCTAGTTGCCATAATGAAATATCCCCAAAATGTTTCTATCACAACTCTTATTGAAATTCAGGCTTTGATGCAACTGAACTTTGAAGAAATTTGGCCCTGCTTGTACTGTGGCTTATTTCACTATTAAAAATAATTTTAATTTCTTACTGATGATTCCTGTTACTGCTCCCAGCCCACAGTCCTTTATACATCACTGTGATATCTGAACACAGTTAGCTTTGCCTTGTGGCTGTAAGAGAGGGGAGTCCCTTTCTCCCCATAGCCTGGGAAATGGAGGCACAGACCAGCTACTTTCAAAGTCAGTTGGGCATCCTCCATCCCTAGTGTGGATGCCCCGTTCCTGGAATTGCTCAAGGCCAGGTTGGATGGGGGGACTTTGAGCAGCCTGGTCTAGTGAAAGGTGTCCCTGACCATGGCAGGAGACTTGGAACAGAAGAATCTTTAAGGTCCCTTTCAATCCAAACCATTCTAAGATTCTGTGATTAACTAGAGCCCTGGGTTTAGATCCTTTCTTGGCCATGGACAGTCTTTGTGTGTGTGTCATGTGTGTGCCTTTGGTTTTTAATCTGTTTTTTAAGTGACTACCTATGGTTTAAGGTACCAGACTCTTACTGAGTTAATCTAAGTACCAAGGATCCCAGACAGTTTTGAGTAGTTTATGGGCACTTTGGACAAAGCATCAGGTATCTTTTTGTGTTTTAGGGGAAAAAATTGAGGTCACAAAACAAAGTTTCTCAGGAAATTTGTGGCCCAAGCAGGAGAGAGGACCTGAGCTCCAACCATCTAACCTTTCCTTCCCACCCCAAGCCTGTCTGAGAGCATATGCTTGAAAGAATGGCTGATTAGGTACAGTGCAGACTTTATTCTTCTCTTTCTGCAAGTGTAAACTTCTTGGAATTCATATATGTTTGGCAGGAAAGACATCTCATTTAATATACCAACTCTGCTTATGTAGAAAAAATGTCAGAACCAGGACTGAATGTGCGAATCTGGGGAGAGAAATCCCATTTCTGCAGCAGAGCAGGAGCTTGATTTTGGTTATGATTTCTCCTCGCTAGCTGGTCCAGACAATTACATGACATATGAAATCAAATAATCCCTGTCTGTGTAATATGTAAATTCATTTACAACCATCTCTTACGGCAAAGAAGATATACATTGTGTGTCCAGTGTTAACTGTACTTCTTTTAAGAGTGCAATCAGCAAGCTTTTAATTAGCTGGTTACCTGAACTGCCTCAGAGAAGGCTGTGCCTGCTTTCCTTCTCCCAGACCATGCACCCCACTCCTGGGAAATGCTGAGCTCTTTTGTCAGCATGAAACAAGAAGGTCAAGCGAAAAAGAGTGAGGTTAAACTAGCTCCACTTCCCCACAAACAGGCATTTTAAGTTATGAAGACAAAACCCCAGGGAAAGGAGGATGCCAAGAGAGAGGGGCAACAGGTGGAGGAAACGTGGAACACATCCTGGCAAATCCATTATGGACAAGTATTAGCACTTCATCTGCAGCACATGGCAATGTATCACTGTTCCAGCTGCTGAGGCTTTGAACCAGCTTGTGAAACTTGTTCGAAACCCTGGAGGAGGATTTAGCTCTTCAAGTTCCCCAACCTGTTTCAGCAGGGGTTTGTGGGCAGTCAGCAATTGTTGGCAGGACAGTGCAATGACCTAATGCCTGTGCTGGCGTGAAGAAGAGAAGCTGAGATTGGATTTAGGCCTCTTTTTAGGAACTATTATCACTTTTTCCAACACGCACACACACACGCACATGTACTTGTTTGGCTCCTGGTGCCTTATCCCAGGCACCTGCTTGCATATATGTGACACCTGAGGTGCCTTTGGGATTTCATGAACTGCAAAGACATGTCTTGTATTGTGTGGCCTCCTCAAAAATCCCTGTGCTAAGCAAAGGAAATGCAAAGCTAGAGGGTAGGTGGTGTTGGAAATGAACAAGCCAATGGGAAGGGAAGGTACAGGGGAAGAGGAAAAGGAAAGGGAAGAGGAAAGGGAAGAGGAAGGGAAGAGCTTTTGGATATCATTCAAGATAAGATGGCTGGACAGGGGCCTCATGGGAGTATGCCAGGAGAGGGAGAGCAGTGCTAGTGACAGACAAGTAATGCTGTGACAGGAAGCCTGTGCTTTCTGCGAGCTTGGAGAAGGAAGTGTAAGGGGTGTAAGGTCTTGAGCCCAATGCTTTTTCCTTGTGAAAGAGAATTTCCCTTCCTTAGTGATACAACACTTCTCTCTTATCCACCCAGTCCACAGATTTCAGACGGTGCCTGTGCAACTGAGTGATCTTTGCAGGGAGAATTATAGATGGCTTCATCTTTTATGTGTAAAGCAAGAGTGAGACGTGTCCTAAAGGCCAGGAACTGGCTGGTCATGTTGGGGTTTCATGTCTTCTGTGAACCCAAAGGCTTCATGGTGAATATAAATGGGAGCTCACAGGTGGGTTGCTGCCAGAGAGGGGAGAGAGGAAGCACCAGTGTCCTGCTCTGGGAGCCTGTGCCATGAGATGGACATCACCACTTGCTGGAGATTCACAGTGTGGGATTACCTGGGGCTGGAGAGCAGCACAGGCACTGGATCCAGGATCATTCTCTGCGTTCTATCTTCTGTGCCCCTCACACCTTCTCTCATCCTTTCCCCCCACCCAACCATAAAACTCAACTAGGTACAAGTGTGTCCCCAACTTTATTTACTGCCACAACAGTACAAGCATGGACAGAAAGTCCATGAGATCCTTGGTGTCAGTGTCAGCACTAGCCCCGCTCCTCTGGGTCTCAGTGATTCAGCTGGTGACATGTCCCCCAGTCATGCAGAGCAGGAGAGAGAGCAGATAAATCAGTCTCTGGTGAGCCGAGATTGATTTTGCATACTCCACTTCCTCACAGAAATATTGAAAAGAAAACATTTGATTTAAGAAAATGTCCACAATCTAAATAACAGCTGCTCTGGGCTAGTTTAATTTGTGTTGTAGCTGTGTGTTTATTTAGCATGCAACTTTAGGCTACAGTATTCACTGCACATGGGTATTGCCACAGCAACAGCAGTAGCACATGCCATATTTTCTGCCTTCTGAAATGTAAAGCCCTGTCTCACAGAAGCTCAGAAATGCCCTGGCTGATGGGAACCTCATCCTTCTGCACTCCGGTTTAAAAATAACACTTTCACACAGAGCAGGCTCAGCAGCAAGACAACACTTTTCCTTGTTTCTCCAGTTTCCTGAGAGCACAGCCATATGTTTTTAGACCATGTTAGGGATGTCCCAGGAGTTGTGGAAGGGGTAGCAGTGTTGGGACTGAACACAGGAGGTGGAGAGAGAAACAACTAAGCAATTATCAGTTGTAGGAGGTGGTTCCGGTATCAATTTATTATTGCACATTTGATCCTCTGCTGCAGATTTCTGTTTCGTCGTTCTGGTGCTGAGTGATTGTATCTTCATGGACTAAAAAAAGATGGTAAGAGGTTATGCTGACTCAATGTTTTTAAGGCCTGAGCAACGTCAGAAGAAACTAAAGATGGTTACCTGCATCTGAATCATGTAGTGCTGCGGTTACAACAGGCAGGGCTCTTCTCTTGTGGGGGATGCTTCATCATTTCAGACAGATAATTTGTGAGTTAATCCAACTTTCAGTCATAATGGTAGAAAATTGGTAGGTCTTTTTAAAGCGTGACCTTCATGAGCATCACTATCAGAGACCTTGTTTGAAGTCATCATAGAAGAACATTCTCAGGTGCTAACACAGAATTTATTGTGCACAGCCATAGCAAAAAAAGGTTTGAGAAACATTAATCTATGCTGTATCCTCTCCTACTTTGTGATGAGGTCCGAGACATTGTCAGCCATGGTCTTCCCTTGACCTCCTTGGGGGTTCTCTTCCACAGGGTACCAGATTTGAGACACAAAAGGACAAAGAACCAGAGCAGTTTCTGTACAAAGCACCAAGTTGACAAACTCCAAACAGCTAGGATGGGTCTCCAGGCCCTGTGATATCTGGGGTGGCACAAGAGTGGTGGTGAGGAACCAGCCATTATACAGGGGAGAATCAGATTAAAATATCAAAGCAGTTTGTAGAACAATAGAGTATGCTTTTTCACACTATTTGCCTTGCACACTGTGGTGAATGAAAAATCCACTTTAAATATGGAGATAGTATCTTTGGTTCAGGAAATCTCTGGTATTTCTGGGGAAGTGTCACTACAGGCTTTCCTGTCATTTACATCTTCCCTAGGCATCTGTCACAGGCTGCTGCCAGAGACAGGATGCCTGCCTTCAATGACCAGGAACAGCCTGTCCCTGGCACAGGTACAACACCCCACTGCAAAAATCACCATCTTCCCACAGCTCATTTGCAATTCCCTGCTTGGGGAAAGCTTTCAGTGCAGAATTTTGCTCAGTGGTGGCAAGGAAGCTCATCCCTCACTGAAATCTTCATGCCTTTGGAGTGGGATGTTTGGGGGTTGGGAAGATCTTGCTGGACAACAACGTGGGCTATTTCTGCATGACCTGGTCCTGAGTAGGTGGCAGCCAACTAGCCTGACCTCTCATGTGTGAATGGAGTGATGTTTTGCTAATGTGTCAATTTTCATATGTTCACATAGCCCTGGAGTCTTCAATGTAAGAGAAAGGTCCTGCCTGTTTTGTGAAGGGCTGTGTAAGAGTCTCCAGGGCAGTGTTTGGAGGTTTGCTAGATTTTCTTCCTTTTACAAGAAAACAAAGTGCAACCAGGAAAGACTTGGTCACTTTGCGAACTCTGTGCCCTATGGTATAAACCCTAACTTTCCTACACCAGCATGGGTTTGGATTCAGAGGTGACAGTCTGATGAACACAAACACAAATTTGGCATCAGTACCACAACCATTCTGAAGTGATCATTTCTCCTGGGCTTCTCTGAGATCCCTGTTCTTCACGGTCTCTCAAGATTGAATTGACACCCCCAGCCTCCGTCACCAATTCCCTGCACTTTAGGACTCCTAAAATATAGGCTTCTGAAGAGAAAACAAGCTACTCCACTGACAACAGAATCTTCTGGTTTTGCCCAAGGAGCAGAATTAGGGGAAGAGCCTAATGATGAACTACCACTGCTTTTACACCAGCAAGTGCCCAAGATCCTGCCACTCACAAAACCACAGTGGTGTCAGTAGAGCAGTGGATATCAGACAGGATAGATGATAAACCATGAACCACGGCAAAATTCTGCTGACAGAATTTTGATGACATCTGTTGACAGCCTTAACTTGCAGCCAAGCTGCATCTTTAGTAATTTCTAAAGTGAAAAGGGCTTTTTAAATTATTATTAAAAGTAATTATTTTTAATTATTATTATTTAATTTGACAAGACTAAATAAAGTCTACCAGTGGAAAACCTGCTCTAAATGTCAAAACATTTACAAGCACGAACACCTAAAAGAAAAAATGTGATCCTCTTTTTCTGGTACACCTGGCTGTCGAGCTGAGCAGCATCAATTTATAGGCATTCAACATTCCCAGATACCTGAGCTGTTTTTGAATGCCTGTGGATATCTGTTTGATTTCCTAGTGAACAGCAGCCAAGCCAGAGAAACTCAGTTGAATATGAATTGTTTTCCTGCTCCTCGTTTTTGGCTGGCCAGGCTGCTCCTGACCAAAGGTGCAGACCACAATATAATAAGGACATGGTCCTTTTAAAGCACATCCAGAGGAGGCCATAAAATTGCTCAGAGGGCTGGAGCACCTCTCCTCTGAAGACAGGCTGAGAGAGTTGGAGTGGTTCAGCCTGGAGAAGAGAAGGCTTCAGGGGAGGCCTTCTATCACCTTCCAGGACCTAAAGGGGCTACAAGGAGGCTGGGGGGGAACTTTTCACAAGGGGCCTGTACTAAAGTATAGGACAAGAAGGAATTGGAACTAGATGAACTTCAGGGTCCCTTCCAACCCAAACCATTCTATGATTCTGTGATTCACATGCTCTTTGAATTGCACTGTGCCAGCCCTCCTGTACATCCAGCATGTCAGCATGTCCAGCTCACGTGAGTCACCCCTGTCACAGCTGCAAACTCAGGGTGCCCACAGATCCTGATGGGGAAATCGGACTGCTGGCTGCAAAGGTGACATTGCTAGAAGGGTGCTAGCCTGGTTTCAGTGTCCTGGTTTTATTTGCTTGCCCGGTGGTTCCACCCTGCACTCCACCCATGGTTAGCACGGTGTTAATTAGTGGCCATCCCAGTGGGGATTGCGTTAGGCTGAACGATTTACAGATTAGAGCAGTGTGGGTCACTCTGCCAGGGCAGGTGAGCTGTGGTTAGTAGGACGCTGTGACACACTGCCCCAAGCAGTATCCGGCAGGATTTGGCACGGCTGTGGGTAGTGAGCTGCGCCAGGGCACAGCCGGGGCACGGCCGGAGAGCTTGGCAGAGCGCCGGGTGCGTGTGCCCCTTGCACGGGCTGCAGCAAACAGCTCCCTGGGATGTGCTTGCCAAAACAAGCCTCAAGGGCATGGCTTTCGTAGTAGCTTTTAAACAAAACTGATCTCCCCTTGCCAAGACAGCCTAAGTACGTAACTGTGATGTTTTTGTGGCTAAAGCCTGGGACAGGGGCTCACGTAATGTAGGTGCAGTACCAGCCCTGCCGCTGCTTTCTGTGAGACCTTGGGCAAGCCCCATGTCCTCTTCGTGCATCAGTCTCCTCACAGCTCTGGCTATGAGGGGGTCTGGAGACTAGGGAGGCTTTGGGGTTGCCCAAGGACAAGGTGCCCCATGAATACTCAGAGGGGTAACTAATGAGTGGTCCCTATCTGTTTCTTGTTTTTTCTTCTTCAAAGTACTGGGTCTGGCTGTAGTCTTTGCAGCTGGATGCAGCACTGCCCATCAGTGTGAGCTGGGCATCCCTTTCTCAGGACTTGCTAGCCCATAGTGCTCCCTTACCCTGAGAGGGGGATTGCTGAGAGAGTGACTCTGGCTGCACAACCTAGCCCAGGGCAGCTGCAAAGCTCTTTCTGTTCTTTTGAACACTAACGGAAAAAATGATGATAAGCTAAATCTAGATCCGTGCGGCAATTATATGGGGTTCCAGACCTTGCACCTGTAGCATAATACATAACAGAGCCAGATAACTACCTCGCCTAATGATTGCTCTGGACAGAATACAAATCACATTATGCACAGTGAGCTGAAAGCCATTTTTCAGTCAAAGCTGATGAGCTTGCAAAGGCTTTCCTTGCCCAGTTCTGTCTGACTGCAGGTTTGTCCTCTTCTCCTTGGAATCCTTCCTGTTATTTTTCTATCTTCCTGTTGCAGGATGCAACATTCATTACAATAATAGATCAAACTTTGAGTGGAAAAACTCTGCTTTATAGTTGTCTTCAAGATTTCCCAGTTTTGTTCCTGTTTACCGATCTGCAGCCCTGACCTCCCAGTTCACCCTGTCAGGTACAGCATTATAATAACAAATACAGTGGGCCTGTGTGCAAACCCATAATTAGCAGGTAGGTGTTCTCACAGGATGCTTTGATGGGCAAAAGATGGAACAAGAAGACTGCATCCCATCCCTCACTGCAGTTATAGTTAATACAAATTTAGAGGACTGTTTCCAAAAACATCTCCAAACCAAAGTCCTGTTATTTGAAAGCAGACCTGAAGTTCTCAGTACTTAAGTCACATCTAAAACACAACTGTGAGCACCGAGTAATGAATTCTTCTTAGCTACTGTTAATCGTCCAAACACAGGGTGTAAACTAGTTGTGTAAATCCTCCTGTAGTTAAAGAACAGAAGCACCTGTAAAAAGTCCATTCCATTATCCTCTTAGATGCCATCTTAAAATTGAATAAGTCATTCTCTGGAGATACCTTTGTTAAGGAGCTTAGACAGCTGAGAAAGATGAAACTCCTAAGTGCCAGCCATGGGCAGAAGATGAATCCCACCCTAATGGCACAACTCATCTGTGAACTCAACCCAAGCTTAAAATTACTGTATCAATCCCTCAATCTTAAAAATTCCAGTGTTTCAGAAGCCCTGACTAAATACCCTGCTCTGGCTCTCCACACCTAAATGTTTTCAAAATCTGGTCAGACATAGTCCTAGCAAGTGCTCCAGATGCTCCAGTGAGATATACAGGAGAAAGCTGGGAGGCAGAACAGCAGTGTTGGTACGAATGTGTTTGGAGAGGTTTTTATTGACTGGATTTCTGTGGGGATTTTGCTTGTTTGTTTCCTGTTACTCTTATGTTATCAGTATGGAAATACTGAATTATGTGACCAATGTAGCCAGTAAGACTAGCCACAACTATTATATAACGTCTGGTTGTAGCAAACATCTCAATAATTATTTCTTTGATTGCAGTGCAAACATATCCTGTGTACAATATGTGGGTTACTGGGTAGAGTTATGTCATGACTCAGGATGAGCCAATATTTTAAGCAACTGTTAATGAAGGGCGGAATTTACAGTTTCTCTGTATTGACCTGTTTCTGTTCCTACTGTAGGTAGTGGCTGAGGAGGGAGACCCTCGGGAAGGGAAATCTCAGATGATTTATGGAGATTTGCCTCGTGTCAGAAGGTGAGGGACAGAGGGACATGAGAGGGGCTTTATCACACCAGTGAATGAGCAGCATCTCAAGGACAGGAGGAGTGTTCCTGCACTGGCACAAAGGGTTTGCTCTCATGCTCCTGCCCTCCTGTATCTCACATTTCAGCAGCCCAGGCTCTGCAGGGATATAGGTCAGAGCAAAACAAGTCCCTCACAGGTAGTTAGACATCAGCACAGCATCTCTGGCTCAGGAAGCCCTTGGGCACAGAAGGGGAGAGGGTGCTGGGGAACCTTTGCCGCTTTGCCGAAAATGTTCAACCTCACATTGTCCCTTAGGCAAGTGCTGTGGGCAACTGCTTGAGACAGGATACTGAGTTAGAAGGGTCTTTGGTCTCTCTCAGTGTAGTGTTTTCATGCTGTATTCTGTAAGATAGTCTGAGGTTCTTTCCATGTTAAAAATAAGAGCCTCCAATTCTCATATTTCCTTATGGAAAAAAACAGTTATTTTGGTACTCTGCTTATATAACTGTAATAACTTTTGTTCTGCCCACCACCAAAAGAAAAGCAAAAGGCTTTTGTGTTGTATAAGATATTAATGAAAGGGGTTTCCTCTAAACAAAGGATGTTTGGAGCATTGCTAAAATCTCTGTTCAGGAGAGGTTCAGTCCCTTGATCTGGACAAGTGATCTTAGGCAGCCTTTCTGAGCCATTACAAACCCACATCCCTCTGATTTTAGTAACAACTTTTAAAGACTTCTCCTCTCGCTATACTTATTTTATGACATTTTATGACTTGAGAGCACCCAGCTCTCAAAGGACAAGAATTAAGAGGCATTATGACATTTTAAAGGGAGGGACATTGAATTGTGTTCCACCTTTCATTTGAAAAGGGAAAGCAGCATAGCAGCTTCCAGGAACCACAGCTCAGCCCTGTTATGGAGAAGATGGCATGACACAATTTAACTCATCTAAAAAGGAAAACTAGGGAAAGGTGACCGAAATGGAGAGGTAAAAAGTGAGTTACTGACTGGTAGATAAAAATTATACAAAGTGACAAACAGATTCAGGAACAAGGTACTGGTCATCTGACAGCCTGTCCACCTGCTCTGCAAATATTATTCATCAGGTGAAAGAATTATTCTTATGAATCACTGCCTTGTAAGAGGTTTTAGAAAGCTCACAGCAGTGATGGAGTGATTGACTGAATTTTGAGCTAGCCTATTCAGTCCTGGGAAAGCCACATTCAGTAAAGGAAATTGGTACCTGAGCACCTGAAACAGAGTGTGAAAGGTGGACAGTACATTGGTTCTAGGTTGGGGTTTTTCTGAAGTCTAAGAGATTTTTTTAAGAGTTCCTCTGCAACTAAGAAGCAGAAGTGGTGTGGATTTTCCTATTTTGAAACCTTCCTGTCTGTAGTCTAATTTAGGATGTTATTAAGGGATTTTTTTCAAGAGAGTACATCAAAAAGAACCCAACAAGTGATCTCTGTCTAATGTTGGAACTGCCCCAGGCAGTACCACAGATAAAACAGGAACTTTCCATCTGTACAGTTTCACTACTGTACATATTTATTTCTGGTAGGTAGCTGCCTGGTTTGCCAATGTGGCTCACGTGCTGCTGATGTGAACAGGAATTGTCAAGGGCATGTGGGGCACATCTTTGTCCATCTGCTTCAGAGTATGAGCTGAGAGGAGTTCGTTCACTCTGCTCTGCTGAACAGGGGTTGGCTCCAAGTTTGTGCTGTGCTGGGGCTGCGGGGAAGCCGCTGGCTGCTAAATCAGTGCAGCTGCAAAACGTCCCCCTGAGGTGTCCATGTCCTCCATCAGCAGCCTCTTGGGTGGGAATGATGGCTCTGTGCTCAGCTCAAGGCAGGAGGAGGTGATGGGAGGGCAGGTTGCCTGGCTGAGCACGTTCTGCCAGAGGTAGGTGTTAGCCAGGGTTTACGGAAGGGCTAACTAGTGCTTTGTATTCTGAACTCCTGGGAATGCTGGAGTGCATCGCCCCATCCTGTGAAGGAGCTTGGATCCACTTTACTTAGGCATTACAAATTACCATTAGCTTTATCACCGCAAAATTCTTCACCATAATATGCAAAGTTGATTTGGCAGTAGCCCAGAGTATTTTCCACATTCAGTATGTAATTACTACACCTTCCCTTTGGATTCTCCACTGCTACATCTGTGATTCCTGTTGAGTATCTTAGGTTATACATGCCTTGAGACAAAAGTGGTCTTTTGGGTCTGTTTTTATCCAGGATCCGGCTTCTTGCCAGTCTGGTCAAATGCTGGAGTCCCTTAGTACCTTCACATCACAGAGAAAGATTAATCATAACAATCCTGAGCCTCTTGCATGGCTGGGTGATGAGTCCTTCCCACACCTCTGCAGTACCAGTGAGTACAGGAGATCCATTGGTAGGGTGTGACTTCACAGTGCCCCAGTTCAGAAACTCCAGACATTTTTCATGCATATTAAACATCAGGTATCATGTGCTGCTTTTGAGGTGCAGTAAATATCTCCTGTGCTGTGCTCAAGCTTTCCATGAAAAGGACTTAGCCAACTCAGAGTGGCTTGTGCCCTGAGCACCACTGACCCCTTAGTACAGATGAGGAAACTGAGATGCAGGGTGGGGAGAAGACTATAACCAGAAAGCAAGAGAGGAAAAAAAATCCACTGTTCAGACCTTTATGCTCCATTCAGATCATGCTGACTGCCTTGCAGCTCCCCATCACAGTGTTCTAAGTCCTGGGAGCCTCCCAGGTAAGGTTTTGCAAGCTGCCTTGAGCTGTATGTAATGCAGAGCTGACCTGCTGCTGTGAGCAGACTGGAGAGCAGAGTGTGTCCTCCCAGACATGTCAGCATCCCTGACTCTCTGCAGCTGCATTGCCCCAGCTGATGATAACCCGCTGGCCACACTGGCAGCAGAGGTGTCAGTGGTGAGTGTGAGGAGTCAACTAATGGGGGAGAAGGCTTACTGTTGGAAAGGTGCCTAACAAAGGGACCAACTTTCTTGTTCAGTGTGGGTGTTGCAGAGGAGCCAGGTCTGCTTTGTGTCGCTTGAATCACAAGGGATCAGTGCTCGCAGGAATAAATGTGCCAGCAGCAGCATGAGTGTGTGGGAGAGAAAAAGTATTTGGGGTGGTGCCATCCACCTCCTGCTCTGGCCCGGCCCCGTCATCTCCCCCCAGTTCCTCCCAGCTGCAGCAAAGGCTGCTTGGCTGCTGCTGAGGGGCAGCAGCTGGACACTTTACCTCAGTACATTGCGTATGTGCAAATTAAGCAGCAGCATAAAGAGGGAGTTGGCAGTAAATGTGATTTATCTGCCACGACAGAGTCCCACTGAAAAGAAACAGAGCCAAGTGATAGGGCTCAGTCCTTGAGTTGGCTTCTGGCAACTCTTGCCAAGGGACTCAGTCTGGAGCATGCAGATTGGATTCATGGAGTCTGTAATACCAGGCTTAGTGCATGGTTATGATCCTCCCCTTTACTATTTCCTACACTTCCTGCTGGGATGTGCCTGGATGAAGACAAACAGCACTGACAACTCTAAGGACTCAGCTGGCTAAAGAGGGATGTTGACGCATGAAGTCTTCAGTCATCCTGTAGATCCTTAGAATGTCTTAGTACATTCCTGGGCCTTTTTTTTTTTTTTTTTTTTTTACTTTGGTGTATCTACATTCACTTGTCTGTTCCAGGATCCAGGGATTTTTGTAGCACGAGTTGCAGGGCCCACTGGAGGGAAGTCACCAGTCGTGTAACAGGATGTGGGTAGAAGCTGCAGTAACTCCCAGTGAGGAGTAGCTCCTACCTTTGAATAAGGATATGGGTGTTGCTGGGAAATCAGAGGTCATCTCCTGTTTTAGGAGGTGGAGGCTTAAATGGAGGAAGGAGAAGCTTACAGCCAACACCTGACTCTGCCTGCATTTAATTATCTAATGTGTCAATGCACAAATACCAGCTCTGCTGACCTCAAACATGTAAAAATCCCAAGTCAACCCACTTCCCCTTGTCCCCCAGTGTGGGTTTTCCATGCAAAGAAAGTACACTGAGGTTCTTGCTTCCTTTTTATGTTGGAGCCTTCAGGAGACATGGTTTGCATTTGTCTTTAGTCAAAGCAGCTGCATTGAGGTAACCTGTAGGACCACAGGAGCTGGGCTTGCATCTTACAAGCCAGTCAAAAACTTGTCAGATCCTGCCACATGGGTCACTGGGGTGTTGTGGTTGAAAACACAGAACCCTGCAACAATAAGAAATCTGGGGGTAAAAGCACTGTGTAGAAGCGGAGGTGCGATGAGAGGGTTGGGTAGGGGATCCAGCACAGCTGAGTAACTCACTGGTAAATCTGCAGCCCTTTCCACTTCATGATCTGGACACCACTTCCCTGAGGAGGATGGATGAGATAATGCCCATGGCAGGAAGGCATCCGGATTTGGGGGTGTTGGGGTTTTTTCTTAGCCAGGATTCCTAGCACTTAGGAATGGCTGGTTCTTTTCAGCAGCTTATCTCAATTGATCCAATTGTAAATGACCAGCAGAAGTTTACTGTAATATGAAACAAGTCTCTCTAATGTAATCACCTTCACAGGAAGCACCTTAAATATTTAAATTGACTGTCTCCTGCTTTACAGGCACTCCAAACAGCCTTAGGTAGCAGGTTATAATATGTGCAAGGCTCCACAGCCCAGAAGGCAGGGAGACTTGGGTTTGCTCAGGGGTGTTGTCATGGACGCTGAGGGTTTCCAGGTTTCCATCCATACTCTACTGTGGGGATTTCTCTTATGGGTTTTTTGTAAGCATTATTTCTATTTCTACATCTCCTTTTGCAGGAACAGTGAAATTCCCTTTTTGCTCACACTAGTGTCATCTGATGGGGCTCTGCTTCAGTTAACATTTGCTCTTTGGGACTTCAAATAGATATTGCATTTCTTTATACATAGTCCCTCAAAATAGCCATTTATATTAGCACTTCTAGGCTGATTTAACCATGTTTTATCTGCAGATTCCAATCTAGTTTGAATCCTGCAGCTGATGCTAAGGCATATTGCTGGTGGTTTCAGAGTGAGCCTTTAGCAGTTTGAATGGGCAGGAACACGTCAAGACACAGTCTTTATGCTCAGTGCTTTTACAGCTCTGCTCTGTGTTAACCTGCCTGCACTTGAGCCATGAGACCCTACTCCCTGAGCCCTTTTCTTGCTCATAATGCTGATGGATCAATAGGGCCATTGTACCCTTTCACCTTCTGCAGGTGCTTTATTTAATGCCCAGTTAAAATGTTTTAGACAAAGCACAGAGACTCAGCCCACTTGTACTGGTTGGGTAGGTGCTATGAATTAGTTGGCAGGTTTTAATCCAGTAAAGCCTAGTCAACACTGTCCTTGTGCCCTAAGCTGATTATGATAAATAGGCCTGCTGTGTCTTAGCAGACGCCTGAAATCAGATCAACCAAATGCAGTTAGACCAGCCAGGCAAGTTGTTTTCTTCTTCTCTTTCCTTTTTCTTTTTTTTTCCCCCTTTTAACTCCCCAAGTGGTAACACTACCTTGGTTTTGCAGCCAAGGTCTGCTAAGGATGCAGTGATGGCAATTGGCTGCCATCCACCCACTGAGGTCACGGCAATTAGAGAAGCTTCTGGAGGAATGCTGCAAGCTCACGTGAACCCTTGGCAGCTGCTGGCTCCCTCACCCTTCACCCTTCCCAGCAGGGACTGTGCATCCCTGGCCATGAGGAGGCCAAGAACAGGGACATGAGGTGTATGAAACTGAGAGGAGGTGGCTGCAGTGAACCCAGATTCATTCCTGTGAAAATGTGCGAGATGGTGCAGTGGGGTGCTTTGCCCTCCCTCTTCCCTGTTTTCAGGTGTAGAGAAGCCTCTGGCTTCCTAGAAAGCACCAAGGGTTTCACCACCAGCTCTGGGCATGTCCATGTGCCACTGCCCCCTGTGCAGGGGACAGGTCAGGACACAAAATTTGCCTCCATCAACAGGGAGAATCAGCAAGGTTTGAAAGTCCAGGGCTCAAGGAGGATGTCTGAACCCAACAAGGAGCTTTCTGGTTTGGGGCATCCCATTCCCCCTGGCCTTTACAGCTCATCAGTGGGAGAGTTTCCTGCAGCTCCCCAGGGCTGATCCAGGACACCCACGCCTACAGGGAGGGTTTCCTGTCCCGAGGGGGCTCCTGAGTGCGTGTTCCAGCATTTCATGCCTGAATACAGGCTCTGTTGAGCAGCACAGGAGAATAAAGCTCCCATTTAGGATATTGCTACTGCCTAAGAGGCTTTAGGGATTGTTGAAACTCTTGTCTCTCAGGGAACAGTCTGGATTCATCTGTTGCCAATTAGAGCCATGGGGCTGTGTGGAGGCCTGGGGAGAGGGTTTGCAGCTCCCAGCCTCACTGCCCACCTTCAGGGCTGTGTGGGGGTGATGCAGGGGCACAAGAAGGAGGGAACCCCTGCCACAAGGAGAAGCTGCCAACGCCCACCAGCAGCCATGGAGCAATTGGGACAGGCATCAGTAAGCAATGGCATGAATTAGGGCTTCCCTTGCATGCATGGATGAGGGCTGAAACATCATCCCACTTTTTAGATGTTTGCCTCAGAGGTATTAAAACAACCTTGAACTAGGAAACACGAATTTAGCTGGGCAGCAGGAGAAAGTAGACTATGTCCCCCCTGTGGTTCCCTTTCTTGGGGGGGGGGGAGGCGTCTGCCCCCATGTGCTCTCTCCATCAGCACTCCAAAGGATGGGACCCTTGAGATGGTTTGGGTTTAAATGAGAACAGCTCCTGTCTGGGCCGTGGGCTGCTGGCAGTGCTGTGGTGAGAGGGTGGAATAACCTGTCTACATGAAAGAGCAACAAGGGCTCACTGAACAGGAGATGTGGAACAAATTCAACCTGCTGTGAGTCTCCAGGGAAAACCTCCTCCAAAGGGGTTGTAGCCCCGCTCTGGGTTATTGCTCAGCACATTGCTGGCTGTGTCCCTGCTAAGGGTGAGGAAGGGGCCAGGTGGCTGCATGCTGCACACCTGGGCAGGGACTGCAGGACATCTATCAGAGCCAGAGCTTTGTGGAAAGCTGTTTATCTTCAGGTGGTGGGCAGGGTTTGGTGGAGAAACACTGCTCCCTGTCCCCCACACACCCTGTGCGGGCACCCTGCTATCACATGTGCATGGAGTGGGCAGCATGGGGTGCCCCTACAAGCCCCACACATGGCAGACCAGGGCCGCAGCTGTGGATTTGCATTGTTCCAGTGCAAAGCAAATGGTGGGGGTTGTTTTCTGGAGCTTTTCACTACTTGAGCCCTGCAGTGTTTGAACAGCATTGACCTTAGTCTGGGTTCAGCTCTCCCACAGTGCCTCTGAGTGTGTTATGAGTTTGCAGACACAACTGCCTGGAAACCAGGTAGTCTCAGGAGCTTGTTGACTTTGCTATGTTGTTCATTTTGAATACCAGGTTTAAATGGCAACCCGTGGCTTTGTGCTTATTTCCAGCTTCTGTTTACCTACCACATTCTTTCAGCTCTGAGAGCCTGTTTCATTCACCTTGATCTGCAAGTCTCCAGGTGACAGACTTGTCCCCTTCCAGGCTGCTCCTCTCTCTGCCAAGGTAGCCCTTCCTCTGCAGCCACTCACCTACCCTGTCACATCTGCTTTCAGAGTCCAGTCTCCAGTTCACCTCCCTTGCATCGTTTTTTGCCTAGTAACTGTTGTCCCATCTGTGGTTTCACTGCCCTGATTTAATTCTTTGCACAACTGAAGTACGCAGAAGGCTAAACCACGCAGGAGATGGATGTGCTGCCCTTACTGGTCCAAGTGCTGCCCTGGAGAGCTGTCAGTGCAATGCAAAGGGGCCCAAAACATCTCATTTCTTCAGGCAGTTTTATGAAGAGCTCCTTGGAGGGAGGGACATGGCTTTTATGGTGCTACTTTGCTCTCTCCACTGTGTTTCACTGAGAAGGAGGGACCAGGGAGAGATCCTACAGATCTGGGAAAGTACTGAGGTACCAAAGAGACATCAGGTGTGAGCTGTACTGTGCAGTGCCTGGGTGCTGGTCAGGTGGCAGTGTAGTTTTGGTGAGTTAGGAAAAGTCATTTGTCTGAGCTCAAACACCCTGGGCAGTCTGGTCATGGGCCAGCGGAAGTCGGGGTCCTGTGGTAGATATGTCATGCTGGACACCAGTGCCCAGTGCCTGAGGAACAGCCCCTCACCGTGTGGGGCTTCAGAGGGCGTTGACTGGAAGAGCACTCAGAGAGCCCTGATGTACAGCCTGGCCTAAAGCACTGTCACTTCTCTCCCTTGTGTTTGGGTACATCTGTGGAGGATCAGAGGGCAGCGGTTGAAACCAGCAGGAGAGATTTGCACACACAACAGAAAAACACAAATCTCAGCAAAGCCTGATACAGGAAATACTGACAGAATATAAAGCTTATTTGGGGTTTGGGTTCTTCAATGGTGTGTTTCTCCATCTAATTAATTGCCCTAATGAGAGTGAGGCTCTTATCAGACCCATGAGGGAGTTGACCTGGGAAGAGAGGGGGAGAAAATGGAGGGTTGATTAGCATATAAAGAGTGGCAGTGAAAGGTAAAGATTGCTGTTGACCATGAGCAAATTCAGTCAGACTGTGTCCTTTCCTCTTTGCTTTCATATTGAGAGCTGTTTGCTCCCTGCAGAGTTGTGGGGATCATTGCTGAAAGGTGGGGAGGGAAGCAGCGTGCACAGCTCCTTCCCCTGCTCATGGCATTCACTGGGAATGCTGCATCTGCACCAGTGATGTGACTGCATCTCTTCTCACTGAAAAGAGGACTGAAGTCCTGGGAGCTGAGGGGTTGTCAGTCCCTATTAATAAACAGATATGGGGAATATTTCTAGGCCTAAACTGCAACAGCAAAACTGATGATACATGAATTTGTCCTCTGTGTGAGTGTGTCCTGCATATGCCCACAGCTGGAGCCCAGCTGGAGCCCCTGCCCCCCCAGGAAGATTCCCAGGAAAAGCTGTGGTCCTCTAGATGAGGAGAAGCAAGAACCATTTCTCCTCTGCCTTGAGAGATAGAAATCCTAGGTATAAATGGTGAAAGAATATGAAAACTCCTTCCTCTTTCTTGTAGACATTGTTTTTTTTAAAAGAAGGCAATCAGGCTGTCTGACTATGATCTTTGTAGTGCCAAGAGATACAGCTGTGGGCTGAATGCTCCCAAACCTGCTGATGTTTGTCTGTGCTGCAGGTGTGCTGCACCTCAGTGGGTCAGGGGCAGAAAATGTAGGTGGTATGTGGGTGTATAATGAAACCCCTGCACCCTTGTGCCACTGTCAGGTTGCATCATATTTACAATCAGACAAACAAATCAAGGGATTGGGGAGCCCAGCCACTCTGCCTGCTGACTAATCTCCCCTCCTCACGCCTCTGGCTGAGCCCTGCCGTGGGCTTTTGGCACACAGGAGCCCTATGGTTTGTTAGGAGCTCAAAGGGGTTTGACTGGCAGGAGGAACCCCCAAGTTGGGGACACTGCACTAAACATTTTTGCCCATGGTGTTTTGAGCAGGGTGTAGCAGCAGCAAGCGACTCTCTAGAGAGTGTGATGTTACAGAATAAAAGTGTGGGTGGCAGGGGCTGTTAGCATGCTGGCAGTAATTCCCAGCTCCGTGACAATGAGCCACTGATATCATCACACATGCTGGGCCAGATCCCGCATTCCTTCTTTTGCCTGAGTACCTGATGAAAGCAGTGGGAATTGCTATCCAAGATAATGATTGCAGGATCGGGCAGATGATGACATCCTGCTTTTCTTATCACTTTATCTCTGGCACTGCCTCTCTCCATGTCTCTTTCCACTAGCGATGTTCTCATTCTGTGCTCGCAAAGTGTAAGGAGAGCCCACTGGAGAGCTCCAATATGCATATGATCCCTGAAAACTCCATGAACTTTTAGGGAAAACATTCTACTACTTTGTTTCCAGCAATTAAATTCCATCAGAAGATGTACAAAGCCATGTAATGTCTTGCTGCTGTTGCCCTGGGCAAGCAATTGCTGGGTGATCTATAGAGAGGATCGTCTTAGGAGGTGGCTGGGCAGCGAGCTGCATGTGGGGAGGGGGTGCAGTAAGATGTCCTGGAAGTCACCTTTGTTTTCAGACCCACTTCCTCAACACCTTTGAGATCCCCCTCTTGGCAGATTACATAGCTGAAGAAATCTTATCAGGCATGATAAACAGATTCAAATGTTTGTATGGCTGCTGCTGTCTCTGCTCCCTTGCCCTGGTAGGACTTTCCATGGTGCTCTGGGTCTCTGCAGGTTGAGTTTCTCTGGTTCTTTCCCAGAGTAAGGGAGGCAAAGTGACTTTGTGTCTTTTGAGAATCTGAAAGAACCATGGGAAGCATGAGTTGTACACAGTGTTTGAACTCCAGCGTTACTGCAAGCTGAAGCCTTGGGGAAAGTGATAGATGTCCCCTGCCCAGGAGAGCATGTCAGCCCTGCTGACAGGCACCCTGAATTAAAGTGGGAAGTGTTTGCTAAAAACCCCAAACATGGCCTGGGAGGCTGACACAGCTCTGTAAGTAACTAAATGAACAATGAAGCCCTTCTAAATTTGCTTGGGTGAAACCAAAGGTAACTGAGGTATCAGTCATGGCCTGCCTGAACTGGAATATGTGCTCTCACAGCTGCTGTCACTGGAGGCCCCTCAGACTGCTCCCCTTGGTGATCTCTTTGCCTGTGTGGAGGCTGGCTCTGGAGGAGGGCAGGGCTGCAGAGGTGTATTGGTGCAAGTACAGGGGCACAAGTGAGCAGCCAGACCTTTGGGTGGGTATTAGTCAAAGCAAAGTTCCCCTTTATCTTGTCTGCTGGCTGAGGCTTGGTTGGACATGCAAACACAACCCAGTTGGGTTTTGTGTTTGCTTCTAGTATGGCAGTAGGAGATGTCTCCTACTCAGGAGAGGAGAACTTGCTGAAGAATTTTACATTGCACCCACTCAAATTCTTAGAAATGGGAAATTAATAAAGGTTCAGTTAATAGTTTGTGCACTGGTGATCTTTCTGTCCATGGAGACTTGTGTGCTCTCATATTTGGGTGCTCTTCACACCAGATGCCGTGGATCAGGCTCCTAGATAGGGTCCATCTCGACCACCAGATGCAAGGGAAATGAAGAGAAGTTGAGAGCATGACCTCCCTGTAAGGACAAGGTAGTCCTTGGTTTGGGTGGAAGCAATGCTGTATTTCAGAGACTGTTTTGACAGCTGTTGGTCTCAAGTGGGCTGTAGCCACAACAGATATAAATATTCAACTTTCTCCCAATTTTTCTGTGTTGCCTGAGGATCTGAACTGCACTCCTTATGTCTGGACCCCGGGGCTTCAGAGGGGCAGGTAGGGGACCATGGGGAATTGTGCTGATGGGGATCTGCCAAGGACCAATCCTCTGTTATTCAGACAGGTTGAGGCTAGAAGAATTGTTCAAATATATTGTGTCAGCTGTATGTGAGCCTCATCCTTTTAGGTGGCAGTGGCCATACTCAGATGGAATTCTGACTTTGTGGTGTCTTTAGGGACCCCCATTCCTGCTGTGAGAGCTGCAGAGGTCGGTGTCTTCCTAGAAGATCACTAGTGACACTGTCCCACAGCACTGCTTGGAGCAGAGCCCAGCATCAGGAGCTGTGGGATCCCTGACTCCAGCCCCACACATGATCACACTTGGCAGCTCTGATCCCTCCTGTCTCTGCAGATGGTGTCCTTTTCCTTATCTGTTTCCTTTCTCTAAGTGCTTTGTTCTCTGGGTGGATTCAGTGCCAAAGCCAGGTGTTCTCAGATACTTCTTTTTTTCTCTCGATGTTGCAAGTATCAGTTACTTTGATGGCATGTTGCAAGTCTGCCTTACAAATATTGATTTTGTTGAGGACTGGTGTTGCAAGCGGGCAGGAAGACGTCCTGGTCAGCTTTTAAACACTTTTAGCTGTAAACCAGCAGCTTTCCTAGGAGAGCACACCCGCTCACCCAGCCCGGGACGTGCTTTCCTGCCTCCTCCCTGCGCAGCGATGCAGGGGCCAGGCTGAACTGTTAAGAACACCTCATTTGTAGCTGCTCTTCAGCCAGCTGCTAATAGGTTCCAACCAGTGTGTCTGAGCACGGGACAGCCATGTGATCCCCTGCTCTGCACAGCACAAGCGGTTCATGGTTTTTAAGGTGTGACCAACTGATCCAGCAATTCCTGGTCCAAACCCTCTAACTCCCACATGACAAGAGCATTTTTTGTTTTGAAGACATCAGGACAGGGAAACTCCTCCACTTCCTTTGGCAGTTTGTTCCCGTGGTTAATAATTCTTGCTGCTAAAATGCGAGTCTCATTTCTCACATGAACTTGGTTGACTTTTGCTTCCCATTGCTGCCTTTTGTGCTGGTCTCATCCCGTGTGAGCAGTGGAAGTAGACCAGATGGCTGAGAGCATCTCAAGTTCAAATTCTAGTAATCCTGCAAAATTTTCTAGAGGACTGCAATTTATTTTCTTCAGGGAAGTGATGGACAAAATATTCTGTAGCAGCTGGTGAGAAATAACCCTTCTGACTTTAAAATAATTGACCTCCACACTCTCCTCTCTCCCTGCCTCCAAATCTGTTCTCCAATCTTTTTCTGCATCTGATTAAGAGGGAATCCCCTGCTGGAAGAAGAAACTGAAATAGAAAAATCCCTTTTCAGGAACAGGCACTCTGTGGCTAATCAAGCTGGGATTGCATTGTTAGGAGGAACCTTTCAAAAAACAGGCCCACAGCAATGCACAGCAAGAGTATCTTTTATAGTTCTGCAGAATAAGCAGGCTGGCAGCTTTATGAAGAGATGCAATCCAATTCTTGTGTTTGGGAGCAAAAGAAAAATGCTTCAATATGAGTTTAATTACAGTTGTTTTTATAAATCCTTTGCGATGCACATTTCAGCTAAAACAACCATGCAATTAATCTTGTAGACAGAAGCCTGATGTAACTAAAATCTGATATAAAATCTATCTCTACTTGCATATCCTTTCTTGAACTCTAATCTAAAAAGAGAAGGAAAAAACTTGAGGAGCTGAAAGAGAGAATTTCTGTATCTGGGGGTTTATGCAGTGCAGTCCTACAAGCCAGAGCTATTAGCATTCAACAGCAGGGAAATATCACCACAATTGTTTCCTGTTGATGGGCTTCATCTCCCACTGACCTGTGCTCACTGGAGAATTGATGGGATGATACTTGATGTGACAGCACTGCTCTCATAGTGTCTCCTAATCACAAATGTCAGAGTCAAAACTCCTGTCAATAACTCCTCTGGTTTTTCTCTAATGTGTCCAGCTGACATGGGTGCCTGGGAAGACTGGGAATCATTTGCAGCCAAGTGTTTAATGAGTGCCCACCACGAGACAGGGTTTATTTGTGGCTGTGTGGCCACCTCCTTCTGCACTGAGCTCAGCATGTCATGTCACCTCCTGCCTCCCCAGACAACATCTGCATGGCAGCCAATGTGACAAGCTTCACTGTGCCTTCTCCTGAGGTGTCTAAAATGATCCAATTTAGGCTGACAGCTACAATACACAAGAATAAATATGTATTGTGATGATCCTGTCAGTTGTGACTGGACTGGAGAAATGTCTTCTACCTAAGTGCTGAATTTGCAGACAAAGAATTGAAGCTGAACAAATGGATAAAATTGCCTGCTGTGAAAAACGATAGGTGATAAATGGTCTTAAAACCTCACTCCAATTCAGTGCTTTGGAGTTGGGGTGGGATTTTTTTTTTTTAATAATTTTTTGTTGTTGTTTTTTAATTTTGGTTGTGGAAGGTCTTTTTCCATGTCTTTGTGCTTGTATCCAGGTACAGCAACCTGGAGGATGTCAGGATCAACCTGTCCAAGCCATCATCTGGTGTGATGCAAAACTGCTTCATTTCAGGCTGGAGGAGGGCATTTCTCACAACAGTATCAAGACTCACTGCAGGCTAGGTGCCTGTGTAGCTCCCTGAGCTCTGCCCTCTCCAGGTTTAATTAAGTCATCTGTTGCATGTTCTTGCCTTACTTTAGACAATGCCACAATTTTCCACTTATCTTCTTAATTTCAACCCTTTTTGTCTTTTTTAACCAGAGGTGTTGGAACAAAGGGTCCTTTCCATCCTCCGGGAAGGCAGTCAAAGAGTCTTTCTCTGTCACTGACTGACGTGTGACTTGACCTGGAAGAGATGGTTCTGTGTTTGGATTTGGACATGGGTTTACTCCTCCTCTCTGCAGGTCTGCATTCAGAGGGATGTTTGGATCTTCCACATAATTCCTGTCTTGGTTATCTTGGTGCATGACAGGAGGCAGGAGTTTCTGTATTTTTGGAGTGCAGAAACCATTTGTAAAGAACACACTCTGTGTTGTCCTCTGAAACAGGCAGAGCACTGCCAGCAGTGAAAAGCTGGAGAATTGTAGGTGGCTTTTCCAAACACCAGGCCCCACTTTTCCTCTTGTGCACTAGGGTGGATATGCAATGCAGGAGACTTTAACTTAAATGCCAAGCGAAACACAAAGTGAGTATAGTCATGTCTGAAGCATCTGAAGTGCTTCTTCGGTTGAATAAGGCCCCAACACCTCCCACTTCCACACTGTCCCAGAGCACTTCCTGCTGAGGGCAGGCAGCTCTAAGCCCTGATCCCTTGTGCCTGCAGCTGACCAACCCACTGCACTAAAATCCAAAGTGTCTCAGACAGGGAGAGTGGGCTTTGGCTGCCTCTGGCCCCTTCCTGGTTTCCAGCTCTTTCACAGGGTAAATTGAGCCTTTGTCCTGCTCAGCATCATGAGGCCAGGCTCCTGCTGGCAGGGACAATGCCCTCTTGTTGAGGAATAAGCCTGTAGGGAGGGGGCTGAGCCGTGCAGCACCTTCCAGCACCAGCCTCTGATCTAAATGGTGCCAAGGTGAGTGTTAATGGAGGGAGGGGTGCCTACCTGCTGCTCTTTCGGGGCACTGATTGCCCCCAGTATCCATCTGCCCCATCTCCCTCTTGCAGGTTTATGTCCCCACAGCAAGAGCAGCAGAAGCAGACATGTCTACCTCTCACCCGGTACGTTTTTTTTTTTTTAAACCTGGGAATTATCTTAAAATAGAGCCACCTACACCACGCTGAGGTGAATGCCCAGCATGAAGCAGACACACAAATTCATCTCTCTGGGCTTAAAGCTGCAGCACAGAAAGAACAAAGAAGGGCTGAAGTGTGAACTGGTCAGGTTGAGGCCTCTGGAAATGTCAGAATAATGTGTGTTAATCAGACAGAAATTCCACAGTCTTGTCCCAAACCTACTGTAGGTCTGCACTTGGCAGGGAGGATGTCAGCTCATGGCCCCTGCAAGGAGCTCTGTACTGCTCCAAGACACCATGAGGAGAGGGCTTGGGCCCACAGTGTGAGAGGGGAGCAGATTCTTAACCTGCCTTTAGGAACAACATTGGGGTATTGCCAAAATATGCAAATACATCTTCTGTGCTCTCCCTGCTGCAGTGAGGGTGGTTTTTTCCCTCTTTAGTAGGGGAAAATCTCACATCAGGAGAAAATGCATAGGCAGTCTTGTCTCACTAACTTTGTGACAAAGTAGAGTCACCATATGGGAAAACCATGCTGAGCCGAGATTTTCCAGGCCTGTTACTGCCCTTCTGTGGACCCTTTGCTGTCACACCACCACAAGGGAGCAGGCAGAGGTAAGCCCTAAGAAGCTCCATTGTTTGCACATCTCTCTCTGCTTTCCCTCTCTGCTTCTGGAGGTTTGTGCTCAGAGGTGTCACACCTTGTGTGTGCTTCTTGGTGGGACACCTATATGGGCTGATGGTGTTTCTGGCTAGCTAGAATGCACAGAGGATGCTGATCTGATCCATGGTGTGGAAAAGAGAGTCCCTGTCACCATAAATTCATAGCTCAATGCAGTGCCAGGCACAGCCCCAGGATCAGACTTGCAATATCACAAATGTGTTTTATTCCTGGAAAAGCTTTAGCTGTTCCTTATGGGTAGGCACTTCCTGGGGTTGTTAGGATAAAAAAAGGAGTGGCAGCTTGAGCAGCCTGTTGTCTGTAGGCTCGAGTGGCACGACAGGAACGCCACGTCTACACAGCGAGCGGTTTCTTTAAGACTGACCTCCGTTGGTTTCTAAAGGAAAACCTGGGTTTGTGTGTCTTTGAGCCCCTTGGGTTCAGGTGCCCAAGATTCAGTCCAAATATATCTTTTTCTCCTTCCTGGTAGATAAAAGATGTGTTGTAAATAACTGAAACTGTCAGTGATTCAGCCAGTGGAAGATGTGTCAGATGTCCCTATTCCCAAAGAAGCACTGCAGAGGTCTGGGTGGTGGCATGTCCCAGTGACCAGCCTTCCCAACTGGGAAACTGCCCCTCAATCCACACTCCTGATACAGCACTGCTTCCCAGAGCTCTGTCTCTTAAGGGGCTCCTGAGAGATCCCAGGGGTGTAGGGAAGGAAACATTCATGGCTGTGCCACGCTCCTGGAGGAGGAGGTTGGTGGGAAGAGAGATGAGCAACTGCCATAGAGGCTCACTTTGCCACCCACTTCTAAACTGGACTTCCAGTATCATTGCAAGCAATGCTGGACAAATGTTCTGGCAAGTGACAAATTGTTTCCCAGCTCAGCTCCATTCTCTTCCCACCTTTTTTTCCTTGTGAGTCAACTTCTGCCTACACAGATGCTTCCAGAGCAGCCTGAATGCCCTCTTCGTTGTGCTCTGATGGGATGGTGAGTTTGCACTGAGGCACATTTTCTTCCCCTGGATTTCTAGATTTTCCTGCGTGTGGGCAGAGAGCAGCATGATGCTGAATGACTGAAGTCCCTGCTCTCAGCTCATGAATAATAAAGACTGCCAAAGCTTGCAGCCACAAAGCCACGTTTCGTGAGACCTCTAGCACACAGTCAGGCAGCAAAGAGCTGCACTGGTACGAAAGGTGATGGCTTTGTGCTGATCTTCAGCCAGAGGTTGCCCTCCACACCCCAGAGCTGGAGGAAGGGATGGTGATGGATGGTCCAGCCCCTCCAGCAAGGAGCCTCTCTAGTGGCTCTGCTGGGACCTTTCTGCTGATATCTTGGCAAATGAAAGCCAAGCTGAATCTGCTGGGTGCAGAAGGGATGGAGCAAGCAGCAGTTATTGGGGGAGCATTTTTCTCATGCTCTGAAGGACTGGCTGTTACTTTCTTTATCAGGATTGTAGGATGGGACCCTGTGCTAGCTGTAGGCTATAAGGTAGCCCTAGAGATCCTTTACTCTGAGCAGTCTCTGTCAGAAAGGTCATTTCCCAGGAGAAGCTTGGGAAGGGTTTGGCTTTGAAGGTTTTTTTTCTCTTTAATGAAAAAGAGACTCTCAATAAACCTGTAAATCCCCCTTTTAAATTTTATACACTGACCTCTTCCAGACTCCCAAGCCTTCAGGGAGGAAGTAATAGGAAGTGGGATTAAATGGGCTTGAAGCTAAGGAACCAGAGGACTGAGGATCCCAGCCCTGCTTGCTGGGGTGCACTTTGCACACTGATGGGCAAGGCAGTTGCTGGCACAAGAGTTCCTGTGCAAGAGGCAGTTTGCCATAGCTGCAGAGGAAATTAGCTGTATCACCCCACGGGCTCTTTTCTGTCTGTAGGAAACTGTGGTGAAGGCTCGTATTATAAGCAGCAGCATTGTATTGGCAAATGTTTCCAATACAAAGTTGACTTAAAAGAAACCAAGGTGCTGCAGTGGTACAACTGTGTGTTTGATAATACCAGTACAAATTATTACTCATATCCTGCTGGTCTCAGATCGTGTTCTTCCTACAGGACACGGGTGTGCAAAAGCATGGCAGGTACCATCCGTTATTTTGAACTCCCCTGTTTTTAAATGAATGGCATTGTTGTTGGTATTTACTTCCATTTTACCTTACCTTAAATATAGCTCTGTATTTCAGGTGTTAGTGTATGATACCCTCTTACTTTGCCTGTGAAGTAGTAGGGTGGAATGTAGTCCTTCCGCACAAAACACTTTGGTGCAAAGAAAACTATAATGAGCCCAAAGTGATAGGGGAGGTTGTTTTATAAAGATGTTCAAGTGGGCTCTGCCATCAAAAGGATACAAAGTTGAAGCCACATCCTGCCGGCTTGGCTAATCCATAAAAGAGCTTTCAGTGTTTTCCCTTGGAGTAACAGCTTTAAATTTTAATAAGCTGTAGTGTACTTTCTCCGGATGTAATAAGCTGATACAAAGTTTAAATGGGGTTAAGTAAGTAGGAACCAAGGAGAAAGGAACATAAAAGATGTAAATTATTTCCTCTCTTTTACAAGTTTATTTCACTGGGTTTGTTTTGAGAAAGAAATATTTCATTCAAATTATTTATTTTTTTTGTTCTCTGGATGATTCAGTGTCAAGAGAGGGAGACAATACTTGAAGTAACCACAGAGCAACTTGAGCAGAGAGGACACTCAGTAAAAGAAATAAATTTATCAAGTTATTAATTCAGGTTATTTTGCCATTTAGTTTTAGGACAGTTACCAAGTCACAGACATGTGTGCCTGAACGTGACCCACATAATCCTGTAAAACAAGGATTTGTAGGAAGACTCCTTGATAGGTCATCCAGCCCACCTGTAGCCCAAGGCAGGCTCTATTCTGTATAAGTGTTTGTGGACAGAGATTTGTTGAGCCTGTTCCTGGAGCCCTCAGCCATGGAGAGCCGCAGGGAGTGACCCCAGCGCCGGCACTCTGTGCTGCTGAGCAGCTTCCCCACAAGCCCATTACCCATGTTACTGCTGGGAAAGGAGAGCTCTGCTTTATCCGCTTCCCCTCCACAGCTCCGGGTGGCTGCAGCCTCCCCCAGCCCACCAGCTCCAGCTGCTTCCCCTTTCCCCACAGCTGCCTTCTAGACACCCAGAAACACCATCTAAGGTGATATCCAGAGGGCAGACCAAGATCTACTTACTGCTTGTTTTCTGTTTGCAAAGGTGGGATAAAGAACTTTTTGGGCATGGGATGTGCAATGCCATGCTTGTACTGGAGTAAGTGAGGTGGTTTGTAGTCTGCACCATGACCCACTGGTTGCCCTGCCCTGACTGTGTCACGTCTGGGGACCCCTGAAAACAGGGACGGGCTGTGGGGTGGGGATTTTTCTTGTTTCTGGCAGTGCTATAGATAACAGAGGCGTATGGGGTTTTACTGAATGTGTTTGTTTGCTTATATCTGTGTAGCCTACTGAAATGGGTCCAAAACATTCTCAGCTAAAAGCATGAGCTGTTCCATTTTGGGCTTAAAAAGTCATTTCTGTACCCAGGAGCTGTGCTCATTCTCGGTGGAGTGGGCATAGTAACACACACTGTGCAGTGGATTATACTTATGTGATTATAGCCTCCAGGCAACAACCTGGTGCTTAAGAAATGAGTCAGTCAGAAAGACCAAGGCAGAGGGAATCAGATTCAGCAACGATAAGATTTGCTTCCGAGAGATCTGGACTGAAGTATTCAGCATTACTTCCAGATATGCTTGTCCCAATAGCCAGTTAAACAGCATATGTAGGAATATTTTATGTCACTTGGTGTCTCACAACAGTCTAAAGAAGCAGTAACCACGCACAAGGACTTGCAGTATGACAGCTTAGTTGGGTATAGAAAGGCATGAATAGCTGGGAGACGTAAATGAATGCCCAGCCAGGTTGGTGATGGCTGTGCTAGTGCAGGGAGATCTGCCAGTGCAGAATAGGAGCAGGTTCCTGGGAAATACATCCAGGAAAAGGGAAGAGACAGGATGGGAAGACAAGAAATGTATGCAGGGAAGCAGTGGCAGGAAGAGAAAAGAACAAATGTGAACTGGCAAGTTGATAAAAGAACAAAAGGGCTTTGTCTCACATTAAAGGCAGCTAACTACACAAATCATTTTCCCACGTAAGCAATTACTGCAGCTACTCCAGAGATAGTACGTGGTTGAAAATGGGAAGATGAATTCTTTACATTCTTAACTGGGTCTGGCAAGTGCTCCATCATTATGGCTCATGATGCTCTGGGCTGTATCAGACAAGCAGAGAAATTGAAACTTGATTGTGCAGATAGATGGATTCCCTGTTTTAAAAATTATCTTCCATCTTTATGCAGGGTTAAGCCACCAGCTAGTGGAACAGAAAGAACAGAGACTTCTAAAAAGTGGCAGGAGGTTTGGTTCATTCCTCTTTCACTCCTGACTGTAGCTGTTGACAGCAGCTTACAGCAGTCAGTGCAGTCACAGTCATGTAGGCATGAGTCAGGTAAAAATCAAACTAAGACTGAGATTCCCTTTCAGCCTGATTTTCAGAAATGCTGAGTGCAGGCAACTCCTGTCTCTGTCTGATAGTGCTTTTCACCCTGTAGAATCAGCTTTTGGTAATGGGTGTTCTGTTGAGACTGAGAGGAATTTGTAACGAGACAAATGATCATGATCTGATCTTATATCCTAGACTTTATCTCATGAGTGACAAAGTCATGACACCAATGAGGTCTCAGCTTGACGATCTCCTCTTGCCGCTGCTCAGCTGACCTTAGCCCTGGGTATAAATTTAAGTTGCTTGCAGCTCTCCATTTACTGGCAAAAACTTAACTCACTGCTTGTCCTGTAAGTGTTTTGACATCAGCCACTCCAAAATTAGAAACTGATGATATAGAAAGCTTAATAACATTAAAGAAATGCCAACCCATCTTCTCTGCTGCCTTGTGCTATGCTTTGTTCATCTGAGGAATTTCTGGCATTTCATAACCAACAGGAGGATGTGGGTTCAGGATTGTGCCCCAGCAGGGATGTGAAGCTCTAGCCCCAGATTAGGGCTCCAAGGCATTTAGGTTACTCTCTGTAACACTTCCCTGATACATCTCCTGTATGATCCTTGGTTTACCTTCTCCTAAGTCTCCTTTCGAGGACCCCACTGGCTTTCTCTCACCTTTGGTCTTGCTGAGGTTTGGTTTTAACTCTTTGGAATTACAAGCACATTTGTAACATCCAGAACAGGGCATCCTGTGTCTCAGCTGAGGCAAGTCAAGCCCTAGAAACTTGGCTGAGCCTGTCTCTTTTGCATTCCAAGAACTGGTGTTCATTTATTCCTGAAAGCCCACTTTTAAAGCTCCTTTTGAGTTTTATTCTCTCCAAGAGGCAGTTTGTTACTCTTGGGCAATACTTTCGGGATGCTGTTCCCGGGGGTGGAGGTCCAGCCGCGCCCCCCGGGAACTGAGACCGCCCCTCCCCAGCTGCATCGAGAAAGTTTCCCTCTGCAGCACTGAGAACAGGCAGAAACAAAGAGCCCGGAGGAGGTGGGGAGGGGAGAAGGGAAGAATGAGCTAGGTTAGGGGAAATACAGCCTGGAAGAAAAGGAAAGGACCAGCTGATCTGAAAGCCCCGATAAAAGCCCAAGACAAAGGCCAAAAGAGCCTGGGAGATTATCAGGGGGAAGCGGGAGGAGGAGCAGAGAGATGCAGCAGAACCTAAGTGGGAATGATGTAAAATGCTGCAGGGAGGAGGGGAGTTTCCTACCTAAAGCAGAGAGTGGTTTAATTTACTCAACCACTTCCATTTACAGGAATCAAGGCCTTTTCTCTCTTCTGGCTGGGAGCACCTGACAAATGAAGGAGCTGCTCCAGCAGGAAAGAGGATCCATGTCCATTCCACAGCCCTGAGCATCAACCCCGATTGCTCATCTGTTTCCAAGTACAACTGAGACGTTTTGCTGGTGGGCAGAGAAGTCAGGGACACTGCATCCAGCACCCTGCAGTGGAGGAAACATTAGTACTGCTGTTGTTAGCCTTGTTATTTTCTCCTAATAAAAAGGTGGTCATGACTCACTCCATTAAGAAACAAAAGCAGAGCTGTAATCTACTGAAAGGTAGTTGTTTGGATGCTCAGCATTAGGTGTGTAAAAGGAGGAAGGTCAGCTGCGGGTCAGGTCTGGTGATATACACCCTGTCACCAGCACAGGCCAAACTTCAGGTACTCCCCAGAGTATTGATTTTCTGGGCTGGGATAGTTTGTCCCGGCTTCAGATGTATCACTTCAAGCAGGAGTGCGGAGGGGAAAAAAGCTCTCTTTCTCACCCCTCCCCATTTCAGTTGGGTTTCCTGAGAGGAAATGATACTGTGACTGCGCTGGCCTCCTCCTTCCTCCTGGGAGGGAGGAGCACGCCGGCATCTGCCCACAGCACCTCTCCCCCTCCTTATGCCCCACTGGGACCAGTTTGCCAGCTGAGCTGTTACTGGGGTCTGAGTCCCAAGGGAACTAGGCTGCTTCCCAGAGAGGAAGCAGTGGCTCCTGAAGCTGGGGGCTGAGAGGCAGGAAAGGCAGGTTGTGTTCAGGTGGTGTGGAGGTTTCCTGTGTGAGCAGGACTAGGTTATAGCACCCCTGCCCATGCCAGATTTCCCATCTAGTCCATGTGAAGGTTTTTGGCACAGCTGTGGTGACCCAGTTCTGACAGGAACTGTGCTGGCACGTGGGTCTCACCCAGCCATGTGGCTCTGACAATGCCCAGCTGCCTCCCAGGGTGGGTGCAGAGAAAGGGAAGGAGCCAGGCTGCCGTGATGGCAGTGACCAGGTGAAGACAACACCCACGCTAAGATGCGCTGTGAACATCTGCCCCTACCCACAAGCTACTTCTATTTTTGTTCCATCTCATACCCTGGCTGACTCAGAGGAGGGGAGTGAGCGGGGGACCAGGTTAGAAGGAGCCAGATGGGAGGGCTGTAGGGGGATTGAAAGAGGAAAAGTAGGAGAAATTCCTTCAAAACCAGTAGTTGCCATTCTTTCAATCAGCTTGAACATTTTCTTTGCACAGTCTCTTTCATGCTTCTCTGTTTCAGCTGCAGGCAATTTGAGGCAGAGATGGCACTTCCTGCCTACTGTTGAGGTGAGCATTCTTTCAGGGCACCATCAGAATAAATGACACCCTGCTCTTAGATAGCTCCACTGTCATCTGCCCAGGCTGTAATGAGCTTGACTGAAGCTCATCCTTTTGCTTAACTTCTAGGAATTTCCACTCATCTTTTTGGTCTCTTTACAAAAATATCTACAAGGAAAGGGCAAGTGCCAAATTTCCTAATTCCTGTGTGTTTTAGTGTCATGACTTCTGGACACAGGCACAGTCAGTGGTCTGTGGTGTAAGTCTTGCAAGTCCTCGAGACACAGTCTTACAGCCACAAGGAAAGGGACATTAGACCCTCCCTTCAAACAGCCATACCAGCAATTTTTGTGCTGTAGGTGGCCCTCTCATCCTTGTCTCCATTGCTTCAGAGAATTCATTAATTTTGCAGAAATGGCACATCTTGCTTTGTCCCATTCTGTTACTCCTTGTTTGCTCCTTAGCTGCCAGGCTGTAAACCTTGGGCCAGCATCCTCGGGGTTGTTCCCCAGGCAGTTCTCGCTGATCTCTCCTCGATTGGCAAAGCTGCCTTGATGCAGATCATGACCTAAGCAGGGGACCCAACAATTTCCGAGGGGATCTAGGAGCGGGCAGCTCCCATCCCACGAGTAGCAGAGCTCTCGCTGGCAGGCCTGCCTGGGCTTAGGCTTTGCTGGGGGTGAGGGTACACAGTGACGGGGGAATAAGGGGAACTGAAACCCCATTTGCAACCTGGTGCGAGAAGCCTGCCCCAGCGCTGCTCTTCCTTCCTTCCTTCCTTCCTTCCTTCCTCCCTCCCTCCCTTCCCTCTTCTCCTCCCCCCCCTCCCCCCGGCACGCTTCCCTACTCTCCTGACAGTCTGGGGAAGGGGCGGGGGTGATGTCGGGATGAGCCTCAGCCGATGAGTGGAGAATTTTTGCAGCGTTTTTCAGCTTCCTCTGCCTCCGAGCCTGACCTACCGCCGGCAGGGAGGGAGGGGATCCCCGCCAGGGGGCGGCGCGCGGGGCGGGGGATGTCCATGTTTGGGAGGCGGGCGCGTCACTCCCCTTATATGGGCAGTGTCGTCACAGCCCGGCCTCCCATTCATATAAATACCCGGCGGCGCCGGCCGGGATTCCCTGCCCGGGCTCGGTGCGGCCCCGCGGTGCCTCTGTCCCTCCCGTCCCATCCCATCGCCGCCGGCTCCGCGCTAGCCCCGGGCACCCTCCTGCCGCTTTCGCCGCTCCTGCCCCGGCTGCCGCGGGGCGCGACCCTCGGCCGGCATGAAAGTCACGTCCCTCGACTGCCGCCAACTGCGGAAGCTGCTGCGGAAGGAGCCCTCCCGCTGCCTGGTGCTGGACTGCCGGCCCTACCTGTCCTACTCGGCCTCCTGCCTCCGCGGCTCGCTCAACGTCAACCTCAACTCGGTGGTGATGCGGCGGGCCCGCGGCGGGGCCGTGCCCCTCCACTTCGTGGTGCCCGACGCGGCTGCCCGAGCGCGGCTGCTGCTGGGCGGCGAGGGGGCTGCGGGGGCCGCCCGCCTGGCCGCCGTGGTGGTGCTGGACCAGGGCACGGGCCACTGGCAGAAGCTGAAGAAGGACAGCACAGCCCAGATCGTCCTTAACACCCTGCTCTCCAGCCTGCCGGAGGCCGGGGCCAGGGTCTGCTTCCTGAAAGGTGAGAAGGGTCACGGGGACACGAGGGACAGGGGCTGGGGGAAAGCGGCGAGATCGACCCTCAAAGTTTCCCAGGCTGGCGGCGGCCCGAGGTGCTCCCCTTCCCTCTCCTTCGCCCTGTAGTGAACCTGATTATTGGTGGAGGGCAGGGAGGTAACACCGGGATTTTGTTTCTTTTCCACCTACTGGAAATAAATCCCGGATAGACTCTGCGGGCTGAGCCGAAATGCCTTTCCGCTCACCCCCGCCACGCTTTTAAGAGGCTGAGGCAGAAGCAGAGCGTATCAGTAAAGAAGAGCAAAAGTTGCAGATTATCAAAGGGGGAGAGACATTTGCGCTGCGTGAGAAAAAAAATCAGCCCCGCGGATATGAGAGACGAGGCTACCGCTACTCGCTTTCCTCCCGGTGACGTGGGGAGGCCCATGCTGGGCACCCAAAACTCCGGGTCCGATGCTCTCCCCTCCACCGAGGGCAGAGAGGTTTCTCTCCATTGATACTGGCAGGGGAAACTTAGAGCCGAAACTCCGGGGCTCGTCTGGGGACAGAAATACCTCCTCCCCTCACGTGTATTACTGCCCTTCGATTGCGGTCCTTTGTTTTCTTTCCGTGTAACTCGGGCTAATAAAACGATAAATAGCATAGCGAGCATAGCAGCCCGCCCTTTCCCTCTCCTCCCGCCTCTGCCTCCCCACCACTTCTCCTGGCAGCGCATTTGTCCTTCTGGCCTCTCGTTGTTCTCAGCGCAGCCCCCACCTGCTCTGGGCGCGGGGCTGTGCCCGGGCGGGGCCGCTCCCGCCCGAAGCCTCGCACACGCGGCTGCCGCGGGGCTCCCGCAGCGGCACCACGCCGAGGCAGGAGCTTCTAACCTCCCCCCCTTGCCATATCGTGAGGCCATAAACGGAGGGGAAAACCAGGCGATGTTTCTTGAATAAAACCTGCCTCTGTGTTCTCATGGGCCAGGGTTAATTCACTTTTAATAAGCCTTTCATCACTAGTTTTTGTCCTGATGTACCCAGTTTGTGTCTCCCACAAAGAACTACCCGCTGGGGCACAGGCATCTTCAGCCTGGGTATTGCCCAGTACTGAGGTAGGGGGATGCTTCCCGGGCTGTTTGCCGCCTCCCTGGCTCTGTCTAGCCACTATCAGCCTAGCTGGGGTCTGACAGTCACCCCAAAAGCACAAATTCTGCTACTGCAGGGCAGAAATACTGGCACTGTGCCAGTCAATTCCTTAGGGACCACACTAGAGATGAAGAAATATCTCCAGGTCACAGTGGGAAGTCTGTGGCAAGCCAGGGACTGAATTAAGCTCTGCTGACTCTCGGACTGCTTGTTTGGCCACACCATCATCCATTCCTCCTCATATACCAGCCCCACACTTTGAAGTGGTGACTGTGGCTATGGGCAGTTTATCCGAGGTGAGGGGTTAGTGTAGGCTCTGCTTTGAACCTCAAGTGAGTTGTGAAGTGTCTTATCTTGAAAGCCCGTCGATTTGGGGATAAAGACATTTCCTCTCAGTGTATGAGAAAGTTTCCTCCTTTTCCTGCTGCAGTTTCCTTTTGCTTTGCTGGAAGTCCTCTGGGTCTCAGATTCAGGCCCATGACTCAGTGGGCAGCACTGATGATTCACTGGGGCCACGGACCCCCAGGAAACTGTTGTGGCCTCGGGGAAGATCCTTGGAACAGTGGGGATATAAATCACCCTGGAACACTGGGTTCTGATCAGGAGAAAGGATCCTTTGGAGGCCTCCACTACCAACTTTGCAAATAATAGGTTGTAAAACCACCAGGAAAAAAACCTCCTTGAGGTTTCCCCTTATATTCCTGTTCTTCCCGGGCATGGAGAGATGGGAGGAGGTGTTGGCTACTTAAATACGCTAAGGGGGTCTCATTGCAATAAGATATTAGGAGGTCACCCCCACCTCACCAGGTCATCAAGATCTTGGGGATCTGGTCCCAGGGAAGGCAACTGGCCCAGAGTCATTGCATGCCAGGCCCTGTTCCCTCCCTTGCTTTCTGGCTAGCAGGGTCACATCTTTAGTCTGTGTAGGTGGAGTTTCACTCTGGGTGAGCTGAGAGCCAGCACGGGGAGAGAGGTTGTGTGTCAGGGAAAAAGAAAGATAAAATAACGGACCCTCCCTCGGAGCTGTTAACGATTCTATTACTTATTGATTGAAATGGAAGTGCAGCTCAGCTCTCTGTGATGAGCAACCGAGTATTTGCAGAAATGACCTCAGGGAAGGTAGGTTGAGTGGGGAGGGGGAAGAGAGGAGATTGCTGGAGGACGGGATGAGCAGATGACTCACTGTAAGAATGGCCTGCAAATATCCTGATCCCTAAGGCTTGTAATTAACCATTCACCAGCTGCATGTGTTAGCTGCCCCAAGAGACATGAGACATGCGTGTCTGTTCGAACACACACGCAGATTTGGCTCAGGCAGATTTCTGTATTCATTCAAGAGTGAAAACAACATGGGGCATAAATGGGGATAATGGCTATTTATATAAACTGGACATATTTTTCCTATGCTGTGGCAGTGGCTGGGGTGTTGGGGGAAGATAAGGTCAGCTATGCAAAACAAGAGGATTTAAAAGTTCACCCCATGAAGGGCAGTTGGAGATCAGGGAACTCTGCAGAGCTTCTTGTGTTTGTTTTCTCACACTGTGAGTTGTTAGGGATATAATTTTTTCAACCCAGTTGTTGTGGATATCATTTTACCAAACACCTCCCACCACCACCAAGGTCTCCACATCACTTGACTGCTTTGACCACTGCCTCATGCTGAGAGCTCTGGAATGAGCAGAATGTGGCTGGGGGTAGGAGGAAAGGTGCAGGTGCTGAGTGCTTGTTGACTGTAAAGTCACTCTCCTGCCCTCTGTCATGGAAAACAGACTTTCATCACATTCAGTGGGCTTTGAACCATGCTGGCCACTTGCAAGACGAGAACCTCATGGCAGGAATGAGTAGGCGACAGTAGCACGTCATGAATTTGAGCACACATCTGCTCAAACATTGCAAACAGATGAGACACCGGCATGGTGGGGCTGAAATGTCAGAGGTGGCTGTACCAGGCAGCCCTGGCAGCAAGGCTGGTGGGGGTCCTGCGGCTGCTCTGGTCTTCAGCACTTCCCTTGTTTCAAAATCCTTCCTTGCACCCAGGCACCCACACCGACACAGCTTATCAGGGTGAAACAGTTGCAGGTGAATGAATCACAACGGGAGGCTTTGCTTTCCAAGCCTTGTTTACTTGAGGGCCACACTCTGAAGGATTATTGAATGTAGCTGTTCATGAGCCATTCATTTCTGCTCCAAAAAAGCACAGGTGGCAGACATGTGGCACACCACTGACGTTTCCAGGCTGCTTCTGCGACCTGACTTATTTAGGTTCATTTTGGAGATTGTGTGCTTCCATGCAGAATATTGCCAGCCTGGAAACAGGCAAGAATTTAGCTGATGACAAACTTTGAGTAACAATGTAATAATAGGCTTAATTCCTTTTCATTAGCAGTGCACTGAATGAAACGAACGCAGTACTTAACCGTGCAGAATAGCCCATGTGGGGCTATTCAGTTGTCAAATGCTGTCACAGGATTTCATTACGTTTTATAGCTGTTATTTAATAGATTGGTTTCAGTGGGACCATCTTCATTACTACAATGTCTCGTGCATTATGGTGATTAATGAGACAGACACAAGCATCCCCTTCTTGTGTTTATGTCCATTTAAAAATGCAAATAAAATATTTTGTGTGTTATTACAGTGTGTATATATTAATGACAAATTTAGAAAATATGACTCCTGAGTACAGAAATTTCTGCCTCAAATGCTGGAATTAGTGCTCATGTATAAAACCTGGAGGGAGGGAGTTTAGTCCCTACCGTACAGGAGTTAATGGTTGCTAGACTCAACAGAACTACATTCGCTAACAGCTTTAGTCTGGATTCACAGGCTTTTGGCAAGTTAATAATTGTCAGTGGTATCAGAGGTTTTTCCTTGGGTACCCAAAGCCTTTTAAGCAAACCCATTTTCCCAGAGGAGCACAATCCTTCATCGACCCTCCCCTGGAGCCCATCACTGTGCGTTGCTATCCCACTGCATTGCAAGTGCTGCAGCTTCATTTGTCCTTCACTTCATTTAAACTAGTCCTTGGGAGGGCAAATATTCATATCTTCTTTTTTTTTGTTGTTTCCCTAGGGGGATATGAAACCTTTAACTCCCAATATCCTGAGTGCTGCGTGGATGGAAAACTCATTTCCCCAGAGAGGACGGAGGCAGAGAGAAACCTTGCCAGCCACTGTGAGAAGCAGAGTGCCAACCACAAACCTGCTTACGACCAGGTGTGTGTCATGGCTGTGGTGGGGGACCCTCCCCTTTGATCTTCTCCCTGCTGCCATCAGGCTCTGTTGGAGGCTGGCAGGATGTCAATGGCCCTGGTGCTGCCGTGGGCTGTCAATAAGTTGTTGCAGTCCAGGCTGACAGCCTGTGTACTGAATAAGTTGCCCTTGTGTGCTGCTGGTCAACATCATCTCTGCCTGGCTTCAAAATTAGGCAACAGAAGGAGGCAAAACATCATATCTATCCCCAAAACTGTTATTTGTGAACTCTCTCATCACACACCCAGGCAGCATAAGCCATCAGCAGCTCACACCTTTCAGTCAGGAGACTGAAAATGGGCAGGGGAGAGGCTGCCAAGCGTGACAGCAGACAAAGGAGCACAGTTTGCCCATGCCTCCTCTGACATTCCAGGAGGAATTTGAGGCTGGCAAGGGAGCCAGTGCCTGTGAGAAGGGGCAATGGCTCGAGAGCCACCATCAGACAGGGGAAGTGGGGTTTCCACAGGGGAAGTGGTCATGTGCCCACCCAGCCTGGGGATTATGTGTGCTCCGAGATGTCACCCTGCGGTCAGGACGCTTCCGCCAGGGCGTGCATTTCCTGCTGCTCAGGGGAGTCCCCTTGTGATGCCTCTCTGCTCTCCTGGGGGTACCTCCCACACCAGGCGTCTTCCTGCCACCTTGGCTGGCTGCCAGCTGTCCCTGATGCATGGGAACCCACCATGTGGGCAGTTCAGGAGCAGTGGAAAGGCAGTTTCTTGCTGCTTGTGGGGTGGGGGGGGAGGGGGCAGGCAGCAGCTCCTGTGCATCATGGAAAGTTACCTGCCAGCTCAGAAAGCCGTGTCAGACTGTGGCTTTTCTTTTGCCATCTCGTCATCCAGCCTTTGCTCATGCTGAGGAAGGAGGAACTGAGATGACGTCTCGGGGTGGGTGACGCAGCAGGTGCTGTGCTCCAGAGAAGTGTGGGGTAAGGGGGGATGGGGAGCCTAGATCCAGCTTTTTGCTCTGTTTCACTTCTGGAGATGTGACCAGAGAGGCTAAGCCCTGGCTGAGCTAAAGCAGCCTCTTTCTCTGTCCTCATCTTCCTCCCTGCTGGAAGTGGCTCCCTGCCTTGCCCCAATTTCGTTAAAGCCTCAGTGGGAATGGGCACCACGTATGAAAGCACTGTGGGTGCACTGCAAGGAGCAGCAGTTTAAAGAAAGTCACAAACATCCTGCACACGAGTGGATTGTGTCTGACTTTGTACCTTGCAGATGTGGATGAGAAAATTAAAACATTTTTCTGACATGGGCTTTGCCATGGGACTGATTCATTGGCCAGCAGCACTGGGGACCAAAAAAGCCAGAGAGGGAGGGAGGGAGCAGGCACCCACAGGCTCCCTTGGTTGCTCTTGGGTCTCAGGACTTTTAAAAAAATATTTACATGTTTCTGCTCCTTCTCTTCCAGGGTGGTCCAGTCGAAATCCTGCCTTTTCTCTACCTTGGTAGTGCCTATCATGCTTCCAAGTGCGAGTTTCTCGCCAACCTGCACATCACAGCCCTGCTAAATGTCTCCAGGAAAAGCTCAGAGTCCTTCAAAGACCAGTACTGCTACAAGTGGATCCCAGTGGAGGACAGTCACACAGCAGACATCAGCTCTCACTTCCAGGAAGCCATAGACTTCATTGGTAGGTACAAATGAACAAATTTTCAGATATTCATGTATTTTAAACTCATTTAAAGTGTAAAATCAGTTAAAAATTCATTTAATTAATTTTAAAATAAAATACACATTGATTTTACTGAAATTTGTGGAAGAAAAAACCCAGTTCCTTGGACTTGCATGCCAGGCTGAGTAACAACCAGGTGAAGCAGGGTCAGCTTATTGCCTTACTGTGCTGAGAAATCCCAAAGGTAGGGTCTTAGAAATCCCCCCTTATCACAGAGCTCTTTCCATTCCTCCTTTTGATCATACTGGTATCTCACCCTTTAATCAAGTACTCCAATGCAAAATAATGAGGAGGCCTTTAGAAAGCTTGGTCCCATTCCCTTTCAAACCTTCCTGCATTTTTCTGAGTGGGTGAGCGAACATGAGCGGTGCCAGGGAGCACAAGAGAGAGGATCCTCCCTCAGAAGCACAAGATGGTTTGGTGAGGTGGAGAAGCCTGAGCCTGTGTGGAGATCATGTTGAAATCAGTGCTTTTGCTCTCCAGGAATATTCAAGAGAGAAAGAGAATAAAACACAGTTACAGACTCACTGAACTCATTGCTCAGCTGAGTTTGAGTCCTTCAACAGTGCAGGCAGAATTACAAAAACCTGACTTGAGGGTGCTCTCTAAGTCCTTTTCTTCCCAGTAAGGGACATCTCACACCTTTCAGGGAAATAATAATTTATGGCACCTTTCTGTCCTGTCTTCAACCCCTTCTGATAAATGTCACTTGGAAATTTCCCAGATTTTAAGGATGACTTTAATTTTCACTTTCTTTTAAAATTGGGTATATGGTGTAGATGCTGGGGATGACTCAAATCCATATCTTCCTTATTTTATGCGGTAGCTAAATATAACTGGTCGTGGTGACACCAGTCCCCTGGCAGACAATTGAAGGCAGGCAAATGATAACTTCCTCAGCTCTGTGTGTTTTCCTGAGCACCACGTTAACATTAACTCACAGTTATCCATAAATTGGATCTTGAACATGTTGCTCAAGGCAATAGAGCAGAGAAAGGTCTATTTTTTGAACAGCATTTTTGTGTGGAAAGGGCTTATTTTAAGCACATTCTCTTTAATCTAATAACAATCATTTTGTTGTGTGAGTAACCACAGTGGCTCCCGTTGTGTAAAATGGGTGCTTTGCATAAGCCTTTTATATCCTGACTTAAGTCCAAGCATCCTTTAACCAGGCTGTAATTAGCAACTGCCTACCAGTGCTTGTGTGCTTTGTGGTGAGGCCCCAGGGACTGAGCTCAGCCTCTCCACCCAAGGGTACCCACCAGGGGCTCACCTCCTGGTACTGCTGTTTGCTGCCAAGTGGCCAAGCAGGGAGTTAGGCTTTTGAAGAAAAATCTTGCTTTTCTTGCAAAGATGGTGAGATCCCCTGCAGTTTTTGGGTGATTGGGTAGCAGAAGGGCTGGCCAGGCTGAGCTTGAGACATTTTGAGCTGCAGGTACAGCAAACACGAGCATTGCCTGTATCACAGTGTTCTGCAATGTCAGTTGTTCCAAAAGAGAAGTAGGGAAAGAGACAAGGATGGACTTTCCTAAAAAAATGCAAAAAGAACCAAATCTTTCGATCTCCATGTCATCCTTATTACCCAAGAGAAGAGCAAGCCTCTCCTTTCTGGTAGACTGTCTGTGTCCTCCCCCAGGCTGGGTGTGTCCCAGTGTCCTCTCCATCCCAAACAACAACTGATGTCTCCAATGGCTTTTCCCTCAGATTACGTCAGGCGAACAGGCGGCAAGATCCTGGTGCACTGCGAGGCAGGGATCTCGCGCTCCCCCACCATCTGCATGGCCTATCTCATGAAGACAAAGAAGCTGCGCCTGGATGAAGCCTTCGATTACATCAAGCAGCGCCGCAGCCTGATCTCACCAAACTTTGGTTTCATGGGCCAGTTGCTACAATACGAGTCAGAGATCTTGTCTTCCACCCCCAGCCCCCCTGTCGCCTCATGCAAAAGAGAAGCTGCATCTTTCTTTGCGGAGGAACTGACTTTAGGCAAAAACTTTGAGGGCTCATGCTTTGCCTTTCCTACCTCAGTGTTGAGTTCTGTGCCCATCCACTCTCCTGTCCACCAGCTGAAGCTCAGCCCAATAACAGCATCTTCATCCTGCTGAACACCGTGGGGGGCCCAGAGCTGGTGTGGTCCTGGTCCAAACTGTGATCCCCAACAAGAACATTTCATGAATGTGCAATAGAGAAACTTCATCCACTTACTCTGAGATGGAGTGGTTGTCATGGGTCATACTTCCCATATGCTGTGACTGTAAGATGCAAGTGGTCTAAGCATGGCAGGTTTTCTGAACTTTAATTGCTCTTTTTTAAAAAAAATACAAAGTGCTTTTTTAGGGTTTTAACCACACAATGTGCACCCACTACTGTATTTCCAGATTCCTGGGGAACCATGGGAAATCCATTTACTATGTTCTCAGTTCCCATCTCCTTCCCATCTTATTTTTGAAAAGACCCTTATTTAAAGTTTCAAGCAATAAACAGCAACAGCAGGGAAGAAAGCAAAACGGAAAGCACTACCTTTGCAACCACAGAGGTGGTGGGAGTGAATATTTGTACAAATCTTTCACCTCCTCCCCTCTCCTGTGTCATGTTTCAGGGAGCAAAGGGCTGGAGTGGGAAGAGGGAGTGCCTTTCCCAGGACACTGTTGCACAACCAGATGAAAATCCCCTCACCTGCTCCAGCCTCTGAAGTGTCAGGTATTGTCCACAGCGTAACTGGATACCAACCCCCACCAGTGGGTCTATTCAGGTGTGGCATTTCCTGAACTTCAGTATTTGCCTTTGTACTGGATGTGCTTTTAAGTAAAGCAGGGACTTAACATCTATCAGCTACCCTGCTGAGCTATTATCCTCCCATCTGTTATTTAAGAACAGCCCTAGAATACTTGAATGTCTCCACAATCCTCATCACATCCACTTCCCAACAGATAATGCTGTAAGACACTGTAACTGCTGGACTTCACACCAAAAAAACCTGACAAGCTTTCAGCTCCAAGACAACTTTTCCTCCATCCCTTCCCAAGTGTTCCCATTGCATATCGTGTGTGGTCAAGTGGTCTTTTTCAGTGTTATGTGACTTGCTTAGAGTGTGTGGTCACCTCTAGTCACTCTTTGTCCAGATAAAATGGTTACTGTCTTGCTCACCTTGGCTTCTATGTCCACAGGGAGTTCAAAATGAGTGTCTCTGTCTGTTGACCTTTTTATTTTTTTTTAATATGTAATATGTATGGGAAATGGCAATAATTTCCAGGAGATCTCATGAATGTGAAAGAAAACCCACAATGGTTTTTATGGAGTGTAAAAAATAATAAAGGAAAAAAATGCTGGGAAAATAAAGCTGTTTGTTGTACTTGGAGTGAGCTGCAAAACTGCTTTGCGAGATCTCAGTGGCAGGAGAGGTCACCTGAGAAAAACACCATGCTGTAAAAGTGGTGTAAGAAGGTAGAAGAGATGGGAAAGTATCACTGTGCTCTGTGCTGAAAAGCCACCACAGTGCATCACTACAGAGGGGAGAAGGTGAGGGGGAGGATTGTTTTAAACAGAATGACATGAGTCATGGTGGCGTCACTTCCCAGCAGCCAGGCAGGCACTACTGTTTTGATTCATGCATGTTTATATAAGATTTACCATCTTGCTGAAAATTAAAATCTGAACCAGGCATGGCCCCCACTTTCTTCCAACCCATGACAAGGGATGTTACATGCCTTGGTCCTTGGAGTGATGCTTGTGGGTGCCAGGAACAAGGGCATGTGGGTAGCACTCATCTTTTCACTTTTTTAAATGAAAAAATTTAAATTAGAAGTACCAGCATGTCTGATGCATTTCATACCCCTTTTCATCTTGAAGTTTCTAGGCTTTTTCTGGCTCATCACCACAGCACATTTATAATCTGCAATTCCAAATTATCGAGTTGAAAAATTTATGGTAAATATCTGGGTTACACAGCGTGTGTGCACATATGCATCCGTTTGTAACTTCTTACCCCCAGGGAAGCAAATCTGACAGATGAGAAGTCTTATTGGGGATGTGCCTTGGATTTCTTCCCCAGTGTCAGAAGGGTGTGTCAGCAGCCCTGCCTGGGCTCTGGGAAACCTGAATATGGGAACTAGCAGCCAGGGAGGTAAGTCAAATGATCTTGTAAGAGCAGATCAATTGATTTTCTGAAAGACCTGATTGGTCCCCTTGGGGAACTCTTGAAAGTGAGGAAAATGCTTTCTGCCTCTCAGCCGACACAAGCACCCAAGTAGAAAGGCTGTTTGGCTTAGTGACAGTGGCTGTGTCCTGAATACTGAGACCTACAACCTGGACAGAAACAGAGCAGCCAACAGTTCTCATTAAAATTGCACTAAACCCTTCTGGGTGGACAACCAGGTTTGTTTCTTAAGGATAGGAAAGCTGAAACCCTCTGCAGAGCCAATGATGGAACACGGGAACCTGCAGAGCACAAGGCAGCGGGCTGAAGGGCTTAACAGAGGGACTGCTGGCCCTGGCAGATTTGACCAAGGCAGCTGGAAAAGGTCACTGATCAGGTGGAGGAGTGAGGTATTTAGCAGAGAGGAAAGGCAGCTGCTTTTTGTTAGGAAGGGAGCTCTGATTCTGGGCTTTAAGCTCAATATGTTGGTGGATAGTGTTAGCAGGAGTTGATTCTGCTAGGAGTTGATATCTGCAAGGATAGAAGTCACAGCCCTGTGGGAGCCTGAAGAGGACTTCTTGTCATGCCTGGACAGAGGAGACTGAGGTTGATGGTCCTGCCCAGGGCAGGGGTTCCCTCTTCTTGTCTGGTCTTAATCCACCTCTCCTTTCAGCAGAAGGAAGTTCCAGCATCCAAGTCAGAGTGGGATGCAAATGCTGCCTCCCAGTGGGTTGTGTTCCCATGCTCATGCTGGTGCCTGCTCTGCTACTTCAGTGCTAGTGTGAGACCACTGCCCCCAGCTCGTTCCCTTGGCCAGTTTGGCAGACCCAACTCTCTGAGGGGACATCCCAGCCATCTGACTACAGGGCTCTGGGCTGACAGTATGTGCCCTCCTCCCTTCCTGGCCATGCTGCTCCCACGGGAAAGAAGGACCTGAGGATCTGAGCACTATTATAAGAAGGTGAGTGTGTCAAATCGGGATGGCACCTATGTGGGAAAAGGAAATGTGTTTGAACTCACATGTGCGGGGCAGGTCCCTTATTTCTCTGCTTCCAGACAGTAGAACACAATAGATACCTTCATCCTTAGGGAAAGGAACAGTTCCAACAGTGTTTTGTGGTTTGTGCACTGAGGAAATCCACCAGATTTGGTAGGATGGAAGATTTAGGAGGCTTTTATAGCCTCAACGAGCTTGGTCTTGAGCGGCTCTTTTCTAAGAATGGAAGTTCAGATCAGGCAGGTGTGTGGGGAATGTCAGAGCTGGAGGCTGATGGTGGTGGGAGCTGAACTAGCTCATTCAGTGTGCCAGCTAAGCTTCACAGAGGAGTAGGGACCTTAAAAAACAAAATTCTGATGGAAAGTAGAGATCCTTTTAGCTATAAGAGCAAGGAGAAAGCTGTTATCAGGATATTTTCGGACTTCAGAAGAGGTCAATAAGGGAAAGATGGCAGGAATGGTGTACTCTGAGACAAAACTTTGATTAGAGCTTATCCATTATGATACCAGAATCCAAAGAAGATGAGAGGAAATATCAGAGAAAAGGTGATTTTGCAAGTTCTGTTACCCATGGAAGTGCTAGTTCAGAGCTGTACTGAGATGTGACATCTCTCCGTTCACACTCCTGATGGTGCACTCTTGTGTCCTGGACAGCTTGGTGCCACTCAGGACCTGTTTCAGATCCTGGGGTGGGACTGAACAGGGCTTGTGCCATGCATCTTTTGGTCCCTTGCTTTTAGACTTGCAAGGAGCAGTCATGTTGCAAGCATGAGTGCAGTTGCTCAGCCTCTGGCTCGGCTTTGCACATGCTGCCTTTCCTTTCCGTCTCCAAGAGAAACAAGCATTCAAGAAACTGTCACCAAAAAATACATATCTTTACATCATTGCAAATCAGATTATGAAGAAATCTAGGGTGGAGTTGGATAAGTGGGTGTTGTCCTTAAGTGTCCCTAAGAGTCTTTTTAGTCCATACATTTGCTGGTGTGATTTGCAGCCTATTCTGGTTACAAAGCATAGGCTTTCTCCAGCTTCTTCTGCTTCCTGCCTAAAGAGCTTTCTAAAAGGAAGAAGTTGCATCCTTACCAGTAAAACCCAGGTAAGACTGACCTACTCCATGGGGAGTTGGTACAGAGGTGCCCATCCCCAGTCCCCGAGCGATGCAAGGTAGGCAGCTCTTAGCTTCTTGCCTTCTGGAGGGAACTTCTTTATTTAGCAGATAAAGCATGAATGAAGAAGGTATTCTGCAGGCATTGTCATTTGTATGCTAAAAACAACACTTGCCTTGCAGGGAAGTCAAAGGTCCAAATGTGCCTGTAACATGGAAAAAAAAATGTGAGAGGCCTCAGGTATGGTGAATTTAACCCTCCATCTCCACTTTTCACAGCTTGATGTTAATTGGAGAGTAGACACACTGCCAGCTCATTCTCTGGGGAGAGAAAGGCAGGAACCAATTTGCAGAGCCACATAAATATGGAAGTAGGATTTTTTTTTTACGTGGGAGGTGTTACCAGTACCACACATTATGGTTTCTTGGCTTTATCACATCGTAGGCTTTTACTGAGACATGAGTAAGTTTGCTAAATAAGGAATATGAAAAAAGCTTGTGAAATAGGTTGAGTCATCAGAGAAAATCAAATGGAGTTCTGACACCAGGGCTTCGGTTGTAAAGTCCTACTTTATTTTATCGTTGCATTAGAAATTTTGGGGTCATTTCAATCTTTTTATTTCAGCTTCAAAATTCAAAGTACTGTGATATATAAGTAAGGCTTACCAAATCCGGTCCCATTTTCCATCAGCGCTGGTGATACACACCTATGCGTCCTGCCTATGAACACTTGCAGGGAATGTAAAGGTTGCCGAGACAAATGGCATCTGCAGTAATAGCTGAAATGCTCAGCACTTCTTTCAGCCTTGACTAGCTATTGGAGAGGATTTATGGCCCCTAGATATCCCTTTCATGTAATAGCCTACCCTATCAAAGTCACTAACTGTTATTTGTAGCTTCTGGGAATCCTAGCAGAACACCAAACAAACTCATAAAGGCAGTAACTCAAGATCAGGAGTGACCGTGGTAGGTAGAAAAGGGGAAAGAACCTTAAGGGGCCTCAGGGACAGCATTGCCTGAGAACTGCGGCATTTCTGTCAGGGATTGTTCTCATATCCCTGAATATGACCTGTGCTGGGGAGATCATGGGTGGAAAGCATCTCTAGGACAAAAGGTTGCATGGGATCCATAGGACTCATAAGACATCCTCATAAGACATGCGCCTGTAACATGGGGAAAGACCTTTAGTATAACACCTGCACTAGCCTTAGACCATGCTCGCTGTAGTCATGACTAGGACTTCAGAACAGGCATCACGTAAAGGTTTCTGATCTACTGGGACTGTTAGAGGCTTGGAAATTAAAGGCAAACAGATAAAGGCCTCAATTCAAACTTCAAACCTTGGCATACCCATTTTTCCAGATTTAGTTTTCTGAGCTAATCATGTTAATAAAGTTATACATTTGAGTAAGTGTTAATTGGACCAGGTTTGTGTCTCCCAAGTGAAATGTCAATGTAGTTTTTACTGGCTCTCTTTTGTTTTTTTTTTTTTGGGGGTGGGGGGGGTTGTCTGTGTGTGAATAGTAGTTTATTTCTGTGATACTCATGTGTATAACACAGTGATACTCCATTCCTGAGATTCCTTTGTAAAGCACACAGTGGGTGTGCTTAATAATTAAAGATTTAATAATCTCTCATTATTAAATTGCCCATACATTGTGAGCTGCCTCCAGGCCCTGAACCAATGCCTATTGCCTTGGTGGGGAGAAGGGACCCCGAACACAAGGGGATTCGGATCAGGCTCTGGATGAATCTTTCCAATAAATCTTTATTTTAATGAACTATTTGTTCTAATTGGAGCTAAAACTTGCTTCTGCATTAAAATGGCATTTGAGGTCTACAGGACTCAACTGGAACAACGAGTATATCCTCTCTGCTCTAATGCCTCCAATCACATTAAGCCATGTTAACTGGAAAATCAATTGACACGAATTCCAGCATGACCATTAACTTCCATCCAGCACAGCCCTGAGCGGCTGGCCAGGGTGAAGCAGGTTCCTAATAGGGATGGAGAAGAACTGTGTTCATCTCACAGATATGCTTTCAGCCTGAGGTCTCCCTAGCAATGCTCACATTGCCCTGAGTAATTACTGTGGCTAACAGAAAGCCGGGGGCTCAGGCAGTCTGGGATCAATTGTGGGCTCTGCCTGTGGATTTCCAGGGCAAGTGATGCAGCTGCTCCTGTTGGCACAGTCACATTTGTCAGAAGCATAAAGGAAGTGAGGGAGACCTGGACTGACCAAGCTGACCAGATGGGTCCCTTGAGTATATAGAAAAGGACTATAGCAGCAAAACTGTGTTTTCCACAGGACAGTTCACTTCTGCAGAGGATATTTCTGCTCTGTTGGTAAAACATAGCTTTGCTGATGTGGCTTTGCTTACACAAGAAGCATTTTGTTGCTAGAGCAAACCTGAATTTCTCTCTAAATGTTTCTCACAGGCTTATCTGTATGTCTCTGCATTCTGTCTTGCATCACGGATAATGATACCGATCTCATCCTGAGAAACGTATAAAGCTTTTCTCATATGTTTGCAATGCACATTAGACCCATGACAAAGACTATCTTAAGCACAAAATCTTGTTACCATGATGTATTTATTGTACTGTGCTTGTGAGACCATGTGTTCCTTATTAGAAGAGAGAGTTTGTTGTGGGGTTTTGGTGTGTTGTTTTTTTTCCTCCCTTTTCCCCCCAGGATATAATGTATTACTTAGTTAAAAACAAAACCAATTATGGAGCACTTTCAGACAGCCACCACAGCCACTCTGCCAGGCAATGGGAGCCCGGGTGGGTGGCAAGAAATCTGTGTGCTACTGAGTGCTAAAGTATTGACATGGTTCAGTTTACTAAATCCAGCTGTGAAGAGCAGCTGGTTTTCTGGCAGTCAGCATGACAGACGCAGGGGGATATGCTCAAGAGAATTGATCAGGGGCCACCAGTGGAGAGAAGGGGAGGGTAAGTTGTTTCCTGTGCTACTAAGTGTTAAAGTGGCTCCTGGCAGTTCTGATTACTAAATCCAGCTAAAAGGAGTTTTCTGGACTTGTCTGTGACATCTCATGGGGATAGGCTTCAGCGAGGAAGAAAGGGAAAGCAGAAGACTTCTGCACAGCCAGCTACTGCCATACTCAGTGCTGCGGCTTGTGGGATCCTGGGGAAAGGTCATTGGGACACATGGGAAACTTATGCAGACAGCAGGGGAGACTGCCAAGAGGCTTCAGACAGTGTTCCCATCTTGGTTTCTCTTCTCATTTCCTTCTCTATCCTCCCTCTGTGAGGGAGCTGGGGGGTGCAGGAAGAGGTAGCAGGCACAGCAGGCCAGGGCTAGGAGAGATCATGGAGAATAAACAGACAGTCTTTTGGAGGGTTGAAAAAGATAATAAAGGTGCCTGTTATCTGGACCGAACAGTGAAAAGTTGCACCGATGAAGCCTGACAGCTTGGGTGCGATAGGAGAAGGTCCTTCTGCCCCTGGACTCTGCTGCCTGGGAAGAGCCTGAGAAATGTTGAGTGCTAATGGTGAGTGAGGCCCAGGATAGTCCCTGGGGCAGTGGTTTTAGTTTTCATGATAAAACTAGAAGTTATCTTTGCTTTCGTTTGATCTTCAAAGCACAGGGGGAAATTTCACACTTAGGGGAGACCACCTGGTGTCAGATGAAGTTGCTGCAGCTTGTTAAAGTCAGTCAGATGCCAGAAGGTCAGCAACTCACCTGCCTTAGTGTGAAAATGCCTTTGCAGAAAGGAGTCTGCCTTTTCCCAGGGCTGGTTTTGGTGCTCTGGTTAAAAAATCACATTTGTTTGTGGATCCCGAGGCTGTAGAAGGATAGCTAAAAGAGGCAATAAAGCCCAGGCAGTGTGATTCTGATGTGATTCTTCGGTTTAGATATGTATTACTTAGTTGAATGGATGTGGTCAGCCTAAATAACTATTTTTGTTCTAATCTAATTACAAATTTACTGCAGCCACCTCCTACCAGGTGCTAATTAGGAGCAGAGGCAAGGGGAAAGGTTTTTTTCAGAATTTCAGGATACTCTATGGAAGTCAGACATTCAGTCTGTCATCTCTGTCATACATAATTTGCTTGTAGTGGCCACAAACACTGAAAAAGTTGCCCCAAAATGAGGCAGTCTGGGTCACAGACCTACACAGGCTGTTTCTGCCCCAGCCCCACAGTCTGGCTCATCACATGTGCTGAGTGCAGACATTCAGAGTTCTCTGCATCCATCCCCCAATTTTTCCAAGGAGTCTCCATGGCCCTTAGTCAGTCTGTGTCCTGCCACTGCTGGGAACAGATTGCAAAATATCCCTTTGGTCAGTGATGTCATCAAACCAGCAACACCTCTGGGGCCAAGACAGGCACCGCTGCTTCCCCTTGGTCCCTGACCCCCTCTTGTGTAACGACAAGAATCAATCTTCCTGCAGACACACCTTCAGAGCAAGCAGCCAGTCCTGCAGATGGGGGACATGTATTTATGTCTGCACGGCTTTCTTACTGCCAGGATTGCATTTACTGCTCGCTTGAACAGGAGGAGATTCTTTGGAAGTAAAATTGACTGATTTTAATCCACCTCCTGATTTCCTAGTCTTGCACTGCTGTCTCAGCTGGCGATCTTTCACCTGGAGCTTGGGATTAAACAGGTCTTCAGATTTCTACCTTTGTTTATGATTTATTTTGATGAGAACTAGTTGATCCTGTCCTCCTCCTTCTCCTGAACCCTGCTGATGGATGGGCAGGTGCTGGCCTCAGGAATGTCATACAGCTCCCTCAAAGAAGCCACCCCCTTGCCCTGATGCCTGTGAGCTGGTGTTGACCCAAGCTCCCTTCAGGGCAGCCCCTACTGAAGCCAAGGGATGCTGTGGGCTGCCACCCTTATTGCTAGGGCAGCAACTGAGTGCAAAAAATCTGTGGGATCCAGGGTCCCTGATTTGCATCTCCTTCATCCGAAACAGGTCTGGGATTGCATATATGGATGCTCTCCAACCAGCTGACCCCATAAACATCCCACTGCATGTCCCTTCCCTTCTCCAGATTTTAAAATAGAAAAAACAGAGAGCAATGCTTTGTTCTGCAAAATATCTAAAGGCAACGAAGCTATTTTTTTCATTGCAGCAAAGGAAAACATCACTTGTTTCCCACCTTGGGTGGGATGTGACCCTGGTCGCTCTGGGACAAAGCCGGCCTAGCCCACACCACCTGCTGGCAGCGCCCCGGCACGGCCCCGGGTGCGGTCCTCGCTCCGTGTGCACACAATGCCTTCATTTATGAAATTGGTGAAGCGAGGGAAAGTCATTCAACCACAACCACATTTTATTCACAGAGAGGCTTGTCTGAAAGATGATGAGCAAAACAACTGTTTCCCTTAGTAAACCTGCAGCAGATTCATTCATAATAACACATGTTCTTTCCAAAAAGGAATCTTTCTTCATTGTTCGTTTTATGTTGATGTTTTACCCCACCACTCTCTTCTTGACAAACATATTAGCTTTCTTAAAATGTTGGATGAAAGGGTTTATGGATGAATACTTAACAGCCAACAATAATTATTTAACTTTACACAATCAAAGAATTGTAATGATCAAGAGAAACTTTTTTTTATTTTTAAAACAAGACTGTCTGACTGTTTTGAGTTGCTTAAAGTGACTAGAAACTGAGTCAGAAAGGGAAAAACAAAAAAAAACCCTCTGATTTTTTCATGCTTATTTTTAATATAGATGCCTCCCAGCCAATTCCCCCATGCAGCACACCACCCTGGCACCCCTCGGGGCACAGTGTGGTAAGGGCAGGAAGCAGGAGACAAAAAAGAGCAAGAAAAGGGTCTGTAGGTGGTGGGAACGGGTAACCACATGGAACAGAGATATCACTGGCTAACGCTGCACAGCTGGCATCTGAACCACTAATTACATCCACCCTTTATCAAATGGAGTTTCTTTTAAGGCTCTTGCAGGCTTAGGGCTCCCTCTTCTAAGTATGTGGCAGGCAGTTGCTCACTGACAAAATTACAGATGTTTCTGAAGGTTCTGGTGGAGGTCAAACTGAGCATTGCAAGGCATAGGTGACTACAGAGTTTAAGAGAACAGAGCTCAGAAACTTTGTTCAAGACAAAAAAAAATTGTTGGAAAGGAAGCCCATGTGTGGGTTGGCTTGCATTTTTGTCCCTCAAAAGCCTGGTGGGCTGAGTGCATTGAGATGGATGCCAGGGTCTGTCAAGAAAGCACTGGTTTCTCTCACTTTGCCTGCTAGAATCTCCAACGAATTTAAAGGTGAGAGAAAGACGCATTATGGCCTTGTGCCTTAGGGTTAAGGTTTGGGTGGTTTAGGAGGAGAGGTGTTCTGCCCAACAGTTACACTGTTCCACCTTCGGCAAGATACTTTCCCACAGCCTTTGTTTGCCAGTCTGGAAGTAGAACATCAGAATATCTGTTTGTGAGCTGAACGTGCCGTTGGACACTGGTTTCTGCAGGGTCTAATCAAAGTGCCAACCAAAATCCAAGTTCCCTGGTTTGCTCCTATGATCCTGCTGCAATACCAGCACTAACAAAAACTGTCTCCAGAAGTTCTCCCTCCCCTAATGATTTAGATCGATGGAGCACGAGGGATTGATGTTGCAGTGAACCTACTGATTTCTACAGTCATTTGAATAAGGCAGTAAATACCTCAGTGATTGCAGCCATTCATGAATGAAAGCAGTCTATACACGTGTTGGTTCACAACTGAAAGTGGTAATAGAAGAGGTTAATAACATTTAAAGTGCTTTGTCCCTCCCCACAATAGGTTTAACATTTCTTTCTGAGAAAAATTCTGCTATTTGAGAAGAGAGAAAAAGATTCTACAGAACTGAAATCCTTTCTATATGTTCCCATTAAGTTTCATGAAAGAAATGCTTGACGTATTTTTATGCTGATGAAGCCTAGATGAATTAAAACAGTGTTTCCACTTCCTCCCTTCTGATGCTAATGCCTAATTCTAGCATATTTATACAAAAACACTGCTTATAAAGCAGGGCCACGGAAAAAATCTCTGCAGCACCTATTGAAGCAAGGTGGACTCCATGCGTAGCAAGCATTGATTATATGTTTGCAGGTTCTGAATATAGAGCACTCTTTTACGAGCTGCCAGCTTTCTGCACTCCTACAGCCACAGCAGCTTGACAGAATAAAAATGACATGCATCACACTTGGGTTGGAAGCATATTTTCAGCATGTACTACAAAACCAAAAGAATAACAAAAAAATGAAATACCTACGCCACCACTCCACTCCCTCAAGTACAATCTCTAAAAGCTATGTGACAAGACCTGTGTGCAGGGGCCTTATTTGAGTATTTGAAACACTCTTTGAACCAGACAATCATTTGCCACTTAATCCTTAATGAATACAGTTGCTATTTTTGCAAGAACGTCACACTGGTGAGAGTGCTTGATGATGGATTATCAGTGGGATATGGTTTTATTCTTATGAATAAATATAACCTGGTGTCTGTGCACATTTGTATGCACATGAGCCCTCTTCAAACTGCCGGAGTGAGCTGTATATCCAAAGTCCTCGAGAGAGAATGAACACCTGGGGATAAAAGAGAACCCAGGTCCTCCTTTGTGCCTGAGTGATGCACTTCTGGGCACACCTCAACAACAGGAAACTGTCTGGAGATCCAGATGTGTGTTGTTCGGCTTGAGACGGTTTTAAGAGGACTTGGTGCATTCAAGCACAAGAATGTCAGTGCAGCAGTCAAGAGAAAAGGCAAATTATCCTCAGCTCGTTTCTCTGAACTCCTTTAGGGCACGAAGAATAATTCCTTGCTCTGGGAGTCTATGATTAAGTGAAAATAAGCTTCTGAACTACAAAAGGAGATCTCTAAAAAGTGACTCAAGGCATTCTGTACCTCTAAAAGCAGAAGACAAAGAGGAATGACCTTTAGAACCGGCCAATTTAAGAACATTTCTATGCCTATTACTGCCCTGAGAAACAGGGATGGTCCAACCATGACCACCTGTGTCTTTAGAAGGAGAAGACTAGCGAGGAGATATCCTTGCTGTTTGTAGGCATAAAACCCTTGTTGCCGTGTTTCAGCAGAGGTTGGATTGCCCTGCCTGATGTGAAGTGCCAACAGAGTCCCAAATGCGTATGTAAAACATATTTCTGTTTTCTCCCACCCGTGTTTCAGGTGGTTTTGAAAATTCCAAATTTATCTAGAATGTGTAAATCTGTGCAATCTAGGTTGCGTAAATGTCTACAATTTATTTACATGCAAATATTAACACAAAAATGGTTGTAGATTATTCTTTTAACCAGGTATGAGATTGTTTAATTGTGTTGTAAGGAAAAGTGAGAAATTTGACTTTTGTTTCTTTTCCTAAATTTTCTTCTCCCCCTGCCAGGACTCTCCTCAGATGGGCCAGGCACCTGGGACTTGTACTACCGGTATCTCAAACTCACTTCACCTCAGAAAAAGTGAAGACGAATAAATTTAGTACCACAGACTAATCCCTGAAAGATGCTGTGAGACTTTTTTGAGGATTTAAAATTCCCTGAAATCCTAAGATGAAAGGGATTTTGAAAATGCAAATAGCGAAAATATTTTCTCCCTCAGTCCCATTGAACTGAGCTATTTAAAAGCCAAATAAGACAGGAAGGAAATTTTCATTTAGAATTTGTTTCTGGAACACCCATTAAACGCTTTATTTTTTTGAGCCCTGTGTTTTCTGAAGAAACAATGGACCATTACTTTATAGGTGCTGGTAAAATCTCTTATAATAGCCTCTTGGAGTGCTGTTAGTAAAACCATTTAACTATACGGCACTTAAGAATGTCTGGGACTGGGGAGATTTTCCCATTAGAGAAGAAAAGTAATTCATCCATCTGTTATTCTAGGAGAGGTGGGAACTAGACCTTTCTGTTTAAATCTAATTTTTATAAGTGTTAAGAGGCTCAGTGGAGGAATTCTATTGCATGTCTAGAAGTGCTGGCTACAGCTGCAGTTTTGGAGGAGTACCGTCAAATTGAAAATTGCATTTTCTCTCAGACATCGCGCACTGACCATTGTCACAACAACACCTGAAATTACCGTAACTTGAAAAGATTAGGTGAAAATTAATGTTTCTCTTTCACCGTTTTGCTTATTTTGGGGTTTGACGGCTCCTCCGGGGAGCTGAATAGTGGCTCTGGAGGTAAAGTAGTGGGCATGGACTCCAGCGAGCCTGTTTTCCTGAGAATGTTTCGCACCATCGCTGTTTGCCCAGCTCACCCTGGACACCTATTTGGCTTCTCCCAGACTTTTTCCCTGTGGATGCGGAGCTCGGCTCTTAGCCCTACACAGCCGGGCGGAGATGAGGGAGAGAGTGAGGTGAGGCAAGGAGCTCGCCAGCGCAGGCCCTAGCGCTGCTGATGTTTATTTTTTTATTATCATTTTTGTTTTTAAAAATTATTTTTAGATCCTCGAACAGAAGTCGGGACTTCGGACCGAGCCTTTAATTTCACCTCCCTCGCAAGCGGCCCCTCAGGGAGTCCCTGGCAGCGCCCCCTAGAGGCGCGCGCAGCCGCTCGCCCCGCTCGCCTCAACTTGCCTTTGGCGCCCAATCCGCCCTTCGACGGGAGACACCACTTCTCCCAACTTCCCGGGGGGACGCTGGAGGCCGGGAAGCAGAGTGCCCTGCCTTCCCCGCCATGTAGCGCGCTCCAAAAGATCACCGAGGCATTTTATAAGATTGGAAAAATTAAATTTCCGCTGTTGCACGCGGTGTGGTTTCTTCGGCGGGACTGGAGCGCGTTCTCTGCTTCGCAGTTCTCCCTCCAAGTTGCTCTAAATGGTTCGTGCCAGGAGGGACGGGGAGGGCCCGCCGCCATTTTGTTTGCGTGAGGGGTGAGCGGGGCCCTCTGCGGGAAGTGGGGGGCAGCTGAGGGGGCGGGAAGCGCGGCGGAGACCCGCGGTCAAGCCGAGCACTCAGACCGGAAAGAGACGGCGAGGGCGGGCTGAACGACAGCGTGGCGGGCCTACCCCATCCTCGGTAAACATGTACATCAAGCAGGTGAGCCGGCGGGATTCGCGCCTCCCGCAGTGTGCGGTGCGGCCTGGGCCTGGTCGGGGGGGTTGGCCCAGCCCGCCCCGCCCCGGGCCTGGGGGCTCTGTACCTTCACATCTGCCCAGTCCGCAGCACGGGGCTTGCGGTGGGCTTGGAGGCCTTTGCTTCGCTCTTTTCTGTTCCGGGGGGAGGATCGAGGTCCAGGTTGGGGGAGGTGCCCCCGGCCCGCCCATCGGTCAGATCCTATCGCCGGCTGGGCTGGTGGCGCTTTCTCTCCTTCTCTGCTCCGCTTTCATTCATTGCAGGTGTGAAGTGGCCCTAAGGGTTCTCTTTCACGGACCCGAGACTTGTTCGTGGGGCCCCTTTGTACGCCAGCCCCGGTGTCCCGACCGCGGAAGGCTCGTACCCAGACAAAGGGTTCTGCTTAGCTGTTAGAAGCATCTTTCAGATGTTCAGGTTGTGGAGTCTCTTTTTTGCTTTGGGGTGCTGTCTCAGGCCCCCGAGCATGAACCATTTCAGCTGTTATGCTTCACCCTTGCCAAAGGATGTGTGGCTGGTGCTCAGTTAAAAAGATCCTGGTATGGACCTTTTTCAAACAGTTTTTGAGGTCATCATTATACTACTTTTGCAGTATCCCTGCAGCCGCTTTAGCAGCAGATTTTTATTACTGCTTTTGTGCCCCTGCGTATGTGTGTTCATACTAAGCCTACCAGGATTCCCATTTCCTGGTGGACTCAAAATTGACCTGTTTCTGACACCCTGCGGGTGTCTTTCTTAAGAAGAATACTTATTTAACTTTGAAAGTGCATGTTCTGAATAGATATCAGGTTTTCATTTACTGTTTGCCTGACTGGGCAGTGTTTCAAATGCCTTTTTGATCGTGTTTTTGTAAATCACTCTTATCACAGGTGGGCACATTGCTTTAAAGACTTTGAATAAGAGTTTTTGTTCTCCAGATTCGAATTCTCAAAAGCAAACAGTAGTGAAGATGCATAGAATAAGAACTCCAAATTAACTCATAACAGGTGAAATGTTTCATTTTTAGGAAGATAAAAAGAAGGAAAATTGGGTTGTCAGTAACCAATACTGTTATAGGAGCTATAGAAGAAAGTGTAACAATGTGTGAACATCAGAATAAAAAAAAACGAGAATGAATTTTATTCCGTCAGTATCCCTTATTTTGTTGCTTTCCAGAAGTTATTCCTGGAGTTTGAACATTAAAAATATTTAAGTCTTAATCTGAGTCTGTACAAGGCAATTAAGAAGTCATGAGGTTTCAGTACATGTAGGATGGATGAAGTGATAAACCATCTAGAGAAAAACTCTGGGAGAAGATGATGGTGTTCAGAGTCTGCCTGTTTCACACTCCTGTGGTGCACAATGTGTAGGTGCTAAAAGTTTGTGCTTCTATAGCAGTATTCAAGAAATAATAATTGGTTGGTTTAATCATTTTGTAGAGACGTTCAGGTTCTTCTGAGAATCAAATAAATGAATTCTTCCAATCCAGGTGTTCTTAAAATACTCTATGAAAAATGTAAAAGTAGTAGAAATTGACTTTTTTGCCCATTCTTTTAATTTCTCCCCCTCCCCTTGAAATCTAGTGAGTTTGGAAGCATCACTGTTTCAAAACGTTTGGGTTTTTAAAAATATTTTTTATTTAATATATAAAATCAAAGTGAATGAACATAGTTGCTGTCGCCTAGGGTGAATGGCAAGACCCTGAGCAAGATATTTTGTTCCTGTTTTTCCTTTGAAAGCTCCTGGCACTGAGCTTGCTGCTAAAGTCTCCATCTGGCAGATGAGGCAGACTGGTTTTTTTAGGGAAGGTTGGGTGTTTGTATTCACAGCCACAGTGCCTGGATCTTCAGTCCATACATTTTCTGAAACCTGCTTTCTGTAGTTTGGTCCATTTAATTCTGAAATACTTAATTGCTGCCAGTGTAGTTCATCTGAACACAGTGTAGGTGGTTAAAGAAAACTGTATCTGGCCTGAGGAGAGGGAGCACAGACAATTGCAGTTCAGGAAAGGTTTAGGTAGGCAGAGTATTGAAGGAAGCTGTATTGGAACACTGTTCCTTTTCCAAAATAGCCTCTGCTTCGATCTTATGTTTGATGGTCAAGGATTAGTAATTTTCTGCCTACCTGTATTTTTAGCTTCAGATTCCAGTAATGAAATACTTTTGCAAAGAGAATTTGACAAGGAAGCCATAGTGTCTGGGAAGAGAAGGACTTTCTTGAGTTTTGACTAAGAGTTAGTTAACACCTTAAAGTTTTATTTCATTTTGATTTTTATAAACTCCAGGGTTTCATTTGCTGTCTGACATGGCATTTTCATTCAATCTTAGTGAGATGGTTTTACTCCATTAGTACAACAGATGATAAGAGGAGTTTTCCACAATAATATTTAATGGCAGGCTATCACATAATGGGAGAAAGACTGAAGATTGAACTTGACATGAATAAATAGGGGCATTTTCTTCTCCCAGTCTTTTGTCCAGTACTTTTTGTGGGCAGGATTTTTTTCCCAACTGTTTGTGTAATGCTACCAGAATATTACAGAATATGAATGCAGTTGTGAAGGTAGTTGTTTCTTGAGGTGCTGAGGTGTACACTTAATAGAGTAAAAAATTTATGGAGTAAAAAATAAATACACTTTTATAGTAGTGAGGAAAGGCTTAAATGTTTACAGTGCCATTTCTGGGCTTTTTGCTGAAGTTTTGTATGTGCTTTTCGAATAAAAAGTATTATGCTCACTTTCTGGCGTATGGGCTACTTTAATATTTGAAGGTATGAGAGAAGGAATGACATGTTCAAAGAAATAGAAAATGATGATGGGACCATAGACCTTACAAACAAAAAATCTAAGTAATTTCATATCTTAAGCTTCAGCAGTAATAATATTGAGAAGTATCTTGCAAGATGTTTTTGTGTCTTCTTAACAAGTATTTTTTTAGCGAATTGTAGCTGTCATAGTGAAACACTGCCCGTGTTTTAACTGTATCCTGTTTCTCTTGGGGAAGAGCTAGGCAAAGAACACAGCTATTAAATGGTAACTGTAGTCCTGTTTCAAGTGTTGTTGATGAAAGATCTGCAAATGTCAAACCTTGAGGTGGCTGCTGTCTTTCTGGTGTCGTACTGAGCAGAGCAGAGCTGCTGTGCCTTCAGCGCAGCTTTGATGTATGAAACAGGTTGCTTGGGTGCTAGAAGTTGGATCGGTTTTGTTGCTATGCAGAGCCGAAGTTTTAGGATATTGTAACTCTCTACCTTGTATATACTAGGCCTAGCAAACTTCAAAATGCTGCTGTAATTAAATAGTTGAAATTTGATGTGCTGCTTCCAGATGACTACTTGCTGCATAGCTCCTGAAGGCTGTGAATTGGTAGAACCAAGACAAGTTTGCTTTTTTATGTTTCCCTTTAGATTGCACAGTAAAACAAGACTATTGCATGTGAAATAGGCAGTCTAGTACAGTTTTTGCAGCCTGCAATTGCACTGCTTGGAGAACTTGCTAATAAAATTCTCATGCTGTAAGTAGATTGCATTAGAAAAATTAAATATAAGTGCTTATTATATTGAGTTTTATTTCCGGTGTATGATACTTTAAGCAAATACATATTTTTGTGTGGTTTGTTATAAAAAATCTCTTGCTTGCTGTGCTTTGGCCTCCACAAGTATTAGCATCTCTTGCTAGGGGAGAAATCTGTCCCTACATCGATTCTTAGGTGAGGGGCAAGTTTGATGTAACTTTCTGATCTTGAGCTGAACAGTTGAATGTGTGCAGTAAGGGCAGGTAAATGAAATTACAATTGATGTAAATATTCTGTCAAACCTTACCATAGAAAAACTGTTCAAGAACTGAAAGAACTTTGATAAAATAACTCCCTCTTCTCACCAGGTAATAATTCAGGGCTTTCGAAGCTACAGGGACCAAACCATTGTGGACCCATTCAGCTCCAAACACAATGTCATTGGTAAGTTCTGATACTTGCCTTTGAGCACTAGTTAAAATTGCACTTTTATTTCAGATGATACTCATGTTAGTCTCCTTTGTAGTTTTTCATTTTTGACTTACATGTGATGGTTGTATTTTCTGCTTTGGAAACTTCTGTACTGCTGACTGTAATGTACCACAAGGTATGTTCCACTTCCAGCAAACAACTATTAATGTTTGCTGGGACAAGGGCTGAGTCTTCAGAAGCTAAGTGAAGTTCATAAACTCCTTTCTAGGTGCACATCTCTGTATCAGCCAGGCCTCCTTTAAAGGTTGTCCTTGCAGGATCAGCAGCAGAGAATTTGTATGGGATTCTTATTTTTTTTGTCTGTGCAAGTGTCATCATTTTTATAAATAAACACACCAGCAATTATAAACTTGTGCAGAGAAAGAAGATCCTCTTTCTTCCAGTTTTAAAGGAATGAATTTCTGGCCTGTAGACAAAAAGTATAAATTTTAAAGGGCAATTTCATAAATAATACCTATTTTAATAGCACATTGTTGTCCACCGTTCTCACACCTCTTCCTATTTCTGCATATGGATGCCTGACCCTGCCTTTTTGTTTGCATTGTTTTTAGTGATTGTGCAGCAACTTTTGAGACTGTTGACCCAGCAGCAAACAGTCAATTTTGGACGTAAAGTTTTAGTAGCCAGGATTTAACTCTGATACTAGGAAAAAAAACATGCATATGACATAAATAGGTGTCTTGCTTACTAATGTTATTTCCTCAGGAGCTAAAACTTTATCCAGGTATTAGTTTTTAAATAGACTAAAAAATCTGTTTCACTGAGGGTATTTTTTGCTTTTTAAAAAAGAATTTGTGGTAATGCCAAGTAGTTTTGGGGATGAGGTGAATCTGGATAGCATGTAGGCAGGCAGGTATGAAAAGCCTGGGATGTTCATTGCTGCTGGAGGACAAGTGGGTTTGAAACTGATACAGTAGGTGCTGATCTTTAAGAGAAGACACTGGACCTGCTGAAACACTTTGGAATAAGCATTGAGATTATGTTGGTGTAGTGCTATGTTATTACACCTTTATTTTTCTAAATAGAAGTAATACTTATTCCAGTCTTTTTAAAAACAATATTGCTGGATTAACAGTGGAGTATTAAGAAGTTAATGTGCTGTGTGAAGTCCATACAGTAAACCTGAATGCACAGGCAAATGGTTTCCTCTGGCTAAATGTTCTGGAGCCAGAACATTGACTTAGATCTACTGTTTTTAATCCATCACAATATCAGTATAAGAACCAAAAAGATGGCAATAAATACGATTGGTGTAACTATTATTCTCATTGTGGAGAATAGTGCTGAGTTCGTAAATCAAGGTGTAATATGTTTGAGTGGACAACAGGCTACTGTCTTGTACTCAATGACTCATTGATCCACCTACCAAGTTCACCTCATTCCCTTGAGATTTCATTTGGCTGCATTATATTTGGGTTCTGCTCTTGAATATTTTTATGTAGCATTTAAGGTATATTGCACTGTTAACCTATGTCAACTATAACCTATGTTATACTTGGTGTTTTTATTTTCAGTGGGAAGAAATGGATCTGGAAAAAGCAACTTTTTTTATGGTAAGCATGGATTTCTTACTAGCTAAGGAATGCTGAAGATACCATGTTTCTTTGCTTTTTTTTGCTAGAACTTGGGTTAACAAATAATCCTTCTCAATAACGAGTGGCAGATTCGAAGTTACTTGATAGTGATGAAAGGCAGATCTCAGTGCACTTGTTTAGTTCTTATTCCAGGTTTTTCCCTAGAATTCAGCTTCTCTTACTAAGGGCCTTCTAAGGTCTTCAGTTGGTAAAAGTATTTGCAGGAGGAAACTTTATTCTAAAAGCTGCCCACCATAAAAGATGATTATGATATTTGCAGTAGTTTTAGACATCCTTAGTGACTAAATTCTACTCCATAGCAGTTTGGCACAGCTTAGACATTATTTTAATATAAGGTTATGAGGGGGATTTTGTGGGATGGGAGCATTAATGGAGGAGCAAAGATGCTAATTAAAGGTGTTAGTAGGCTTTGTGACAGTTGTGTTTATAAATTGTCAAGTGCTAAGTATTTTAGCAATATTTTTAGCTTAGCCTGTGTGCTGTGTATACGTAGAGGAAAGCTCATGAATCCATACTTGTTCAGCATTGTTAGATTATGCAGTGAACCTGTACTGTGGCGATGACTTCAGATAAATCCTGCTGTGTGGCAGGTTGAATGATAAAGATCCAGCAGATTAAGGTTTTTAATGAAGAAATACTGTAAGATTTTAGCAACAGCATGACTGTATTATACAACAGTAAACCTGTGTGTTTTGAGTTAATGAAACTGCTGCATATCTCCCTGAAGGAAAGAATAAATCTTCTGTTTCTTTGCTATTTTATTACAGCAATTCAGTTTGTCCTCAGTGATGAGTTTAGTCATCTTCGCCCAGAGCAGAGACTGGCTCTGTTGCATGTAAGTGAAAGTGTACAGCAACAAAACTAAAGAATAAGCTAACGCATTTAAATGGTATGACAAAAAAGTTAAATTGCTGGGCAGTGGATGTATTAAGCCCATTACTTTGAAAGCATCTTTCTTTGTTTCCATTGGCAAAAGGGAATTTATTGCATAGTAATACATTATGTTGATAATGCACACCAGTGAATGTGTAGCCAAGATTTTCAGAAATAAATATATGTGTGCTGAATCTTACGTAGATGCTCTTGCATCTCAAGTCCTTGAAAGGAAGGGGGAAGTGGGGTCATCGGGGAAAAGAAGAGAAGAATGAATTCAGTCTTTTCTGAGGTGGCAGTTGTCTAACCAAAACATCTCCTTTCTTAGGAAGGTACAGGTCCTCGTGTTATTTCAGCATTTGTGGAGATTATATTTGACAATTCTGACAACAGGTTACCGGTAAGTTCAGTGAACTGCTTTGGACGTAGATTATCATTTCAGACTCAAGTAATCTCAGTCTTATGGAAGACTTCAGCACAGTAACTGCTTTTGAGTAATTTCTGGTAAAAAGTGCCATAAACATTCTAGGTTAGTTACAGCTGCTTGCAGTAGGTATGTGTATTTACTGGCTTTTATTTTCTCAAGATTGATAAAGAGGAAGTCTCACTTCGCAGAGTCATTGGAGCCAAGAAGGACCAATATTTCTTAGACAAGAAAATGGTGACGTAGGTACTTCTTTTCCTTATCTGAATGAGAATAGTAGCATTTCTGTAAAATTCTGTAGGCAAACCCACCATTTGCATCCCTAGCATGAAATAATTTGTTTCTGTTGTGTAATACTGAGTGCCAGTAGTTTGACAGGTGGAACATCAGTCCCTGTGCAGTAGAGAGCAGACTTTGAATTGGCAGTTTAATCCGTCCATTAATGTGGTGTTTAACTGCTTGCATAGTAGTTCTTTCAGGGCTCTTTAAAATAAGAGTTACACACTCTAGGTGGTTTTGTACCCTTCTTTGTGATATTTTTGCTTGTATTTCCCTCCTCTGTGCTTCGAGGTGCTTATTTCTTAAGCTCTTTCCAATTTTATAGTATTTTAGATGTTTTCCGTTTTCCATAATTTCTCTCATTTAATTTTAGAATTAGCCATTTTCAAATAAAGAAGCTTCTTCAAACAGAGCATGCATTGCACACAGTGATTATATTATGTGATGTGTAGTTGTGATACTTTACTACATTATTACAGCTGTCACTATTACTGCAAGTTTTTAATGGATTCATAATAACATTTCAGGAAAAATGATGTCATGAATCTTCTGGAAAGTGCTGGATTTTCTCGCAGTAATCCCTACTATATTGTCAAACAAGGAAAGGTAAGATTATTTTCCACAAAGTAGAAGGAATCACTGTCAAGGGTATCATGTTTCCTGAATGCTGAATTTAGTTCAATTATTTCAGAAGTAAACCAAAACTTAAATCTACCTTGGTTTGAAATAGTTCTTCTATGTAGATGCTTCTTTGGCAGATATTGTTTTAATAGTTTATATTGATTTTAAGAAAAAAATTTCATGTCTGTAAACGTTGATATTTAGCTAAGGGTTTTTGTCATGGTGAACTTTACAATCAGGTTTTTTTCCATATCCTTAAATACAAAGCAGACTTGATTCCTGTGACTATTTTAGTGTAAGTTCTGGGCCTATAGATGAGGCAGCAAAGTAATGATAGGGAATTTTAAGAGGTTAAAAATACTTTCAATGCAGAATGAATGGAAAATGTAGAAGTACCAAAAGTGCACATCAGGAAAAGGGCTTGTCTTAACTGGTCTTCAAGACCCAAGCAGCTTTTTAGAGCTTTCAAAGGACACTTAGATCTGCAGACAAAGCACAGACTAGTTGTAATGGCTCACAGGATGGGTCATCAAGGACACACTGGTAACTGTCACCTCCAGAAGGCTACTGGAAGGATACTTGGAGAGGAATGCAGAAGACTTGAGGAGCTAACCCATAATACAATCTGCCAGATGTTTATCAGGATAAATTTTCCTATACAGTTGAATGTGTGCATTTGAAAGAAACAGCTTGAGCTGGAAAGTCATTTGTAGTGGGGATTGGTGCACACTGCTTAACAGCTGAAATACACATACTGGTTTTAATATAAGACAAATTAGAAACAGTTACCTTCTTAGAAAAGCATGCAGCCACTGAAATTCTATTGAAGGGAAGTGAGTTTTATGTTGGTTGTAATTGTATGACTGATTTGATGTCACATTAATGAGTGTTTCATGATGTGAATTATTCTGAGATTTATAACCCCTATGTTTTAGTGTGGTTTTATGGAGGCATTTAAACTATTTGATTTAGCACTAGGGCTTAAGAGCCCAAGCTTGAGTTTCTCTGAACATAATTGTGAGTGGTTTATGCTTTCCTTAATGTACATAATACTTGTATCCTGAGTTTTAGCAACAAATGGCAACATTTGAAAAGCAACAGATTTAATTGCAAGCAGAATACTTGCTGTCCTGAAGTAATTGTCTCAAAAGGAAAGCAGTGTGGTGTATGCTATGTATCTGAATCTTCCTGCCAAAGTCTCAGGCAAGCAGGCAGAGCAAAAGAGTGCAATCTTTGCTATGCTGGGGTTAGCCATACATCCAGAGCAGGTTATTGAAATCGTAGATCTTGAATTTTCAGATCAACCAGATGGCCACAGCTCCTGACTCTCAAAGACTGAAGTTACTAAGAGAAGTAGCTGGTACCAGAGTGTATGATGAACGTAAAGAGGAGAGTATTTCATTAATGAAAGAAACAGGTAAAACTTTAAGAAAACTTTATTGCTTTATACCACAATAATTCAGTTAACTAAAACTTCAGGCTTTTTCAGTAAAGCTAGATAGATGTTATTTGTAGTATGTTAAACAATGCAGAGCTTGTCATACTTCCTCCTCGGATTTCCAATATCTCAAAAAGATTTAATAAATTACTTTGTGTGCTTTTAGTAATAAAACTTTTTAGCTAAGATAATTTTAGGATAATACTGATTAAGCTAATATGGATAAATTTACTCTTCAAAACATGAGTGATGTCAGCTGGCAGTGATCCAAAAATCAGGATACCTACCGCTGTGCAAACACTGAAGTTCATGTTGTACAGTCTGTATTATTTTAAGTGTGTGAGCCAAGAGAGCACATGCTTGTGTTGCCTTACATAACAAATACCAACAGTTCTGCTGTTAGGATGTTTTTTTGGAGAACTTTTTGGACATGGGGTGTTTTTACATTTCATGTATGTTGACAAATTGTTAATCACTGTAGTAGATTCAGTGGCTGTAAGAATGGGGGTTTATATTACAGTGTTTAACTGAATTTGTCTTGTTTTCTAAAGAGGGCAAGCGAGAGAAGATCAATGAGTTGTTGAAATACATTGAAGAGCGATTGCATACTCTAGAAGAGGAGAAAGAAGAGCTGGCACAGTACCAGAAATGGGATAAAATGAGGAGAGCATTAGAATACACCATTTATAATCAGGAACTTAATGAAACCCGAGCTAAGCTTGATGAGGTAAAGTATCTTGGCTAGTACAAAATGGAATGAGTTGGTTAGTTTTTGCTACTGTCCCCTTCTGTTCCTTGATAGAATCCTGACAGCGTTAAGGGAACTTTCCTGTCCAGCCATCCAGGAGCCACTCTGCCAGTCACAACTGCACCACCTGAGCTAGGACTGAAGCCCATTCCCAGCACAGGTGCCTCACTTGACTCCCTGCACACCACACTCACAGTCAGACCAGGTTTCCCACAGCCAAGTCTCAGATGTCTCAATTCTTCAAATAATTTCATCTTGGTGCAGTAATTAAATAACAAAGGAGCAGCTCAAGCTGGTGCCTCCGAGGAGGCATCCTAACAATGGAAACCCTAGGTTTTTATCCCATCACAGTCTAAGCTCAAGGCTCCTGCTGTATTTCTGAGTGCCACAGGCTCCCGTGATCTTTGTTATGCAAAGAGACATTAGTTCTCATGCCTGTGGCTTCCACCACCCAGAGCTCATTCTGCTCATTCAGCATCACTGTTCTTCACTAAATAGATTATTTTCTTTTTGGAACCACTACTAAAACAGAATCTGGTAACTTAAGCTACTGGTGATATTTCCATTCAGCTTTCTGCTAAACGAGAGACAAGTGGAGAAAAATCCAGGCAACTGAGAGATGCACAGCAGGATGCTAGAGATAAAATGGAGGTAAGAATACATTTAAAAGGGCTCTCCAGAGGTGTGTTTTGCTTTGTGGTTTTCACGATTTTTTGGAGGAGGTGGGGAGGGAGAAGGCTGGTGGTGTCTAAAATTATATTAAACTCTGTTGTATGCTTTTGTCCTCTTTGGAAACTTGGGGTTTTTCACACATCTAGTGTATTGTGATCTACAGAATAATGGTCTTGTGAGTTTTGATAGTTAGTGAAATGTTCATTCAGTGTTTAAGATATTGCATACTTAAATTTGCTTAGGAAATAGAACGGCAAGTTCGAGAACTGAAGACAAAGATTTCTGCAATGAAAGAAGAGAAAGAGCAACTTAGTGCTGAAAGACAGGAGCAGATTAAACAGAGGACTAAATTAGAGCTGAAGGCTAAAGATCTACAGGATGAATTAGCTGGCAACAGTGAGCAAAGGGTATGTAACAATAGTGAAGTCTTAAAATGTCATTGGTACAAGGAAGTATTCTTGTACACTGAAGTTTTGGTTTTAGGCTGGAGCCTGTCATTATTTTGTGAGGTTTGCTAGATTAGTTTAAGTACTAACTTTAAATACTGCTTTGTTTGACTTTCAGAAAAGACTGTTAAAAGAGAGGCAAAAACTTCTTGAGAAAATCGAGGAGAAGCAGAAAGAACTGGCAGAAACAGAGCCAAAATTTAACAGCGTAAAAGAAAAAGAAGAGAGGGGAATTGCTAGGTCTGTGGCATTCTGTGCAAAGTTTATCAGTGCTATGCATCTGCAGTTAACAAAAACTTGTATATGTTGCTTGACAGTGGGGTAGCTACATGCACTAGGAGATCGTCTGTGGAAGGCCTGCTTTATTGTTGGGGTTGGAACAGTATTTGGCAAAATGATTTTCTAAGCTTAGCCACTTCTTGTGGATGATTTTAGTGTTTATAACATGATCCTTTTCTTTTTATTGCTGATTTGGTGCTTAAATTTTAGAGCCTGGTTTGACACTTCTTGAAAAGTAATAGTATTTCTTAATGCTTGCTCTTAATAATGCAAGATTTCTTTATAATACAGCATGTCTTTCCCTTCTCACAACAGACTTGCACAGGCTACACAAGAAAGAACAGATCTTTATGCAAAACAAGGTCGAGGGAGCCAGTTTACTTCCAAAGAGGAAAGGGATAAGTGGATAAAGAAAGAACTGAAGTCTTTAGATCAGGCCATCAATGACAAGAAACGGCAGATTGCAGCTATACACAAGGATTTAGAGGATACAGAGGCAAACAAGGAGAAAAACTTGGAGCAGTACAGTGTAAGTTTTCAGCTTATTTTCAGTGTTTTTGAGAGAAGAGTTAAATATTCAAATTTGGGCAGTCAGACTTCAATGAGTATGTATAAGGAAGATGTGACTTTCTGGCTGGATGTGGTCTTTCAAAAATGGCTTACTGAAAACATCTGTAGATAAGCTTTAAATTCCTTTAGCATTGCACTAATATCACTCTATATGTTGCCTTTGCCTTCTGGTATTTTCCCCAAGATGTTTGACCTGAGTTATCAGGAACAGGCTTCTATCTGCCTTGCACTTGTCTGCAACGAAGGTAGCCATGTCATAAATAAGTTTGTTATGTTCTTACAGAAGTCTCTGTTGGTTGTGTTCACTTCTCTCATTTTTCCCAAGCAAGAGGATCTTTTTAACTATGCAGCAGGCACTGCACCCTTGTAACGTAGTTGCAGCTGGTTAGAAGTTGCATCCCTAGGCATGTTAGAAGATTAATCTGTTTTTGTATTACCTGCCTAACTTAGATTTTAATTTCCATTCAGAAACAGTTCTTACAGTGCAAATACAGCAAAATAATCCAAAGATAGCATTCCTCTAGGAGCTCCAGCTGTGAAAACCCTGCCTTTTGAGAGAGCATGCAGAGCCAATGCTGATCGTGTTCTTGGTCTTTGTGTAATATACCTGCTGAAATTGAGGGTCAGTCTGACACGATGGAGGAGTGTAGTTGTACAAAGATGATGGTGGTGTGCTAAAATACTGCTTGATTGGGACCCACATTAGCAAAGTTGTGATTCTCTGAGTTGATGAATGAAGAAAATAGCATTTACCACTGGCTTGACTGTAATGGTATTGTACTGCCCAATGGTAATTCTATAGAATTTGAGGGGTTAAATTTGTTGCACATTTTGATTCCTTTCTTTTTCTCCTCAAGGAAGGTTGATTTTTGCTTAGGTGAAGAGTTGTATAGCTTTTTATTGTTCAAAGAGAAGGTGTCTTGGGTGAATGTGATTGAGAGCTTGCAAGGTTAGTTTGGAATGAGCTGGCTGTTTTTAGAACACAGTTACTCCTCCTTGTACACATATAAATAAATAAACACTATCGAGTGCTAGCCCTGAACTGCTTTGAAAATGGCAGGTGTTAAGTGAGCAAAGGGAGGATGTCTGTGCATTGGCTTAAACAGCACACTGTTGACAGCAGCTGTCTTGAAAATCTAGTACTGCTGGAGAGCAGGCTGAGACTTTTGACTAATAGCAGGTTGACATGGTACACAAGATTAGTTGTACTTATCACAAATGTCATTTCAGAGCATGATTACACAGAAGTTATATGTATGTTAGTTACTGTTTTGATTCCAGTTCTTACTGTGACTTACAGGGATCCATTTCACTTTAATGCCCAGAGGCACAGTTGAACTCAGTCCCTGCCTTGCCATCTGTGTGGCACCTACACCTTGTTCCTACTGCTGCTTTACAAAGCTGTCTTTATTAGTGCTTTTGCAGTTTCTTGTAAACTGGTTAAAATGTTTGTAGGACTTTTCTGAATTTTTAGTAGTTCAATATTGAATAAAATAAAGTTTGGGTTTTTTTTAATATAGAGAGCTATAGTTTCATACTATTCTTTTCTTTGTGTTAGAAACTGGACCAAGATCTTAATGAAGTGAAGGCTCGTGTTGAAGAATTGGACAGAAAATACTACGAAGTGAAAAATAAAAAGGATGAACTACAGAGTGAAAGAAAGTTAGTAATTAATTGAAATATATCTCAATCTCACTTAATGTGAAGGACCCCAACTGTGTAGTTGTTAACATGGCATGTAGGTATGTTCTTTAAATATGGCCATGTATGAACTTCTGCACTTTGCCTTCCCATTAGATTAGCAGTCTTTAAGAAAGTAATAATAAAATCTTCAGATTGCATTCACACTTAAAAAATTTTATTGTTTTTGTTCTGTAGTTATCTATGGAGAGAAGAGAATGCAGAGCAACAAGCTCTTGCTGCAAAGAGGGAGGATCTAGAAAAGAAACAGCAGCTTCTCAGAGCAGCAACAGGAAAGGTAAGATAACCTTGCTCTTGAGAATTCCTTGTGTAATCTCATTCTTAAAGTCAGGTTTGTGTGAAAGATATCATAGTTATTTTCTTAATTATTGTCTTTCTGTCGTAACTAAGATCTACAAATTATATTTTAAGCTGAATTTTTCAAATATTTGTAGCTCTAGAACTACTTGAAAATGGATTTTGCAAGCTCAAGGTACTTGATGTGAGGAGACTAGGCAGAAATGGAATATTTTTAAAATTTCTTCTGATACCTTTTTCCTTTAAAAAACCCCAAATAAACAAAAGTGAAAAGTGATGGACTCTTATTTAGGTATCTTCTGTTAGAGCTGTAGGTTAACAGGAATTTGGTAGAAAAGGAGGTTACACCTGTCACAAAGTTAAGGTAAAATGAATGTTATGCCCACACATTTTTACTGCAATACAAGTAATTACTTGTATTTTAACAGGCCATTTTGAATGGTATAGACAGCATAAACAAAGTTTTGGAGCACTTCCGTCGAAAAGGCATAAACCAGCATGTTCTAAATGGCTACCATGGAATTGTGATGAATAACTTTGAATGTGAACCAGCTTTCTACACCTGTGTTGAAGTCACTGCAGGGAACAGGTAATTGTGTGCTCTTTAGTGCAGTGTCACAATTCAGTTGTTGTTGCAAGCTGCTACTGAGATATTATTCTTTAGAACTTGATGTCTTGCCATTTTTTTTGTCAAAGTGCCTCCTGTATAGCATGATCAAACTGCTATTCCTTTGTGAAGGAAGTAAGAAGAATTCTGCCTATTTAAATATTAATCCTATCTGCTTTGTCTAAAAAAACTTAAAACAAAAGCAGAGAGGAAAAAAAAAAAAAAAACCAACAGAAAGGCCCCAGACCCACACTCTGCTAGGGGGATTGGTGGTGAGACTGAGATATATTGAATAAAATGGACAGCATCTTCCAGTGTAGAGAATTCTACAGGAAGCAAGGCTGATGTTTCAATAGCAGTAAGAATTATTTCACCTGCACTAGAAAATACCATGGTTGAGAATGGTCTGTATAAACTGTCAAAACTGCTGTTGAAAAGCTGTCTGAAAAGATGTTGAGTGTTAATGAGTCTGTGTAAAATGTTTTCTAGAAGAAGTAAGTGCCTGTTGGATGATCTACCACTTGCTACAACATCTGACACTTCAAATTAATTAAAATTGTCTTTTTGTGTGATCAGTCCCTGTTCCAACTTATGAGTAGACAAAAACATTCTTGTTCTCATGAAATGTAAGTAGTGGCATAAGAGCAGGAAAGAGGACAGAGGTGGCATGATCTTGCAAAGTGTCACATAGAAGTGCTGGAATGCAGTGTCTCTTCTGAAACTTCTGTTTCAGTGTGAGCAAGGGCATGTCTCTTCCAAGCACTTTTCAGTTCTGAATCCTGTTGTGCCCCGTAGTTTGGAAGAAGCTGTAGCAAGCAAGCTGTAGTTCATCTTGCAAAGGAAAAATTGCTTATTTCAGTCCCTGTGGTGCTAATCCTCATAGTGCACAGGGAGGTGGGTGGATGTGGTTCTGTCTCTCTGTGTGGCGTGTAGAGGTAGCAGAGGCAAACTCTGTAGATCCGTGCAGAGAGGAAGGGCTGAATGTTGTGTATGGAAATGCAGGAGGACAGAGGTGTGTACACATATTGAGCTGCTCTTGCCTGGATGGTGGAATGTAAAGGTGTTGGCTGGTCCCATTTTAACAAAAGTGAAAAGAGTGTCTCCACTTGCTTTTTATCAGACATGGAATTGAAAATGCAGTGCTGCTTTATAGTGATGTGTTATTTAATGGTACCTGCATGAATACTGTTTGTATACAAATACGTTTGTCCTTTTAGCATAGTAAAGTTTAGCCTATTTGTTTGGCTTGTTAAATAGGTTATTTTATCACATCGTGGATTCTGATGAGGTCAGTACAAAGATCCTAATGGAATTTAACAAAATGAACCTTCCTGGAGAAGTTACTTTCCTCCCTCTGAACAAGCTGGATGTTAGAGATACTGCTTATCCTGAGACTAATGTGAGTCAGAATTCCTTTCGAACCTACCTTTGCTTCATAACTACAAAACCTCATGTTTTGAGCTATGTACATTGCTTATTGCCCACCACTTGCTTTTCTGTTGAATGTCAGCAGTTCAATACTACTTCTAATGTATGCTTCTCAACATAAAAAAACTTTGTTATAGAAAAGCACTTTCCTATGAGTTATCTGCTCTTTATTAACTGCACTTTGCAAGCAAAAAGGCAATACTAATAAATAGAGTTTTATTGTAACCTGATAATCAAGAATTACTTAAATTGCTGAATTGTAATTCTGTCACTTCAGGATGCTATTCCTATGATCAGCAAACTGAGATACAATCCAAGATTTGATAAAGCTTTCAAACATGTTTTTGGGAAGACTTTAATTTGTCGTAGCATGGAAGTGTCCACCCAGCTGGCCAGAGCTTTCACAATGGATTGTATCACTCTGGAAGGTAAATACTGCAATTTTATAAATTATTTATTGTAAAAATAGGATTCCTGGAAACATAGGGCTCATTAAACTTGGTCTGTTTAGTGTTGTTGAAATAAGATTATTAAAAATAATAGTATACTTGACTGAAATATATGTACAAGGTTGCACTTGGTTAAGTACAGTGCTCAAAAATAAAGAATTTCTTGACAAGCTATGGAATTTTCTTACGATCTAAGTGTTAGTAGCTATGTATCTCCATCTTGAGAATTACAAAGCAGATTAGGTTTGCATTCATCCAGTTTTTTTATCCAATTTAACAGGCATTTGTTTTCCTGGAGTGTTTATGGTGTTTTCCCCAAGCTCAAACCAGTGTTTAGGGTGTGAATGAACAGCCTTAATTCCTGCTAAGGGCAAGGTGAATTCTTCTGTGCAACAGATTGTTTACATTTTATGTTCTCTGAAATAACCTATATCTCTTGTTAATTGCCCGTTTTTAAGAGGGCAGATTCCCTGCAGGCTTATTGTTGTCTTTTTGTGTTTTAAAGTCAATCTGAAAAAAATCCTAAGGGTGTCTGAGGAGGAAATTATTAATTTTTCGGTATCAGCATACTCTACAAGCCACTAATGCTGCTAATTACTTCATCTCTTTATTTCCTCACAGAAGGCTTTGAATTTTTTTTTAAACAGGTAGTGCTAGGCATTTGCATTTTTCCCTTAATTATAAGCATTTTTTTTTTCCTTCAAGCTGTGTGGTTTCAGAAGTTAATTAACAACAAACATAAAAATATGCCGGTGCTTAAAGGAGATCATAGCAGTCTGCACTCATCTTGAGAAAGGGCATGCACTTAAATTGAATACAGAAATAAACATTTCCCCAATTACTGTAAACATATATGATTGCTAATACCGTCAGTGCTCTTATAGGTTAGTTGAAATGTTCTAGTTAACCTGCTAAGCTGTGTTGTAGAAAGTGTGTTGGACTTCTAGGCAAGCATATGTGTGCAGTTTATATCTGAGTCTGTTCTGCTCTTAGGTGATCAAGTCAGCCATCGAGGTGCTTTGACTGGAGGTTATTATGATACCAGGAAGTCTCGGCTTGAATTGCAGAAAGATGTTAGAAAAGCAGAAGAAGAACTCGGTGAACTCGAAGCAAAGCTCAATGAAAACCTACGCAGAAACATTGAAAATATCCTTTTGTTGTTAATGGGGAAGCTTGTGTGAGAAAGCTTTTGTTTTGTGGTTACAGTAATAGGTCAAAAACAGGAGACTGACTTGTTACATATTAGCTGTGGCATTTGTTTTGACTGTTTTGTGTGCAGCCAGGTTCTCTGTGTTACTGTATTTGATATTGATCTTTAAAGCTTAGAAATGAGGTTAAACCCTAGATTGTGATGCTTTCTATTCCTTTTAAAGTCTGTTGTAGTAACTGCCATAATTAGATATTCTTGTTATCTGTGTTAATCTTCACTGCTTCTTCTGACTCAGGCTGTATTTTTAGTACTTGTGTCCTGAATTGATGTGTTACATAGTCCACTTATACTGTGGAGGGGAGATGGGAGAGCCTTGTGTTATAATAAGCTCTGACTTGCTTTACAGTTTGTCTTTTCAATCTCTTTGCACAGTTGAGATCTCACCTTTTGAGATCCAATATCTACAGTTCAGGAGTAATGGAAGTTTATACAATTTTCTTATGCATCACCCAGGTCATTCTGTCTTACAAACTGAATTCTTTTGCCTTCTGACCTGCATCAGTACATTAGAGACACTGTTGGGACAGCAGATGAGCAGAGGTGTTCTTCTGAATGTCATGTAAAAGAAGCAAGGAAAGCCTCATTTAGCTTAGTTCCTGGTATTGATAAGTTGCTTGATAAGTTGATAAGCTGCCTAAGTTACTTTTGTTGATGAACCTTGAATTTTCTTCTACAACTGGTTATTATGGTTTGGTGGGGTTTCGGTTTGTTTCTTATTTTGATGACAGATGAATATGTCAGGTTGAAAAAATCAAAGGTACTAGTAGGTATAAAATAATTTTTAAAACAAGGACAGAATTTTCCTTAGCCCACAGTATGGATTAATAATGAGATTGACCAGCTAATGAACCAAATGCAGCAAATTGAAACACAGCAGAGAAAGTTCAAAGCCTCTCGAGACAGTATTTTGTCAGAGATGAAAATGCTGAAGGAGAAGAGGCAGCAGTCTGAAAAGACATTTATGCCTAAGGTTAGTATGGGGATATTGAAAGCTGTTACTGGGTTTGTATAATTGTTTCATTAATGTTACTGATAAACTTGGTGTTCCTTTCTGGTTAATATCATAATAGGAAATATGAAAAGATAATTAGAGATACTTCACAAAAATATGTTGATATAAACAGGTGAAATTCACATAAATCTACAGATTACTTTGAGGAGTGATTCTGTCTAATATCTCCCCACAGCAACGTAGCTTGCAGAGCTTGGAGGCAAGTTTACATGCTATGGAGTCAACTAGAGAATCATTAAAAGCAGAATTGGGGACAGATTTGTTGTCCCAGCTCAGCCTTGAAGATCAGAAGCGTGTGGATGCTCTTAATGATGAAATTCGACAACTACAGCAAGTAAGGAAATGAAAATGTCTTACCATTAAATGTAGTACCTTTCTTAGCAGTAAACTCACTTTTATCCTTTTGAATGAAAAGTCACTTATGAATATAGTGTCATTAAAGTAGTGCTGCATCAGTAGTAGGTAGATGTGTTTGAAGTTCTCTCATTTGCAAAGTATATTTGCAAGTTTTTCTCAAACGCTGGGTGAGTTTTGCCAGTTGATTGTGTGAGAATTAAGGCTATTTGTGCTGGAATCATCACAATTTTCTTGCTCTTGCTCTTGACTTTCCTACAATAAATACAAATAGATATCATCTGAAGGGAGGATGCACAGTATGGGAAAACAATTCCTTTAAGCATGTGGTAGGGGAGACAAAACTAAGCTTTTGATTGACACACGTGTTGCTGGAAAAATACTGCTTCCTCGATATACTCTCTAAAGCATTTCTGGGTTTAAGAATTTGGTTCATTTACAAATAAAGATTAATGAACTCACTGATCTGTACCAGTTGACTTTAACACAAGACACCTTATCATTTGTATTTTCTGTCTGTTAAAATTAGAGGAACAGTCCAGGGCATTGTGATATTTTACTGCACAGAATTGTGTGAAGAGTTGGTTTTTTTGTTGTTGCTGTTTTTTCTTTTTATAACAAGGAAAAAATGGTCCTAGTCAGGTAAGACAACTAATATACTTCTTTATTTTCTTCAGGAAAACAGACAGCTTTTGAATGAGAGGATTAAATTAGAAGGCATTATCACAAGAGTTGAAACATATCTCAATGAGAATCTGAGAAAACGCTTAGACCAAGTGGAACAAGTAAGGATATTCTCTTAAATGCACTTTTGCAGTCTGGTTTTGGTTTATTTCCAGGGCTAACACATATTAAATCATTTCATAAATACTCATTCATTACTGCATTATCTGTGATGGGGTTTGCTTCCCTATATATAAACTGGGATAAACAGTTGTTTCTTTGAATTTCAGCTCAGTAGGTTTTTGACAAAAACTACTGTGAGTACAAACCTGTGTATAAATAGGACTATCATGACAGATTTGTTTGAAAGTCCAACTATTCTCTAGAACTTTACTAAAATATTGAATATTATATGTATATAATAGTTAAGTGTAGTTATATGAAGTTATAGGTAGAGTAGCTGAAGATGGCTTGTTTGTCTGACTTATGCTTAAGTTCCCATTCATCCTGAAGCTTGGTGGTCTTTATTTATCCCATAGGAACTGAATGAGCTTCGAGAAACAGAAGGTGGCACAGTTCTTACTGCCACAACATCAGAACTTGAGGCTATCAACAAACGAGTGAAGGATACTCTGGCACGGTCAGATGGTTGGTAACATCATGTTTTGGAAAGAAAACTCTCCAGGGTTCACACATACCATATTTGATTTAGAAATGGGCCATAATGTAATTAACTTGTGTTGGTGGTAATGGGCTTCTGGCTTCAGGGCATGGTACTGTGAGGCACCTGTCCTACAAGCAAGATCTTGTATAATTGTTCCTGAATTTTGTCTAGCCCATTTAAAACTCAGCTGCTGTCAAATAGATTATTACATCTGTATGGCTTGAAATTTCCTTTGCTTCTCTTCCAAGACTTGAACAATATGACTGCAGGACATTGGTTTGGGGTTTTTTTTAAGCCGTGTTCCTAAGGGGAAGAAAAAATGGGTTTTCAGCCTTTTGCCTGAAATTTAACCTTCTGTTCCTTAATAGATCTTCTTTAGTCTGTCTTTTTGTTTCATAAATACATTACTGGATCATTGATGATCTTATGCAGGCATGTAAGACTTACAACTTTTGGTTTTGTACTCTCGCTCAATATTGCAGATCTGGATAACTCTATTGACAAAACAGAAGCAGGAATTAAAGAACTTCAGAAGAGCATGGAGCGCTGGAAGAACATGGAAAAGGAGCATATGGATGCCATTAACCATGATACAAAAGAACTTGAAAAAATGACAAACAGGCAAGGCATGCTCCTCAAGAAGAAAGAAGAATGCATGAAGAAAATCCGAGAGTTGGGTTCACTTCCACAGGAGGCTTTTGAAAAGTATCAGACTTTAAGTTTAAAGCAGGTAAATAGTGTCCTGGGTTTCATGTTTCACGACCTGAGACATTAGTGTCACCTGCATCTTGAGTGTCAAATGTGGCTAGAATTGCAAGTCACTTTGATGTGTTCATATTTTCTGTTTACAGTTATTCCGCAAGCTGGAGCAGTGCAATACTGAACTGAAGAAATATAGTCATGTTAATAAAAAAGCTTTAGATCAGTTTGTGAATTTCTCAGAGCAGAAGGAAAAATTGATAAAAAGACAAGAGGAACTGGACAGGGGTTACAAATCCATCATGGAGCTGATGAATGTCCTTGAGCTCAGGAAATATGAGGCAATTCAGCTGACTTTCAAACAGGTAACAAAATGGAAACAATTATAAAGACACTGGTGCTGACATCAGTCAAGTTGTCCCATGGTGTAGCAGCAATATAGGAAGAAGCAGACACTAAATAAATCTATATTAGTAGAAGACAATGTCATGTAACTTGAGGCTTGTGGGTTTTTTAAATACTGAAAAATAAATAGGCTACCATTTTCAGTATGTACCCATCTCCAATACAGCTCTAGCTTTGCTTTAAACCTCTTAAATACTTCCTGTCAAGTGAGTTCCTGTGTTCTATGCACAACCTTTTCTGGGATCTGTGGCAAAAAAACTGCACTAAATCCCTTTTTAGGTTTAGTGAAAGTAATTCTAATATTAATGAAGGATCTTAACTATGAAGTGATGAATTATTATCTTTTAAGGTTTTTTGCTTAACTAAATAAATCTTATTTTTGCTACCGTTCTATGTTCTAACTCTACCATTTTCTTGAAAAAAATTTTGAAAATTCTCGTACTACAAAAATGGTTGGTTTGGCTCTTTTTTTTAAGCCAAGCTTTGTACAGCATACATTTCTCACTTCTGCTTAAGAATATGAATCTCTGCTTTGAAGCAGATACTTCTTGTGTTCATGCAAAAACAATTGTCTGCAATTGATTTCACTCTGTAAAAATTAGTTTATTGACTGTTTCTTTTTCAGGTGTCCAAAAATTTCAGTGAAGTATTCCAAAAGTTAGTACCTGGTGGCAAGGCCACATTAGTGATGAAGAAAGGAGATGTGGAGGGCAGTCAGTCCCAGGATGAAGGTGAAGGCAGCACCGAGAGCGAAAGGGGATCTGGATCTCAGAGCAGTGTTCCATCTGTAGATCAGTTCACTGGAGTTGGCATAAGGGTAAAGAAAAATATTTGGTTTTCAGTCCCCTGCATGTTTGTGTAGGTTGCCTTTGAAATGTATTTTTAAAAGGCAACATTTAGTTAATCTTGTTTGTTTAAGAGCAAGTGAGGCTGTGGTTCAGTGTTTTGAAATCATCTTGCTGTTGCATTGTTTTCTTAGGTATCATTCACAGGGAAGCAAGGTGAAATGAGAGAAATGCAGCAACTTTCAGGTGGACAGAAATCTTTAGTGGCCCTGGCCCTAATATTTGCCATCCAGAAATGCGATCCAGCTCCATTTTACTTGTTTGATGAAATTGACCAAGCCTTGGATGCCCAGCATAGAAAAGCTGTCTCAGGTACTGGTCTGCCTTTTATAATCTTCATTGTGGTTGAAGGTAACAGTTTGTCCTCTCATCCCTGATGTTCACGTATAAAGCTTTTAATCACAAAAGCACCTTTTTGAGAAACCCAGTGTGTGTTTGGGGAAGCTTTCATGAACTTGGTTTTAGGTAGAAGCTCTATTTTGTTACTGCATCTAAAGGGTCTCCTTACTGCACTTCTGTATAGTCCTGTTTTGAAGTCTAGTTTGATATTAAAAATTAATGGAAAAGTATTTATGCTGTTTTTATCATAGAAGTTTAATACCATACTAGGTTTTGCAGAGTAGCTGGACTTGTCAGTGTTCATACTGAAATTAGTAATAACACTTGTATGTATTGTCTGGGAAATAAAACTGGTATAGATACTTTATTGATTTGTGAGTTTTTTGCTTCATTAACCAAAACATCATTTTGAATAAGGCAGAGTTTGCTATTCCTGTCTGTCTCACTTTATTGAAAAGATTCCATTAATAAAGAATTTTTGTGTTCTTTTTTAGATATGATTATGGAACTAGCTGAACATGCTCAGTTTATTACAACAACTTTTAGGCCTGAACTGCTTGAGTCAGCTGACAAGTTCTATGGTGTATAGTTTAGAAACAAGGTAAATAGTATGATAGGCTTTTCAGTAAACAGTGTAATTAAACTAAGTTGTGCATTCAAGACTTAGCAAGAGTTCAAAGTGAATCTGACTCAGTTCAGCTGATCAATTTCTAGTTAAGTTGTGGTCTTCTATAAAAAGTTCTCTCCTTGAAAGAGAATTTAGATACCTGCAGATGTCCCATGTCACATTCTTTAAAGGGAATTATAAATCGATCATAAACCAGTTGTTGAGTCGTGGGGCCTTTGGAAATGTGTGTCTTACTCTACAGCAGGAGGTGCTGTAATAACTGAATGCTTCTTTGTTCCGCCAGGTCAGTCATATTGATGTGATCACAGCAGAAATGGCCAAAGACTTTGTAGAAGATGACACCACGCATGGTTGAAGGAACTTGTAATTACTGCTTATTTGGAAGACATGTATAGTGCTATGTTGATGCCAGGGACCTGTACATTTAAAATATGAAGTATTTAGTCCTTGTCTGAAATAGTTTTTGAACACACATTTTAACCAAGACCCCAGAAGGCTTAATTTCAAATGAGCTTGAGTATCCATTTTGTCTCTGTTGCTGTATTTTATAAGATAATTGTTAATGTTACCTTTATACAATACCTGTAGTTTGGAAATTTTATTCTCTTCCTTCAAATCTTTTGTAAAGTGTTTGTTGCTGTTTTAAAGCTTTACAGAAAGTACTAGCTATTTCTTCTTAAGTATAGTTTCATCATTTATATTGCCTCACATGTTTTTTTTTAATGGCTTCAATTAAAATGGTTGGTTTTATGGCTGTAACTTGTATATATTAAGTTCTTCCGTTATATTGTCTTTCTGAAGAGGAATCCACTGAGATGAAGTAAACACTTGGGTCATATTAGAGTCATTCAGAATGAGACAAAGCAATTCTCCCAAACCACTCCTCTTTTTCCCCATTTCTGCACATTGCCAGTGCCAGAAGAAAACTGCCCCAAATTTATGCTTGTCCAAATCCATAGTGTTCTGGTTATTGAACTGAAAAAAGGGTAAGTATCAGAGAATCCTGAAAAGTCTGATGAGACCCTAGAACTGTATCAAAACAAATCACAACACCTTCTTTTTTGTGGACATTGTCCAGTGTAACAACTCTTCCATTACATCCTTTCTGTCTGAAAGACCAGCGTAACTTGAGCCAAGTGACAGTCACCAGTCAAAAAGTGAAATCTTTTCCTGCTGTCTAGGCAGGCAAAGGGATATTGAATGATTTGATGTGTTCTCCTGGAACACTTAAGGATTTATCACAAACCGTGGATTTCCTAGGTAGCAAAGCGGTTGTAAAAAGATAATCCATTGGTGTTAAAATAGTACATTTATAAAAACGTAGTAACTTTAAAAATACCTTATGTGACTTTCATTAGTACAGTGAGAAATTGTGAACTTGTATATTGCATTTATTCTGTAGGGCACATTCATCAAAGCAGAAGAATAAAGCTCTTTGATAGGTTTTGATCTGCAAGCACCGTTGCTCCCCACTGAGAACTTCAGGAAGTGCAGGAAAGGAGAGCATGAACTGATGGCTAATCTCCTGAGCTCAGGAGTGCACTTGCATCACAAGGCAGGGTGAGAGGAGAGTACTGAAGCTGATATGGAGCAACTTCCCAGGTAGTGGCAGACGTGGGAAACCACTACCTGCAGTAAGTCTTGAGCCAGGAGGAGGAGGGTGTTGTGACATAAAGCCTTCTCTAGTTCCAGCTCTTCTTCTAGCTACATAGAAGACTTTTTTTCAGTGAAGAGAGGACAGAGTACAAAAGGTGAAACAAAGTGTCCCAATTTTCCCCAAAAATTTTAGCATGGGAGTATTTGAGAACCATGAAGAATTCGAAATTTGTCCTCTTCATACAGAGCTGTGAATATGCATTTAGGATGACTGCTGCAGACCTGAGTGTTCCTGAATTGCTCCCAGGTGAAGCCAGCGCGTTCAAAGTCCAGAGAAGGACCCAAAGAATGTGGCCACATGTTGATACCTCAGGTTACTGATTTCATGCTGTTTGGTCCAGTGTGTGTGTAAGGACACACTTGAAGTGTCTAATCCGTGACCACCAGATACATAACATGCTGTGGCAGTAGCAGGCTCTGCTCTCAGCCATCTCATTAGGCTTGCTAGTGCTAGGGTATCAGCATGACAGTAGTTAGTTTGAATTTTGGAAGAGAGAAGTAGTTCACAGGCCATGAAGCTAATTACTGTGCTTATTAAGAAGTGTCACACTAAATCCATCTAAGACTGATCATTAATTTTATCACATAATCTCATTAAAGTGGAAGTAGATTAGAGCAAAGGGTTTTGTTTTGGTGATGTTGGTTTGTTTTTACAGTGCTCAGCATAGTTGAGCCTAAATACAGCTGAATGACTTGAACAACTTCAGCTGTGTTAGGAAGTCTCTGGGTTGAGTGTAGCATTAAGTTGGGTTACCAACTTAATGGGTAGGAAAATGGGTAAGCAGCAATCTGGTGGAAACAGCACGGTTGATAACAGTGCTGATGAGGAGTAGACAACCCTTTAGCTATCAATTTCTCTTCTGCTAAAGAACAAGGTTTAGAACTACTTGTACAAAATTTGGGAGATTTATCAAGATTTTCAGAATCCCTTTTCAAGGTAAGTTTGGGGTGGGTATGGTTTTTTCGTTTATTTAAATTGCTGTTAACTTTGTTCTGCCCTTGAAAAGGCATTTTTAGAGAGGCTTCTTTCTAAGTTGACGCTATTTCCCTATGAGCATACTCCTTCCCACATGCTCCTTAATGCTGTGCTGCCTCTCTGTTGTGTAGCCTGTGTGAAAAAAACGTAATGGCACCAGTTGCTTCATCTGGTGTACTGAGTGTGTTTACAATGTTGGTACACATGGGACTGGAATGGGAAAGGCTGAAATAACAACACCTCCTCAAGATGTCAAAATACAGCCTCTGCAGGGCTGTGAATGCCCTGCAGTGAGTTTGGGTTGTTAAGCTAGAAGCAACGGTTAGAATTAAAGAGAGCCTCAAACAGGGATGAAATTAGGCAGGTTATGTAGCAAAATCCATACCAGCCCACTGTGTTGAAAAGTGAATTGCACGGGAGAGAACTGCATGAAAGTAGGAAAAGTAGAAACTCATTTGTTCCTGAATTTTTTAAAGGAAACTCCTTATGCAAAGGTGAAAGTATGGTTGTGAAAAAAATACCAGTACATATAACCTAAAGGAGGTTTTTATACCCGGCCTTTTGTTAATGGTCAGGAGTAATAGAGAAGTTTTCCTTGCTGTTTGCTTCAGATTGCTACAGAATGCAGTGATTGGAGGAGTGTTTCCAAGGTGGATAATCTTGTGTTCTCTTTGTGATGGTTCATATCTGCTCCATACACCATCAGAATTTACAAGTTGCCTTTTCGGTATGTCAGTGCTTTAAATTCTTCCCAGAGTTTTAAAAATGAGCTTTATTGAGAGTTACTGTGTCCTTGAGTTTCTTCAGTGTCTTTTTTTTTTTCCATCTGGAATTTTAAAAGCAGAATTCAGTGAAACAACACACTTGCTTTGAAATGTAGGACATTGCAGAAATTGTAGATTTCCAGAGTGCCTCTGGTTTCACCAATGTAAGTGTTCAGTTGTTATTAATTATCAATATGTGAAACTTCACAGCTGAGTCACTGATCACTTCTAATATCTTAGGATAGTTTTCATCTCTAGCAAACATTCTTCAAGTACTTTGTAAGATTAACACCTCTAAGTTTCATACTTTTAAGCTTATCTAAATGTTACAATATGTAGTTTGTAACTTTGAGCAGGAGATGGAGCCAAACTGGACTAAAAGCAAAATGGAAGTTTGCTTTATTATTAAAGCTGAGGGTTAAATCAAAGCTTTTCTGTGAGGTTTTTTGGAGTTCCAGAGATTCGTGAGGATCCTGAACAAATGGAGTAATACTAATTATAGATAGTTTTGCATGGACATGAATGTAAGTAAATGGAAACAATTCACAGCTTTTAGTTAAAAATTTATAAAAGCCTTTAAGATTTTAATAGTTTGCTAAAATGTTCTTACTGAGTAGAACTTGGCCAATCTAGAGAAATGTATAAATAAATTTGTGTAAAAATAAACATTGTGCAAGTAAAGTAAAAATTGGAAAAAAATATCACAGAGGTACATGATTCTGGTTCCTCTATGAGAAATTACTAATCATTATTTCTACTGAATGAGGTCCTTGTTCTCTTCATGCTTATGAATTTGTGGGTGTGGGAGGTTATGATTCCCAAGGCAGGGATGATCAGAGGGGATTGGCTGCTCCTATTAAAGGTCTTCCCTCAGATTGGTGGTATCAAGTGAGTTACCCTGACTGTTGAAGTCAGTAACTGCTGGGATCCTCTCAGCTGCTCCTATTTGAGTGTATTTTTCCATAGGCACACAAGAGCACTGCCAAAGAACAGCTGCTCTGTGCTTGAAGCACCAGGTTCTGATGGATAACAGTTCTTCATCTGGGGGGAAATAGCTGCTGGTTTTGCAAGCTGAGAGTCTTCAGACATTGATCTTTATTTCCAGCATCTGCTTTCATTCTTCACTGGACACAATGGATGCTTTTACTGTCTTCCTAATAACCAATAAAAGCTTTCCCAGTAACAAAACGAAAATCTTTTCACATGTGTGCTGAAGTTCCCTTCACTAGTGATAGTTTTTTAATTTCCAGAGGGGGTATGAAAGAGGGAATTTGGTTTTATAGAAAATATGTAGCACTTCCCTCAAGTGCAATTATAAATGTATTTGGGGATTATTTTAGTCGGAGATATTTCTCACCTCAGTCCTGGCATTGCATCTCTCTTCTCCCTCTTAGAGTCAGCTGAAGTATAGAGGGAAGCCAGTTAGGTTGATACCCTTATTTCTAGTTACTCCATTTTGTTCCTCCTTTAGTGTTATTTTTACTCTTTCCTTCTCCATCTCTTTAGTTCCCTATCTTTTGGCTGCAGCCTCAAGAGGACAATTCTAGGGTTTGGTCACCTTGAATGCCTCGAGTTCAGCTTTTTGATTTTAGTTTTCTGCTTATGTGTTTGTCTTGGGCAAACATTTCTTGCCTAATGGAGCAACAGTGATGGACAAAATAATTTTTCATTAGTCCTTTACAATATTTTTTATTTATTTATTAAGTACCTCAAAATTCTGCTTGTTAATACAGATAAGAGCTTGTAATTTCTTGCTGTAGTCATGGCTTGCATTTAGGATAGCTTAATTCTTCTGTGTGGAAATGTAATGATGAGAAATGACATGCATGTTCTCAGGTTCTGATGCCTGACAGTTCCCACCATTCTAGAAATGAGATTTACATGGGGTGGGATGAGCATTTAGACCTCACTTCTGCAGCTATGCCTGAGAGGATCTATTAGATGTTTGTTGGGTTACGGGATGTCAATGATATAGAATCTGCGTGTACTGGGCTTTAAATAGGAGGCATTCCAGACAGAGCATGTGTTTGAGTCAGCAATCTAATTGCTGTTGATATCATTAAGGGTTGTAGGCAGATGCTGCTGGAGCTTTGAGCACAATAAAAATTTACCACTGTTTCTTCACAGGTTTTTCTGCTTACATTTTGAAGGATAAGAATGCATCCGGGACCTTCAGTGTTCAGATCACTGGAACAGCATCTGGCCAGCTGGTTGCAGGCCCTCAGAGTGCAGAGGGAAACACCCCCTTGCTTAAACTGGGGGAAGTCAGCTTGTGAATGAATTTCTGGTCAGTTTTAGAATTCACACTTGTAAATATTGAGTAGCTGGAATCTCTCAAGTACAGCTGTAGTTTGCAGCACTGGTTACTTGAGAATAAATTACATTTCCACTGCTTTGTAATTACCTTCAGTCTAACAGTACAGATACCAAAAACTGTGCTAGGGTTTACTCTATGTTGCTTCCATAACAGCTAAGAGGGATTTCTAAATTTTAGAATATATATATTATAAAATACATAATATTAAAAGGTATAAATATTTAATCCATATAAAAACACCTAGAATATATAAAAGCATTAAGGAAATAGTCTTCTTACCTTTAGCCTGCAGCTATATTCAAAATTTTCTGAATTGGGACTGAACAGTATAGGGTTTGCTTTATTAGATGGTAAAAGCTCTGTAATGCAGAGGAGGCATTCACACAGTTCTTGCAATGCACAGTGGTATCTCTGACCTACTTTAAAAAACACTTTCTATTTAAGAAGGCTCAAAAAGACATGTGCCATGTCAGTTCTGGGTTTGAACATTTCTTTCCCAGTTGTGCTTGCCTACAATACTGTCACGTATATTTGCCACTAGATAACAGCTTTGGGGCTATTTGATGAGTTACAGTGTTGATTATTTATCTTGAAAGGATACCAAGTAATTAATCATTGTTATGGCTACAGCCCCTCTTTTATGCATGACAATTCTTTGACCACTTTTCAGTCAGTGCTCCAGGATTTTTGGTCCCTGGTAATTTTGCATGAGCCATACTAGACACAGGCTGAGGATGAGGTTCAAGCTGATCTTCCTTGATTGGTGCTGGATCCTGGACATTGTTGGATTTGTTCTCTGGTTCAGAGAACAAATTTCCAACAGAAAATATTCTGGAGGACCAGGCAGTGCTTGTGGGCCCAAGTTTTAACTTACTCAGTCTCACTGCCTTCATGAATCCTCTCTTACCCCACAAAGATATTTATGCTTAAGCTTGTAAGATGGCTCTGATGCTGAAGAAGGATTCAGATGGATACCTGGGTAGATGGATGCACAACCTGAAAGTATGGCAACATTCAAATCCCTTGTTTAATAGAGGACACTTTAAAAGTTCACAGCTGTACTTCCAGAATAAATGTCAAAGCTTTCGAGCACAGTGGTCTGCGTATCTAGATGAAGGTTGTAAAAGGTCTCTTGCAAATCTGAGGGTGAAAAAGAGAAGGGAACCCATACAACTGTGCTCCGTCAAAAGAGAGAGAGGAATTAAAACAGCTGGGTTTGTATTACTGTGAGGCACCAGAATCCAAAATGACCCATTTGGAGTTGTTTCCTGAGGAGACATCTCCAACTGCTACATAAGATGTCAAGGGTCCAAGCCATACAAGAACCATGCCTAGATTAGATGTCAAACTTGATCACATAAATATTCCCTCAGTATCCAGTATAAGGGTAAAGCACAAACCACAAGCTGGGTGGAGGAGGAGGACTTTGTTTTTGCGAAGAAATAATCTGGGGGATAGCTGGAGTAAGAGGGAAAATGGGAGAATATTTGCCTGCTTTCTGTCTTGTAGGTCCTCCTCCCTCTTCCTCAGGAGGCTGGGGTACTTTGTGGATGTAGAGCAGTTCTTCAGTGAATAAAATGTTCCCTGTCAGAATGGGATCAGCTGGCAATATTCACTATGCTTGTGCTTCATTTATTCCTCTGAGTTGATGAGTGATGCAGCTTGGGCTTGTTTCTGGAATGTGCAGTGAGACAAGGGGAAAGCATGGATGGATACAGCTGGTGTGATAAAAGGAGACAGCCGGGTTTTCAGGATGTTTTTATCTTGACTTATATGTAAGAGTTCAGGAGAGGTGTCCATGGTGGCTCAGAGGTAGCAGAGGGTTGTCTCTCTTCTAGGAGACCAACGTGAAACCACAAAGCTGGAGACTGGCAGTCAGATAGGGATACTTGAATTGTCGTATGTGTTTGTTTGTTGAACCTACTAGTACAGAAAGGAGTTCCTTCGGTCTGATCCCTCCAAGGTCACCTCACAGCAAAAGGAAAGGCTACCCTGTGGGTTGCAGTTTCAGATTAGTGACAAGAATTTGCAGAGTTATCCATACCATGCACTCCTAAGGAACCCCTGAATGGAGCCCTAGGATCTACGTGGGGGTTTTTACACTGGCTGTTTGTGGAGGTTGTGTTAATAACTCTGTTGTGTAGTGCATAGATGTTGGCCTGTGTAGAAAGAGAGCTAAAGGGCTGGATGAAGGCCATGGTCAAGCTCTCTGGCACTTGCTTTGTGACATTCAGCAGCTCAATGGCTGCTGTTGTCTGTAGGGAAGCTGTGCTCACAAAACCACTTTGAGCACTCAGCCTGTGCCGCAAACACCATTACTGATGCCACTTTATTTCCTTTTTGCTGTGGGTTTCTAGATGCCAGAAATTGAAAGGCAGCATCCAGGATGCTCTATTGCTCTTTCTGCAGGGAAACCAAAGTACATGGTCTGGGGGAAGCTCTGTTTGGTTTGCATTCCATCCTCCCAAAGCAGCATCGCCAGCCTTGTTAGTTCCTATGAGGTATTCTGCTTGGTGACAAGAGAACTTTATTTAGCAGGACACTCTATCAATTTGGGAAACTATTAAGAGAAAAAAAAATATTGAAAGAAGCTTATTAGGTACAAAATACCTAGCATCACATCCATGGATAACTTATGCATTGCATAAGTGCATTGGTTATAAATAAACTGTAGTATCACATCAGTCCCTAACTTCTGCATGCCGTCTTTGCACTAGGGCTTGGATGATCATTTTATGAACCAATTTCCTGAGATCTCAGCACCCTTCATGCTTTGTGGTTTCTCCTGAGTTCACCTTTCAGGAGCTATACCCAGTGACTGCAGTATGGGTATGTGTATAATGGCTTGGCAGGTCTCCACAGTTGTGGAATTTACAACCATTGCTGTGCGTGTAAAGCTTGGAACAGCTTTTTTTTTTTTAAATTTATTTCTGGTGTATGATGAATTAGGCCATCTGTCTCCAATGTCTGCTGACCCTTCTCCCCCACTCTCCTCTTGCCTGGTATGTTGGCACTGTCGCACAGTCAGCCAAGGTCAAGGTCTGGAGGCTGGGTCTGTGACCTTCGCTGCTGAGCCCTCGAGGGCTCAGTCCTCAGTTTCCCAGGGTAATTCTCCAGTATGTTATGCACCCACTGGCCTGAGATGCCATGCAAGGAGGAGGGATCCATTTACAGTAACATTAAGAGTGCGATAATAGGAACTTCCTTCATGCACATAACCAATACTTGCAGAATACTTTATTTAAGCCCAAAGTTAACAAAAGGATTAGTTTTTCAAAATAAACGAGACGCTTCCTGTTTTGCACCTAAAACAGCAGAGGATGCTTGACCAAATTATCTGAACATAGGTCTGAAAATGTTAAATGCAGATGCATTTAGACTTTACTGAGGAAGAGGCAAGCTTTGATGAAACACAAATAGAAAGCCAAGTAAAATCGTCTTGGCTTATTTCATTGTGCTCCTTGCCTGAAATAAAAATATATGACAGTGACATAAGTATCAGCAGCCAAACAGGTATGAAGGTCAACCCTTATAAACTGGGATAGCACCAGTAACTCTAGAACTTGATCCAAAGATTTCTGAGATTAATGAGACTTTTTCTATGGATTTTATTGTGCTTTAGATTAAGTGTATAGATAGAAAAGACTTTATGTAACAGTGAAGATGTCTGCAAGCACTTGGGGAATCTTTGGGAATCTTTCCTGTAAATAGCTAGATCTTTAGCATGACTGTAAGACTGGAAAGTTTATTTACTGCTGTTGGCAGCCATCACAGGGATATACTAGTGCCTGGGCAACTCCTCAGGGAAGGTATGACTTTTGCAGTATTGCCAGTGCTGTTACAGAATGATGAGTCAAGTATTTAAAAAAAGTGAGAGTGTATGGAAATGATGTGGCTTTGTTTTTAAATAGAAGGCTGTAGGTTCTTTTCATTTGATGTTTCCCTTTTGGCCTTTAAATGCGCCTGCAAACCATATCTCAAAGCACTTGTGTGTACCCAAAAAGACCAGGAACAACTTCTTAATCAAAACCTGAAATTGCCATGCAGTGATATGGCTAAAAGTACAGAGCATCATGGATTTATGGTAACAGCTCTGGAAGAGGTGATACTGAGCTAGCAGAGGGACTGGTGTAATGAGATTTAATGAAGTTGATCAGCAATGAGGAAGAGGAGAAAATTCCTACATGTAGAAAGTAGATGACAGAGCAGATGTAGCATGCCTGGGAAATAAATAACTCTTGTGTTATTCTAGATCAGGATTACCTCACACAAGGAAAAATTATGTGCAGTGCTATGCAAATTCTATGCACAATATAATTTAACCCAACAACTCCAAAGGGTTGTTAATTTTTAGCTTTTTTTTTTTTTTTTTTTTTTTTTTCTCAACTACATGTTTTTGCACCTGTTTTGGCTGCAGTGTTCAGAGGTTTGTCTTGTGGGTTCAAGAAGTCCTGTCTGGATGTGAAGCAGCTGAAGAGGTTGATGGTGAAGGCTGATAACTGTAAATACAGATAGCTGTTCTCACCCTTGAGAAGAGTCCAACCTCTTCTAAAGATCAGAGCCTGCCCAGACTCAGCTGTGGTTGTCTATTAAGAGCTGAGGTTGCTGCTGAGATGAGGTCCTGCCTATGCTGCACCAAAAGGTTGGTCTTAGAGTAGTCTCGGGTGTCTGAGGCCATATGATTGCCTGCCTTGGCACATGAAGTTGGATGCTGTGCCACCTCCTCACACGTGGCCCAGAATGTACATTCACAGGCACTTGTAGGACCACACTGTGGAGAATTAGTAGCTCTGCCATGAGGGAGCCTTGGCCCTTCTGTAAGAGGCAGCACAGACATGGCCGCAGTTTTTCTTGCTGGGATTTACCTTAAAAAAAACCCCTTAAGCTTCTCTCTGTGACTTTACTGGGAGTTATCATGGAGTGACCTAGAGGAAGAGAAAATGAATCCACTGCATGTAACCTTGGTGTGAAGAAAAGGGGGCTTGGTGTGAGTGACTAATAAAAAATTTAATGTGTTTTCCTGGTGCTTTATTTAGTGTTGAAGTGTTAATGAGCCTTTGAGGAAACTTTTGATCAGTTCTCAGTGTATACCACAGCATAAGGGATCATAGTTTCAAGAACAGAGATGGACTTAAGAGTTGAAATGAAAATCAAACATTCCCTTCATTGCTGTTATAATAGTTCCTCTGTACTAATAATCCCTCAAAGACCAAAGCACAAAATGGTTTGCTCCTTGTAAGAGAGAAAAGTTCAGAACAATAAAATTCAGATTACTTTGAGATTTCTGTCTCTCTGACTTTACCAACAGGCAGAAAATTAGATGACATCAAAGAATTACTGGAAAAGAGCTTATTTAATTTCGAAATTAATTGGAAATTGTCACATGTGGTTGTAATGCTAACAGCTGTTTTCATGTCACTTCACTGCAAAAGAGAGCAGCATTTTGCCTGCATAAGGATATAGAAGATGAAGCTGTGAACTGTGATAAAGACATAAATTGAACTTTCCGGCATGCACAGTCAGGTAATTCTGCTGTCTGTACTGCACATGTTAAATGTTTTGTTAAGTTTTGTATTGTTTGGTTTGGGGTTTTTTTAGGACTTAAATGTTAAAACTAATTAAATGCATTAAATTAATTCTTAAATTTAAATAATAATTTTACTTCAAAACTGTTCAGATGAAACAGGCAAATAACAATCCTGTCCTAACAAAGAGTTGTAGAAATATCTAGTTTTTCGTGGTTGTTTTTATAAGATGATGAAAATACCTCTGTGGGTAGCTCATCCCTTCTGTTATTTCTTATGCATAACCTGGGTCCTATGTTTTTAGGGGAGGAACTAAAGAGGGAAGGTAGTTGCAGTAAAAATCAGCTGCCGGTAAACATGGATGAGTTTTGCCAATGAAGTCTACTTCAGAGTGGTTTATTGGTTCTTTGCCCCCTCTGATTTGTGTTGCTTACCACACAGCTATTGGCTGCCTTGAAAGATTTTTGGTAAGCTGAGCAAGTACGGTTCTAATGAAGCAACGTTTGATGCACAGTGTATGTCTGAAGGATTTTCAGTGGCCTTGGGTGTACAATGAGATAGAAGCCTGTGGGCCAAGGGCTTTCAACCCCTATCGTATAATAACTCTTACAAAAAGTCCCATCTTACCCATCCAATCGTAGAATTTGCAGGGAAAGGAATAAAATCCAAAATAAAACCATGTAGGGTGTATTAATAACGGGTGTGAAAAGCATTATTTCCAAATTTTCATATCTACTCTGACCTAAAAGCCCAGTTCCTTTAAAAGCACATTTAAAGCCTAGTAAAACTTAGGGGGCCTAACAGTTCCTACAACAAGACTTTAACAGTATCCATGGTCCATAAATCATGTTCATTGGTGGGATCCCGACTGCAGTTTCTGGGATGGCTTTTCTGGGTTTGGGACGTGGGTGTTCTGTTTGTTTTAAACTTTCCACCAAAACTGACAGACTTAGAATAGCACCACAAACTATGCCTTTATGAAAAATCTTATCACAGATGATTCAAAAAAGTTCTAAGGCTAGTTATTTGTTGCCCATTTATAGCAGCTGAAGTCCTGTCCTATAGCCCTTGAGCTGGACTGATGAGAGGAAAAGATCACTCACCCACTGCTTAGGCTGTCAGGAAAATAGTCTGTGTTGTGGGAGGACAAATACAGATTGAGAACAGCCTGGGGGAAGGCTTGCAGCCACCCAGTGTGTTTGTCATCAGTTTGTAGGTCTGCCCATCCCTTGCTGTCAAGCATAGACTGTTGTAAATACTACACTTTCCACTGTAGTGGAATACTCAGTGAAGATGCTGACAAAAACAACTTCCCTGAGTGTATTATGCAATCTATTATGCAGAATTAGAACTGAAACAGCCCATCCAGTGGGAATGGGTTTGTTTTATGTTATCCTTTCAGCAGGGGTTTATCTATGTGTGCTGGAAATTACAATACTAAATACCCAGCATGGAAATTTTGTGTGAGGATTATTGGACATAAGTGTTCTCAGTCTACTGTAGTCTGGGCTTCCTGCTGGCACAGGAGCTTCCACTGCCAAGGTTTTCAAATACTAATGCCTGGAATTATGAAAGGAGGAATAACAGAAGAGAATGTTTTCTCTGTTTCACTCCTTCCGCATGACAAGGACTATTAAAAACCTTTGCTCTTCTCTCACTTCCCTCTGGGAATTTCTTTTAAGCTTCCCGGCTGAAACAGAGCCATGGCATTTTCCACCTGAGTAAAATTGCTCTGTTTTCTTAAATGGCCATAAAGACATAAGCCTTGGATACCAAAAAGTTATCTTTTTAATGCTGCTTTTATTTTATCTTCTCCAGATTTTTGCATGAAATACATGTACACAGAAGAGTTGAGGTGTTTCAAATACTGAGTGTATTAGCTCCCTCCCCTGAGCTAAGACGGTTATCTGCAAATGAAGCTGAGGCAGCTCCACAGCTGCTACATCCTCGAAGTGGAGTTTGAGTTGCTTGCTGTTGCCACCTCTCTTTTGCTGGGTACAGCTCGGCGCATTCAAGGTCAGTTTTTCTCATTCTCGCAGTGCACGTGTGGTTGTGAGCCCTTGCATCTGATTCCTCTAGTGCTGAGACCTGTCCAGGGGTGCTACATGTCTAATCTTAAAATAGATCCACCAGAGGTTTAGTATCTGAGTGCAGTGTGATTATTTAGTGAGGATTATATTTAGGTTTTAAACAGTAATGCAATTTTGCTGTATTTTTAATTGTGTTCATTTCAATGAGCGCAGCCGGTGCTGCAGTGGTGGAAGGCAGTGTTTTTGAATCCATGTGATGTGATGCATCACCACCACGTGCTTGGTGCCTTGCTACTGGCCTGATCTTGTGAGGTGTTCATCACAGTCCAAAAATAAAACTTGCTCACAATGTGATGTATGGAATAGTCTTACAGAGGAAGGTAAGGGAGACTTTTATTGCTTGTATCACTTGACACTGGGACTGAATAGAAAGTGGAAAATATTATGCTACATCAGTAGCCTTTCAAAATGCCTCTGGCTTTGCAAGAAGCAATTACAAACCTTTATAATCCATTATATGGCTTTCTTTTCTTCATTCCATTAGCTTAGTTCCATAGAATTTCTTTCTTTTGGTGAATGTCTAGTATTACCAAAGAGTAAAAGGATTTTGCTGGAAAAACTGTTGCTCACATTTCTATCTAATTCTGATGTTCTGTAAAAGGGTTACATTAATAAACAAATTATTGTTATAAACAAATGAAATTCCAGCACCTAACTACACAGACCCAGCACTTCACTGCAATCAGTTTGAGCTACAGCTATGCCTCTTCAGTCTTCCTCGCCTAAGGCTCCAATGCTCCCACTATAAAGCAATTGGTCACACCTCATTATTGAGGTTATTTGCAATAGTGTGCGAAGGACCAAGTAACAGATGTTTTGAAATGGCTAATCAATTTTTATAGATTTAATTAGGTTGATGCCTGCACATATTTCCAATGTGCTTTTTCACCAAATCTAGGGAAAGGATCTTAATTACAAATTCAGTCAAGCCTCTGTGAGGCTCAGGCTTCAGTACTGGAGCATAAATATTGCTTGCATGCTCTTGTGATATTCTATTTTGGCCACTTACGCTGGAGATTCTTGTCTCTGAACTTCACTCTTAGAAAGTTACATTTGGACTTAGATGTATGACACTTGTTGTTTGGAGTGACACTCACAAATCCCCATATACCAGAATGAAAATTCAGCCCTAATCATCAAAGGGAAGTGAGGACTAAATGAATGTGTCATGCATATCCAATTTCTCCACTGATCATCCAGAGGAAATAAATCACAGTGGATGTCCTTCCATTTTTTCTTTATTTCAAAAGCTAGAAGGAGTCTTCTGTTAAAGTCACCCTGGGTTTCCCCAGGGAATATTAAAATAAATTAATTTTGTCTGATTAAATGTTTTGACCCGTATTTAAACTGCTGGAAAATGATAGGCCTGTTTTATCATGGCAGCAGGCCAGCTTTTTTTGGTGTGCTACTGGAATCAGAGGGTAAAACTGGAGGATCACATCTTAACTGAACTAATAACCAATTTCATTCATTTTTAATAAATCATGTTTTTGGAACTGTACTTTTTGAGACAGATGTCTCATGCATCAGTCTCTCAGTGATGTCTAGTGTCCATCAGGGCTAAGATCTCTTGTCATCTTCCCATTATACGTCAGAAAAGACTGCAAAAGTGATCCACAGAAAAGAAAAGATATAAAAATGGGGAAAGTCATTGCAGGAAGGTCTGGCTTGATTAAGTGGAAAATTTTAAATGGCACACATTGCAGATAGATATCCAAGTCACATTGATTTCAATGAGAATAGGATATCTTACAGTCCCTCCTCTCTCTGAAATGTTCCCTTGCACCCTAAGGCAATTTAATTTGGAAAGAATTGTTGGAAGAAATATGATAGGTGTATAAAATGAGCAGTATAAAAAGCATGCTGCCACAGCAAGGGCAGTGCCCTGAGACTCAGAACCTGTTCAGAAGTTAATTGAAATCAATTGGAAAGATTTCTGTTGACTTAAATAAGCTCTGGATGAGCCCTTGTGAGAGCTACTTTCAACACCCAGGTCTACCACAAATTTTTTGAATGGCTCAAAGCAAGTCATTCAGAGCCATATCCAGAAAGGGGGCCAGATACTGTAATGGGATTGCTCCAAGTGAGGAGAGTGTGAAAGGTTCTCTGTGCAGCCTCACACTAGGGCTCTTTTCAGAAATGTGTTATGAGCTGCTAATGTAAAACAAATAATGATTTCTATTTCACCTGTGGTGCTTACAATTGTAGGATTCTGTCAAGACAATTTAAAAAATTAGGATTAGGCATTTAGGATTAAAAAAACAGCATCTGTAGTCAAACTAGTTTGGATAAAATGTCATGGGCCACCAATCCTCATGTTTCTGAGCACAAACTCACCACCAGCTGGAATAATGAAGCAGATACTTCAAATGAATTATATGTTACTGTTAAGCAATTTATTCTATCATTTACATGGTCTGTTATCCAGCCTTTATGTGGATGAAAAGGGGGTCTGTTCTCACTGCCTGGGGAATGGCAGAGCTGTCTATAACTTGTGTAACGGGGGCCAATACCTTGAGGTGATGGAGGTCCCTGGGGAGTGCTGCACCCTTCAGACCCACTGGGCTGGGTTTTTCTTGCTTCTCTAACCCCTCATAAGCTCTAGCACTGGTTTTGGTGCTGTCAAGAAGACTCTGCAAGCTCAGGAGCTCGACAGTACTTTGTGGGATGGAGCCTTAGCTATCTGAAATGAGATCAACTCAGATGGTCAGAACATGGTGTTAATTACACCAAGGTTGTGGATTCAGTCCCTGTATTCACTTAAGAGTTGAGCTCTTAATACATTGTCCTCTAGTCATGTCCTAAGAAAGGACAGACAGTTTAACTGGAGATATTATAAAAGCTCATCTGGAAGCAAACGTTTCAGCCAAAGAACTGCTTCTGGTCATTGTCCAAATTCTATTTTGTTTAAGCTTGACCCAAACCACAACTTTTATGTCACTGAAGGAATTTGTTTTACATTTACATGTTCACTCCAAAACAAAGAGAAAGAAAAATAATCACTGATCTTGTGAAAGTTTCACCAGAGTCTGACTTAGGGAGAGGTCACTTATATATGAACTGAGTTCCTGCTGCTTTGCCTTATATATGTTTATATTAGCTAAAGTAACTTCAAAACAAAAGAAAGTAACCAGTCCCAGAAGACTGGAAATTAAGGTAACTTTGGAGAGATGGGAACCTGCAGTTCAAACTCATGCTCTGAAAAGGCAGAGGAATTTGAACTTTCCTGATATTTCTCTTTACCAAGAATTTATTTTTAATTATCTAGAATTTTATTAAACTGGAACTATTCAGGTTTAATTTTTCCCTTTGAGTTCTGTCTTACCTTCCTCCTGTCTGTCCTTATCAGTGGGCTTTTTTTTATCACAGGGGTCCTGAGAAGTTTTCTTGCTTCTTTCAAACATGTGACCTCACTTGTAATGTCTGTAACCATGCTTACAGTTCTAGAGTCTCTTGAAACTGAGAGGATAAGGACACAAGTGTGCCTGTGAGAAAAATCAAGATGAATGCTATCATTCTTTCAGGAGTATTACCTTTCTCCTGGGCTGTGTTCGGCATGAGCTGATTGATAAAGTTTGCCTGAGGCTACATATTTTTTGGCAGTTGATCAGCTTACTGGAAAAAACTGTGTGAAAGGTCAATTTCTCTATGAAAAAACAAGTGGAAAGGGGAAAAAAAGAAGAGGAAAGGTATGATTGTAAAAGCTTCTTTTTCTTTTTTAAAGGTTTTGTCCTGAAGATGCCCTGTTAAAGAACAAAATTTAATGGAATAGTCTATATATTGTAACTACAACCTAATTGATTTCTCTGTGAACTACTAAAGTTAAGGGAGCTTTCACAAATGGATTATGTATTCTTTGGTTCAAGGAGACCACTGTGAGGTTTCCCAGTTTCATAACTGAGCATTTCCAGAAATCAGAATTAATTTCATATGTGATTTTAGGTAACCTTTAGGCTTTAGCCTATTCCTGCCTGAAGCCTGTTTTTGTTTTTCTTTGTATCCCAAGCATGAAGTAATCAAATGGCTTTTCTTTGGTCTGTTTGCAGACTGCATGGTTGTGTTCCAGGTTGTATGTGTGTAATGTTTGGAAGGTTAGTAATGATGTGCTATCACAGCCAAGGGCAGTCCAAGTAGAAGCTTTGTGGACTGTGACTGATGGGTGGAGTTTATGCCACTTCTTTCACCCTGGGACTGCTGCTAGCCATAGTCTCATCACACATCTTTTTTTGACAGTGGAGGGAAAAGGGGGCTGGGTTTATGAGTGGATTAAAGCATCTGACTTTTCAGACAGGATTCTTTAAGTGCAAAGTATCCTGATATGATCATATTTATTTTATATTTTAAATGTGGAGACATGTCTTCTTCAAGATTCTTGCTTAAACTGCCTATTAGCCAGCCAAAATATTTAATAACTTGGATTTAAAAAAGCATCAGTCAAACTAAGATTTACTTAGGCTCTGGTTCAGGGTTTCCTGGATGGGGATGAATTTAAGGCACACTTCATATGTAAAATCTTGTTTTCTGTTCAGGGCCTGTGTTTGCAGTGGCTTCTGTGTCTGGGAGAGTGATGCATTTCTTAGAGACACTCTGTGGCTTCCCTTCTCACTAGGTACAAATACAAACATTCAAAATGTTTGTGTGATCTCTGCTTCTGTCTCTCCTCCTAAGAAAACATCCTTTTCTTCTTCCCTACTTTGACTGTATCACTTTCAAGACCCTCTTTAGATGCATGGTCATGCTTTTATTAATATAAATTGTTGGCCATCTTCAAGCTACCTAAACCATGGACCTGTAAGGGCTGTGAAGACTTGCTGGACTGCAAACTACATAGGTTTTATCAACTTTTGCACTTCTTGTTTTCCAAAGGTTTTTTCGTTTTTCATTGCAATTCCAGAGTTTGCTTGCTCCAATAATCATGGATAATGGGACACCTAGGAGCATCTAATACTTCCTCTTGCCCCAAAGTTGGATCATGTTTAACTCATTCCTGACAGATGTTTTGTGCAACTTATTTTTAAAACTGCTAGGCTCAGGTGTTTCAAAATTTGAGATATTCTCTCATTTGCAATTAGCAGGTTTACTCTGAACTTTTCTTGCTGTGATTCAAATCCACTTTCCTCTATCTTCTTCACCATGGGTATCAAAACAAATTTATTCCATTCTCTTTAAAGGTTATTTTCTGCTTTCAGTCTTTTAATTTCTAGACTGAACAATGCCCTTTCCATAATCCTTTTTTTTTTTTTTTTTGTGGCTCCTCTTTTGTAGGCTTTTGGTTAGTCCTATCCCTTCTTCTGAATTTATCAATCCATTTCCTAGTGAAAGTATCCCTGCCAGACTGGATGTAGTGTTCTTACTGAGGCCTTATCACCACCAAGAAAAAGAAGGTAATTACGTCAGATGAAACTCCTATTTATATAGCTTAGGTTGATGGATGCCTTCCTTGTGTGATATTGTTGACTCATGTTCAGCTGTGATCCTCTGTAATACTCCCCAAGTCTTGTTCAGAACAACTGTTTTCTGTCTAGTCATTCCCCATCCTGTACTTTCCCAGACAATATTTTCCCTTCCTAAGTACAGGACTTAACACCTGTCCTTCCTCAGCTGAATCCTGTGTTTTTCACAGTTTCTCTGATCTCTCCAAATCATTCTGAATACTCTTTCTCTGCTCCAATTTGCCTATAGCACTTTACCCCACATGCACATTTCAGATGTGTGATCTGTTCTGTTAGCCAGACCGTTGAATAACACTATAGGAAAAGGAATTAACCCTTCCAGATCTCCAAATTATACGCCTTTCTAGTTTGACAGCAGGCTACTCATACCAGCTGTCAGTGAAGGTTTCCAAGAAGCTATGCATTCATCTTCTTGTAGCCTCATCTACAGTATGCTACTAGTTCTCTTTTAAGACTATTTTCTGAGATGGTGGAGCTTCTGCTGTCTTTCCTGTGACCATGAGTTATTTCTCTTTAATTCATGTTTCTTTTTACCCCAATATTTATCTTTGCTCTTTGTTTTCTATTCCCTTCCTCACAAGATGCCAATAAAGAAAAAAGTAAACTCACTATCAAAGTGGGGAATAACAAAGGAGAAGCACTCCAGAGCTCAAGTCAAAATGTTTTTTATTCTTATTGTTCCCCTGTCTTAGGTGGCACATTTCAATAAACTAATTTGACATCACAGTAAAAACAGTTACATTTTTTCCTCCATGGTTACAATAACATTTTGGATTTTTTTCTGTCCATAACTATCTTTCAATAATGCTGTTTCATTTTTCAGTCCCTATGATAATTATTTACAAAATTTATTTTACAATCCTATATATTATATATTCTTCAGCTTCCCAACAGGGAAATTACTTTAAAAGTCCTTGTAGATTTTCTAATGGGAAGGAGCAGGTGAAAGGTTAGCAGCTGTGGTAGTTCAGTGAAACAAGCAAGAACTGTAGGTTCTAAACGGAAAGGCTAATTTTAGAAGATGACCTCAACAGGTGAGCAGATCATTTCAGGTAACTTCAGAGTCCTTTGCTTCTCTGCATTAAATGTCAATGTGCATTTCTCTGTTGACCGTTACCCTGAATATATAGATTGCAGGAGCTGAGTTAGATTCCAGATCAGCAAGATCATGTTTTCCACTGGAAGTATTCCAGATGATGATAAACATCATCAAATAACTTTGGGCTGACCATGAATGTTGATGAAAGCATACTTCAGACTTCAGGGACACATAGTCTCACCTACCTTATCTAAATGCCATGAGAGTTGTTCAAAATCACAGTAGTATCTACACAGCAAATGCTGCATGGATTTGGCACACTTTTGCAAGATTTCTTTCACCTGTAGAGCTGGCCTCGCTGCACTAGGCTGCCTCTGGTTACATGGCTGCAGGTCAGAACGTCAGTGGATTCCCCACTCTTGTTCACTCAGGGCCCACGGTTCCCCCAAGAAGGTTGTCTCAATGTAATGGCTCAGCGCCACTGTCTGGCATGCAGAACATTCCTGGTTTGTCTCCGGAGATCCGCACTGCAAGTGCTGACATGTAACACCACAGCTGTGCAATTTGTCAGCGGACAAGGGGGAAGGAGCCCTGCCTCGCTCCGTCAGGAGGCAGTGCAGCTCTGGCCTTGGCTCTGCCTGAGCCCTGCAGCCTCCCAGAGTCAGGGCACCTCTGCAGCTCACGCCAGCAGACGGGGGCTTGCACAAGTGGCCTGTCAAAAATTCAGTCCTGCAGAACATCTTTCACAAGTGAGAGGTCCCAGGAATGGATCTGTTTGCCATAGACCAGATCACCTTATCCCCACTATAACCAAACATCAGTTATAGGGGTGTAAATTGTGTGTCTCCGGTGCTGTTCTATTTAGGCAGACTTTCAGAAATCACTTGTCTTCATATAAAATATAAAAAGACCCTACTTTGTAATCTAATTTATGCCCAGTTTGTCCTTGTGTGTCAGTAGTATTTACCACTATCAAATGGTACTCAGCAGTTATGCAAAAATCAGCATTTTACCGTGGGTAAAGAAACCATTAAGTTTAGGCTTTGCCTCCAGCTATGCGTATATCCTTAGAACTTGCATGCACGTAAAGAAGAATTAGTATTTAAAGGCTTGACAAATTAAGCTTTTTAAGGGCTGGATATTACTTCTAATATAGTATCTTTAAAAATTACCGAAGTAAAGTCTGTACTAAATATATTAGTTATGGCTATTTTTATTAATAGTGAAGATATACTAATTATTACCTACCACTTTGGTGATGAGAGGAAAAACTCCTCGTGCATGCATTAGAAAGGAGTGGAGTAAACAAAGAAACAATTATTGTTAATTCTCTTCTGCTTATGGGGTTATGAAGGATGAGAAACAGAACCGAGGATGACTGGAAGCAGACCAGTTACCATGATATAAATGAAAGTATGTAATAGTGAAGGCATGGAAAGATAAGTCAGGTTATTAACATGCATATTTCAGTTATCTGAAGAGCTGAAAGTAACATCAAGGAATTTTTTAAAAGCCAGTTTTATCCTCAGAGTAGTTTAACATTATTTTTTTTACTGTTCTCATTGTTTTCTTTAATTACATTCTGCTGTTCTTTAAGAAGTTGGCTAATATAGTTAAAATGGTAAACATTTGCCATTTCTGCAGCTAGAAAAGAGCATGATACAAGCCATTAATAACATAAGCCAGTATTCTGGGATCAAAGAGTGTGTATACGTCCTAGGTATGATCAGTTGCACATTCCAATGTTTTCTAAATTTATAATATGTGGATTGATGATTATATTGTCACTGACTTGAGGTGCTGAGGGAATACATAGCTTTTCACAGTACCTGCAAAAAGACATCATTAGTTTATTCCACACCATTCTGCAGTGTTTGCCTTTCATTAGCTGGCTGTCCCAGCATATTTGAAAGTCTCAGCTATCCATAGTTGAGTGTCTGATAGCTCATCTCCAAAGGTTATCCTTTTGCATCTTGATCTGTTTGACTCTTGAAAGCACATGATCTGCAGCAGTCAGTCCAGCTCCTGAGTTTTCTCTTTCATCTTTCAGAGGTCTGAAACGAGGCTGTATCTCTTGGTGAATCATTCATAAGCTTCATTTTCTGATTGTTCATGGTGTGATTATTTTGCTTTAATCTAATGTGTTTAGTCAAATTCTTCAAACAGGTGATTCTGTTCTCCTATAAAAACATCTGTTCTATAACCAGATAATTCTTAAGCACTAGATCTCCCCTGTATTTTCCTTTCAAACTATTAGAAAACTTTCTGGTACTTTCAAATGTCAGAAAACTTTGTTTGCTTATAAAGCAACTTTCAGGCTTGAGCCAAATTTTACCTGATCCTTTGTAAATGTACCTGAGTATTTCTGAACACCACCGTTTCAATGACATGCAGTCATGAGCAGCAGAGCCCACACAGGTGCAGGAAAATGCAAAGCCAGAGTAACTGCAAAAGAACTTACCAGTTGTGGCCACCTGTTGTCATTCACATCCAGAGGAAAGAAAATCACTGAGAAGGAAAAAGTCAAAAGTGGTGCTGACTGAAATATTTTTCAGGAGAAGCTGATAGAAGTACATAGAGACTTACCCAGAAGGCAGATTTCACATATTCAGGCACTGGAAATTTCTGCTTCAGTCTTCAGCTTCTCTATCCAAACAATTAGCAGAGAGAACAAGAACACATGTACAGCAAGCTTCAGAAACAGGGTTCAGTGTTCAACCTGGGAAAACCTAATACATTAATAACCATAAACTGACTGGACTGAAGTGTTCTTCATTTTTTTTCTCCTGAATTTTCCTTCATTAATTTTGGAAGTGGAGTAAGAGTGTGCCTTCCTGCCTCTCTCCACAGTCTGTTGAGGAGTACGATGTTGCCATTCTTCCTAGATGAAGTCTTTTATTCCTGCAACTGGATACTTATGTTACTTCGGTCCTATTTCAGAGACAACATCTCATTCTATATGAAATCATGTTTTTATTTTAATGACTGTTGCTGCTGCAGAACCATCACAACACTATCTAGATCACACTTTATTTATATGAATTAAAATACAGTAGTAACAGTAAACCCAGAGTTTATTCTCCATTATGTCTGGGTGCCTTACCCACTTTGGGAATAAATCGTGTTAGACACACAGTGATACCTAAATGGGTGCTGCTCATTGCAGCTTAAGTGAGCAGGACATTTACACCAACACCACCTATGGCCAGGCCAACCCTGGCCATGAGGTATTCATATTATCTAGGTTTTCCATCTTTCATTTTTTTCAGCTGCTTCTTTTCCCTTATAATGAAGAGTTGATTATGTATTAAATTTCAGAAGATTAAAATTCAGGCAATTAATTCTCCAAAGATTAAATTTCAGGTCACAGAATAACAGATGCAAGCACAGACCAATGAAAGGCCTTAGTCAGACTAATGGGCAGATTGATCTTTTATTCTTAGATATGTTTCCTTGTTACTGTGTAACTCTATGGTTAAATAAACTCTTAAAGCAATGAAATCATTGCTGGTTTTGTAATTTGATGCTGAACTATTTGGGGACACAGTATCCTGTGTGTGCCTGGCTCTATCACTTTTCTACTTTATGGTCCCTTTCTTTTTTCTGGGTTCTGCCTGTGCTTTTCTTGATCTACTCCTAAAAATGGAATTTTCTGGGTGTGAGTTCATTTAGACCAGCGAGCTGCTTCTGATTTATCCTTATGCAAGTTAGAACAGCAGTTAGATCAGGCTTTCAGTTTTAGCATGCAGACTGCTACAACTGGAAACCCCAAAAAGGCATTGTAAGAGGTGGGGTTTCTTTAGTTGTATTGGGAGATGCAGCAAGCATATTAATCTCAGCTGAAATTATTAGGCAGGAGTGTTTTTTGCATGAGCTCTCATTAACACCCATGGCATAGATACTTCCAAAAAATCAACAGTTTTAATCTAAAATCATAGATATTTAATACATAGGAAGTCAGCAACAGGAAAGTCAGTGTTTTGCCAATATTATTAACAAAATCTCTATTAGCTGACAGATACACAAACACAGAATATGTTTCTAGCCAAGGGAAAAAAACCCTACATCTCTGATTTCTCCATGTGCATAACTATGTTCCATATTAGGAGAATAGGAACTTGTATAGCTGTTAGCACTTGTTCAGTTCTACTGCCAAACCCAGACCCTAACACTGTGTTGTTTGGACCAGCCACTGTTCTTTCTCTCTTATGGCAGTGCTCCAGAAATACCATAAGGCTTGGCCAGAAAACTGCTTATGTTGATTTCCTGAATAAGAGAGTCCATGAATGTCTGTCAGTCTGTGCTTGCTCACACCCACCCATTTATTTCCCTGTGGGACAACCTCTGAGTGAGCCTGTGCTAGTGCTTTGTGGTAAGGCAGGGGCCAGCTGGTGGTGAGGGGTCAGTGCTTCTGCCACACCAGATCATGCCAAACCAAACACTGGGGTATGACAGAAAAAGAGAAAAAATCCTTGACAAGAAGCAGACATAGGGATGAGGACTATTAAAATGAATGGAGAAAATATTTGCAGAGTTTTAGGACCCCATGCTGAGGCTGAATGCCAAGTTGTACACTGGATGTATTAAGTGCAGAAATAGTAGTGCCTAGTAAAACACACTTGATCCATTATTACAAGTGATGTAATATGTCTGTGCGAAGTAACACGTTCTTGTGACTATCCACCTCCTAATCCAGGGCCGTGCATTGGTGTCATAGCTGTGCTCCTGCTGCCCTCTGAGCCATGAGTCACCATCTTTCACTTCCTCAAATAATTACAGGCAGCAGTGGCTGTTGCTTAGTCTCAAGGGCTTTCACTGCTGCTCAGGAAATTCACACAAAGCCACTTTTCTGTGGATGATCAGTGGACACCTGGGATTTGCTTTAAATATTGGGCAGACATGGTCCCACATGTTAAACTTTTTTTCCCATGAGTTGCTTCACCTGTCTGCCAGACCTTACCTTTCCTTTGCCTGAAGATAAGACATCTTGTAGCTACGCAGTGCTGACCACCCCTTTGGCCCGAAAACACATAATTTACAAAATTCTTTTCCTTGTGGGAAAGGATGTGAAAGTCCATTTTTGTATTTCTCAGAATATAGCATGTCTAAGTCAATGTGTCTGAACAAGTACTGATGGCTATTCACTTTTAGAAGGTGCATTTGGTGTAACATTACCATTAAGTAAATGTGCAACTGAAATCCGGCCCAATTCTCTACTGCCCTGCACCTGGTTGGTGCTCTCCATCTGCAAAGTGTAAAGTACGTGATTAATGCAACTAACTTAAAATTTTCCAGTCACCGGAGGTGGCATTTTGTTCCCATTTAGAAGGCTACATACTTGTAAATGACTATGCCAGGTGCAGGGGAGGAGAACTTGACCCCTTCAAAATTCGTCTTTCCCCTGAATTAGGATTAATTTTTCAAAGGAGCCAGGATGTTTCTGCTTTCCTCGGTGCGTGTGTGTGTGTATGTGTGTGTGTGCTGGGGGGAGGGTGTGTGGCAAGCAGAGGTAGTGCAGGAGCAAGTATTGAAATGGTCTTTTACTTGTCCCGCTCTAATAAACCTCACGTTACAGAGGAAGCAAGAGCTGAAAGAAACACTTTCGGTGTTACTTATTTAATGCAAGATGTCTTCTGCTCCATGGGCCATGTGAAACTTCCTCTCAAAACCTGTGCAGGTAAAGCTTTTTTTGTCACACTGTATCATCAGGCAGCAATTCCACTCCTTAATCCTGTGTTATTACAGCAGCAGGTAAAGCCTTCCTGAGCAGGTCTTGATCGCGCTAATGTGCGTATTAGGAAGCGGGGAGCCCAAGATCGACATCTTTTATTAAAAGCCCACCTTGGTTGAGCTCAGACGGGGGGAGAGGGTTGCTACAGAGATTACTTGTTACTCGAGAGGGTTTATTAATTGACTGGGGTATGCTCTCCTCTCCCGTTTTATATCAACCGATAGAGCCTATGTCTGATAAATGACTGATAACATTTCTTCAGAAGTGCTACCAGCGAGGGATTAGAACAGTACACACGCTTTTCCCCTAGCGTTTGATGTTTGTAAACTATTGCCGGAGCGTGAAGAGCCAGTGCTGTTCGCTCTTTGCTGTACAGCCCATTCTTTGCCAAGCGTGGTCCCCGAGACCATCCCGGGCAGGGCCAGGTGCACCCCAGTCACCCTGCCCCGAACAGGTGCTCCTGAGCCATCCCGCCCCGGCTAGGACACAGAGCAGAGCCGCCGGGCTGCCGCGGGGCGTGGGTCCCTCCCGTCGGGCAGGTGCGGGCGGAGGAGGGAGNCAGCCCGGCGGGGGGGTGGTGGGGGGAGCGCGGTTGTCTCCAGGGCCGGTCCTCTGCCCCCTCCCTCCCTTCTCTGCCACCCTCCCTCCCGCCGCCGCGGCCGAGGGCTGCGCGGCCACCCGCGCCTCCCGCCGCAGGGGCCGCCCCGTATGGTCCCCGCCGCTGCCATGAGCCAGGCCCCGGCTCCCCGCGGCGCTGACCCGCCGGAGAGCGATGCCCGCAGCGGGGCCCCCAGCCGAGGGATGCCGCCGCCGCCGCCCAGCCTGCCCCAGCTCCTCCACAAGTAAGAGCCGCCCCGCGTTCCGCCGCGCCGGGAGGGCGGGCGGGCAGGCGCGGGTCGTTCTCCCTCCCCGGTGGCGGTGCCCCCCTTCCCTCCCCCCGCGCCCAGACTGACAGCCGGGCGGGCGGAGGTTCGGCCCGGCACCGGCCCTGGCCGAGCGGTGCGCCGCGGGGCTTAGCCTCTCTTCACCGTGCGGGTGGCGGCGGGCCCGTCCCCGCTCTTGGGGGTACGGACTCCCCTAAAGACCGGCAGTGGCCTCCCTTCCCTCAGAAGTTTTCTGCCCGAAAAGCCGCTCGTGTCAGTTTCCCGAGGGTTCGCCCCGGCACTGCGTCTTCCGCGCCCGGGAGCTGGGCCGGGGAAGTTTCCTTCGCTTGCCCCGCGGCGGTGTGTGCCGCCTGCCCGGCCGCCGTTCCGCTGCTGCGGTTCCCCCCGGCAGGCCTGGGGCGAGGGGCATGTGGGGTGCCAGAAGAGATCGCATCTCTGCAAAACTGTCACGTGAAAAGTAACCTGTGCGGACGTGGAAAGCTTATTATTGAGTGCAGTGATGTGAATGGCATTTTGCTCTTTCGTTTTCCACCCAGAAAAAGGGGAAAAAGCACTTCTGCTACACAGATGCAGTGGTGCCAGTAATTTAGCTGGCTAAATGAGAAGCTTGAAGACAAACGGAATGCTCTGTAGTTAATAGGTGAAGTAGAAGTAAGGCCTAAGCTGATGATCTGTGCTGATTCAAGGTGGTTGCGTGCACTGTATCTCATTTTTCCCCAAGTCATAACGTATTAAAAGAGGTAAGGGCTTTTAATCTGCTAACAAATATCCGTTTGTGGAGCTATTAGAATTGCCTTCTACTACTTTAAGATTTGCTGCTCGAGTTGACGAGCAGGACACTGGGTGCTGCGCAGTGGTGAAGGTTGAGAACCGCTTTCGATATCATGTCCCAGACCGCCAAGTGGACTGAGCCCGTGTTCGGCCCTCAAGCAAAGGGCGAGTATGACAAAGCACTGAGGAGCTGCCACGGCCTTGCCGCTGGGCTTGAGCTGCTTTCCTGCAACAACTCCTTCAGCAAAGGCGCTGGCTTAGGCTTCTCCAATCAGTTAACAAAACCCAACAACGTAACAAACAGAGGAAATGCTTTCAATTCTCTCACATTTGCAAAATACACACATGTCTAGAAATACTTGTGACACATGCTTTAACATTGCAGCAAATTTAAAGTATGAACATCCTTTTAAGTTGGGAATCACATCAGCTTTTATAAATATATAAATAACTGGACTTCCAAACTTTCTGCAGAGTGGGGTCCATAAATTTGATGCTTGATTTTCTTTTAGTCTGTTTGCTTTTAAATCATGGTTTGTAACTTAATCGTAAAAATGTTCAAGGTTCTTGTTACCTACATTTTTATTTCTGATTGGAAATATAGACTTGGAGGTTTGCACTGAAACTGAAACACTAGTGGTCTATTTCCAAGTCCACTGGACTGTTGCAGTGGTATGTGTGAATTATTGTGCAACCACAGAGTAATTTACACTTACTCAAAATCAGTCTTAAATTTTAAACTACAGTCTCTAAAGATGAGCATTATTTTTTCACAATTACCAAGACTTTATGTGGCTGTGTATTGTAAGTCATATAGTTAGAGCTACTGTTGAGAATACCTCATGACTGGATTTCTGATGTGGTGCATATTACGTGCGAGGACATCACATTCCTGCTAGTCATGCTTCCTGGCAAATTATAGGTAGGAAAACTTGAAATAATTTCCTTTTGACCCTACCTTTAACAGAAAGGTTTGAGAGAGATGCCATGTTCTGACTGTTCTTTGTCATGTTAATATGACGCAGGGTGGCAAACATTGAACATGTCCATCTAAGGTCCTGCAACTTGATCATACAGTTTTGTAACCGTGTGGCGTAATTTGGTGTGCGCCTGTTTACCTGACAGTTAATAAATGCATTGAATTGGAAATGCAAGCAAATTGTACTTTGTTTTATTGATAATAACTTGGTATTTTATAGTCTAAATTGAATAGTCAGTGAATGACTGGAAGGGAGATGTTAGGGAATATCCAAAATTGCTCTTCCAAATTTATGAAGAAGAATTTATTTTACGACTAGTGATATGAGGGAAAGGAAAGCAGTGATTCTTCTACAAAATGAAGTCATGGTTTCATTACTAGGAAAGAAAACTTTGATCTTGTTTTCTGAGCATTTTGTTTTTCTTCACTTTTTAAAAAATAATTGCTATTTTTTGCTTTGAGAGCTGCAGCAAGCAAATGTGCAGTTGCAGAATGCTAATTCAGAGTCAAGTAGATCAGAATATTCTGCAGTGTGTAACAAAACACTTCCCTGTTTCAAGTATTTCATTATAATATTGTATAAAATATACATTTTTCATTATACCATTTAAACTTTGAAAGCTCTCTGGATTCCTTCTTTCTTCCCCCTCAGTAGTTTTGTTAGGAAGTTTTACAGATGTTAGGTGAAGAGCAATGTAATTTTAAAAAATGGCTTCCTACATGGGCAGCTGATAAAGCTTCACTGTGAGTGCCAAGCATTGCCAAACAAGGATTAAAATTTAGTGAAACTGGGGATCTGAAATGTCTTTGGTAGCAGCTACATTGGCTGAACTCATGCAACACAGGTACCAGGTACTATATTATTTAAATGCCCCTCAGCTTTAACATTTATAATGTAATTTTAATATAAAAGTATTACTAAACCTCTAGTTTGAAATTCCCTGCTCATAGTACCCAACTACAATAAGATATAAATTGAAATGTGCTCTCTACGTGTTGTTCTTTTTCCCCCCGAGTGACAACGTCAACTGAGTTGATAGTAAAGGTCCAATGAAAAGATTTACAGAGCAGTTAAAGCATTCTATCTATGCAGGTTGCTGTGATGTTTGATGGGAAAATACTTATTTTCCAAAACTAAAAGCCTTCTTGCAGTCAAAGCCTTCAAGATGTAGAGCTGAGAATGAGAAATTGCTGGGAAAGGGAAACCTGAATGTACGTGCTTCAGAGGATGGCTTACAAAAACATACCCTTGTGTATGAAATGAAGCAGAAGACTGAAAAGAAGAGCAGTTGTAATGGTGTTGGCCAGTGTTCATAACTGGTTTCTGCTGCTGTTGTGTGGAAGGAGTGGAAATGCAGGGTAGGGTCTGTAGTGGCAGCAAGTGAAACACGTATTGGATATCTCTGAAAAGACCAATGTGTGGTTGGAACTGTTGGCTTGGGGCTTTTTCCCCCTCTTTCGGTAAGTCTGCTCTTATGAGAAAATTTATATAGTTTGAAGGATTTGTTTATAATTTGCGAAGTGTAATTTTTAGATGACAGGTCAGTGTGTGTGACAAATTTTAGTGCCTGCTGTTAGATTGGCTGGAGTGGCTAAGCAGCATGAGAGAGTGGAGACTCCTATTAATAATTCCAGGTGTGTGATTCATTGCAGTCTGACAGAGCAACTAGCTGGAAATAACTGAGAGAAAGGACTGAGTGGGTTAGCTATAGAGATGTTGCATGAAGAGTGCTTTCTTGTGAGAGTTCTTGCTGAAAACATGCCACAAGTAAACTCTGCGATTATAGGAGACTTCATTGTGTTGAAATCCAACTCTTTGTATGCTTTCGGTTCTAATGATTTGTCATGGGTAATATTTGTCCAGTGGAAATGGAGCAGTTTTTAACTCCCTGTGTTGATATAGGAATATATATTTGATTTACAATTTGAATAAAAGGCATTTTAAAACAAAGAGGGAAAAACCAAAGTTAGTATTTTTTTCCTAAGGGGCTATGCCCTGGAGATTTTGAGCTCCTCTGGAAGGAAGATGGAATTTCCAACATCTGCGCCCAAGTTGTCATCAGTTTGTGCCAGTTCTGGGGGCAGAGAGGAGTAAGCAGGCTGGTGCTGAGTGCTTTGAGTCCTTTATTTCCTATAGCAGCAAGGAGAAATCTTCAGAAAAATTACCTCCAGTTTATCTTCTTTTTTTAATTTTAACCCATTATGTTAAATGTATGGCTATTTTATTTACTTCCTTGTCTGTTTGTTTTGTGTAGTGTGGGACTTTCTTTTTCCTTTTTCTTTCTTTTTTTTTCCCCTCCCCAACTCAAAGTCTCTCAGGAGAGATAAAATATGAAATGTACTCCCATTATATACATTAGTCATGGCAAATAGTTTGGCATATATGGCAAAGGCTAAGCTGATACTTAACAAGGGGACATTAGGAGAAACACTGGTTTTACTGTTTCTCTTCTTACTGTTACTGATACAGGCTTTCCATAGTAATTTGCCTTTTAAAGTACATCCCCAAAATCTCAGTTTCTTTTCTACCTGATAGGGCTCTGAAAACTCATGGAGTTTGTGTTGGAGCAACTCTAACAGCCCTGACTGGAGATGAAAACAGAAACAGAGAGGGCTGTAGTTGTCTTAGCTGAGCAGCTTTACCAAAACAAGGGACAGTAGCTGCAAAAGCAGCATGGTGTCCAACTCACCAGGGAATGTGGGAACTAAAACCACATTGTTAAGCTTCTCCTTGTGTTTCCCATTTATTGTCTCTGTATATTATGAAACACACAGTGAGGGAAAATGTAGTTTTCCTGGAATTGTTTGGCTTCTTGCTGTGTAATTATTGGGACTCTTCTCACACCTCACCTGAGATTAGAATCAGGACTTAAAATGCCAGATGTGTGTACCAACTGTGTGTGTGCATGGAGGGGGCAGGGACAGGAACAAACGGTTCACTTTTAAGTTCAGTTGTTTTCCAAAAGTAGCATCAATGATTATAATTATCTTCAAGTTATGTAATTAGAATTTCTTTTTTTGTTTATTTCTTTTTAAATTTATATTCTTTTTTTGATGGAAAACAATGACTCCTCCTTTATATCAGCTGTGACCCAAAGCTTAAAGATGACTTAATCATATGGATATTCTCTGTTTTAAACAGAAATGACTGAAAGTGTGGAGTCTGGGACTTGGGTTTGTTCTGTTTGGTTGATTTTTTTCTTTAATCTCTGATTTAAAACCCAGCAGCCTTACTGGCAGAAAGGCATAATAAAAAGATTGAAGAGAGAGCACAGAGGTACAAAAGCAGAAAGGCGTCAGAACAAAGGAATTTAGAAGGAATGTGTTGCATGCAAACATTTCCAAGTAATCTGACTTTTATTATCAGTTATCAATCAGTTCTTAGTTGCCCAGAAATGTCACATTTTAGTGAGGAGAGACATAACAGCAGTGCTGCCAACATTAGCAAAAACTTAAATAATGTGTAATTTATAAGAAGCAATATAGTAAGTGACTTCTGGACTACAACACATGGCAATGGAGTCTTCTTTAGTAAAACTCAGTTGCCTGTATGTTGCTTTCTGTAGGAAATTTAATATACTGTTCCTGTAAATGGGAAGACTGGAAAATATGTTCTTTTAGTTTTCCTCTTAATTCACCACTTGTCCTTTCAGAGCTGTGTGCACCTAACAATAAGACTACTGCGTGACCTGCTGAGCTACTGCTATGTTGTGGTGATGGTACTAAAATCTTTCTCATCTCATTTGGAGAAGAAGAAAATGGAGATGGGAAAAACCTCAGTAACCAGTTCTGATCCTTTCTGGGAACTATCAAAATGGGAGGGACTAGATCTTCAAAGATACATTTTTACTTCATAGAGACTGTAGAAATTTATTTAGGAGGGAAAAAATGCGTTGTTTGTATGGAATAATAATTTTAATCACTTTAAAATACTCCTCCAAATAGAATCTACTTTCTCAGAAGAGGAAGTTGTCTTGATTTTTCTTTTAAATAAAAGAATTAATTTCATGTGATTTGCAGCTAGACACTTTATCAAACTGATTTTATTCCCCTGAATATACTCCTCCCTTTTTAACTCCTCTTCATCCTTTGTAACATTTTATAGTTGATTTAAGGATGTAATCGCTCTGTTAGCCTCTGCCCCTCTCTATGTCCAGCTGCTTTCTCTTTGTCACGCTAATGACCCGTCACAGTGGAGCTGTCACTTGACACAGAGGGTGAAACCAGAAAATGTCTCCCTTTGGGCTTTAGAAACGTTTAATATCTGTCCTGTTCTGACAGCTCAAGACTAGCCTGTTTTACAAATGCCTCTTGCCTATTTAGAAGAAATGCTGAATAAAAGCATTGGGTATTCTGTTGCAGGAAGGGGGCAAAGGCTTGTTTTCTTAAAGGATCAGTATGTATGAGCACACGAGCAGTTACTTTGTAGCAGGCTAACTGCATTTCTGGGTGTGTGTATGGAAACTTGTGAAATGGGAGTTTAACAGATATTGAACGTGCAGCTTGTGCATCTAAAGAACTACAAGGAGGATGCATTTGTTGTTAGTTTTCTCCATGTCTGTGTTGGGAGATGAGCTGAACAGGGGATGGGCAGGACCAGGGTGGAGTTGTTCTTTGTAGCTGTTGCATGAAGGATGCAGTTCAGATTTGTTCTTCGTCATCTCCGTTGTTTAAAGATGTGCTGTGGGTGTGTCACCAGGCTTTGCACAATGCTCCAAAGATGCCATGAGCCCTGCCTGACACTCGGGCTGTCAGGAATCTGTAGCTATGCTAGTTGTGAGATGTAGTCCATCTCCTGCACAATTTTAACTCTAAAGCCTGTGTTACGTGAAATCTTAATGATGCTTGGAGAGGGATTCCACTTCTGGATTACTTCTTCCAAAGAAAAGACAGGGACAGGATAAGGAAGTGTTTAATTCCCATTCCCTTGAGTAATGTCTTCTGCTGACCAGGATGAACAGATAAAATGGCATTTTGGGCAAGTTATGAGAGAGGTCCCTGACAGATTTCTGATTTTCTGGTCCCTTCTCTGACTTACCAGCTTTTGAGATAACAAAAGCATCTGGTGTTATCTAGTCTTAACTTTCCTCAACTTGCTATAAAACTTAGGATTTTCTTTAGAGTAGGATGCAGAGTTCTAGAATTCAAGCAATGTCAAATGTCTTGAATTTGGTAGTCTCTAAAGCTACAGTTTTATGTGCCATGACTTTGCTTTTTTCCTGGATGCACAGAGATGTGTGAGTTGATGGTGTCTGCGAGTTAGGGCCGCTTCTTTGGAAATGTGCAGGAGATGCAGTGCGTTTTTACTTATATTTTAATAATTGTCTTTAGAAACAGACTTTAAATACCTCTTCAACAAGTGGTTTGATGACTGATATTGCCTTTACTGAGATAACAAATACAGTCTGTTTCTGCAGGAAGAAATCTTATTTCTGTCTCTGCTGATTAATATGGTTTTCCCCCTACGGGAAGGTGTGCTAAGTAATTTTATTAGGTTGATGACACATACCTTACACTGATCAACTTTTATTGTTCTATTTTTGGCCTCGTTTTTAAAAAAACTTGTAAGATAAAATTGCAAAATACTTGCTGAGAACAACATGCTGTATAATATTTTAATAATGTCTTTCTCACCCTTCTTTCTGCTCTTCTTGGATATAGAGTGAGAGCAGATTAACTTCTGGTACAGAGAAGGTGCTCCAGTCCCTGCAGAGCTGGGCACAGCTATGGGTGTTTGTGTGGTTTGGAGTTGGGATGCTATTCCAGAGATTATCAGAGGTTTCCTCAGCTCATCCACATAAAATTCTGTCAGAGATTATGCACAATTCAGACTAAGGATGGCATTTGGAGAAAAGATGACTGTCATCTCCTGAAACCAGAGAGAGAAATATAAGCAAACTAGGATGAGATTTTTTTTCAGCCCTAGGCTCCTCTTATCTTTCAAAGTCTTCCATTAACACATCTTAACATTCACACCCTTTCTATCCATGTACTCTGCACCATCCATTTGTGTCCCTTTCATGGCACATTCTTGTAAGGTCACCTACAGTTTTCCCCCATCCTGCCAACTCACAACCAAACATTGGCCTCTTTTCTTTGTTTACTGCTTCATTCAAGGTCACTATTCTGTTGTATAGCAACACCTTCTCATGATACAGACAGGGTTGACCCTTTCAATGGCATCTTCTGTTGACTCTCTCAGATGAAGTGAGAGGTCTGTCTCTGCAAAGAGGTTGCTTTGCCATGCATTCCACTTAAAAAAGGGTCATTGTTGCATCTAGATGTGAACACGTTTGTAAGAACTACAGAAGAATAGTGGCTGACTGGGATGGTGATATAGGCACCTCTGTGGGTGGCATGGGCAAACAGATTCATAGGATCTGGGTTGTAATAAAAGTATCAGAGTTCTGTGGTACTTGAATCCAAGTCAACTCTTATTTTCTGCATTTGAATATAGCTTCTCTTTCCCAGTTTCTGATTAATTAAAAACTGCTAAATAAATACTCCAAATCTGGCAATGAAATTTACATGTCATGTATCTTTGGTAGATCAGACAAGGCATGGGTTCATTACTGTTCAACTGAGGCTTTGTAGGTTTTGTGCATTGCAGAGTACTAAAAGGTTGAATTTCCTTCCAAATAAAAAAAAGGTGTTAAATCAAAATTTGTAAGGGCTGGAAATAACTTTGTCATTTTGTGTAGATGGTTAAAGTATATCTGTGCAGAGTAAAGTAATATGTATTTATATTGTAAATATATAACATAATTTATAGCATAACATAAATAATGTTATATGGCCAAGAGTTTGCTTGTCAGTGGTAAATAGGACTGGAATTCCTCTTTGGATATAGTGTATATGCTATGATCTTGTAAAGCCTTATTCATACACATGAGGATTATTTATGTGTATAAGGCTTTAAAGGATCAGATCCTATCATCTAAATTTGCAAGGCTTCATGACTCTTTACTGCTTTGTTTTTTGGGCTAATTGCTGACAGAAGAGACCTAATGTAGTAGAAGCCAAAGTGAACAATAGAAAGGTACCTCGTGTTCCAGCATTAAAACTTCCCTTTTAAAAAGAGTATGGATCTGTGCAGGAAAGAGCATGGATCCATGCTCCTTTATGGTACTTAATAGCATATTAGTGGTCTGACATTTTCAAACCAGTACTCTGGATTGTTGAAGCCTCACCAGCTGCAGGGATTTGTAGAGTTGGAGGTGGAGAGGTGTCTACAAAGAGCACATCAGCTGCTTTGCACAGCACTGCCCTTACAGGTAGCCATCACTGCTGTCTTCCCATTGGTGCTGAGCATTTGGGAGAAATAAGGCATGGTCTTTTGTCTTCCATCTAAGCTGGCTACTTGCTTTGCTTTCTGTGTAAATTCTCAGGATTTTTTGTTTGTTATCTTTGCTGACCTTTTTAAATGGAATAACATGAAAGTAACAGATACAATTTCAGAGACACTTTTATAAATTTTATAATGATCCCTTTTATGCCCATACATATGGCAAGAACAGAAAATATCAGCAAATAATATTATTTTCTGGATTGCTGGCAAAATATATGGAGACAATCTGCTCTTAAACTGCAAGACAGAAGTTTGTAGTCTTTTCTGTACAACATACTGTCTCTTACTGTGTATTTTGGCAGCACTTGTAATCTCCTCCTGCTCTGTAAAAATATAAAACCCTTTTATACAAAGATACAAACACTCAGAAGGGGGCCTCCACATGCATGTCTTATTGATCTATTCAGTATGATAGATTTTTTTTCACACCCTTCTCTGAAGCATTAAAACCTACTGTTTTGCTTTTACATTTCTGTAATTTCAAACTGTATTATGTAGAAGTTGGTAGCAGGATTCAAAGCCAAGGACTTGATTGGCAAGTTTTAGCTGTGAGTAAATTTTCACAGCTGATCCATAAATCCCCAACAGACCATTAGGAGCTTCAGAGCAGCTCTGGCAAACTCCCCTACAATAATTGTAGTTTTAAGTTTGTTATATTTAGTTTTCTCACCTCTTAGCTGGATGCCAGGGGGACCTCACTAAACCAGCTCTGTATCTACTTTTTTTCTCCAAGCTAGCAGTTTGCACAAATAGCACAGCGTGGGAGGAGGGCTTGCTGGTTGGCTCGTGGTGGACAAAGCAGAGACTGACCAAAAGTGTGACTTGGAACAAATGGACCCCAGATCTGGGGTTAGGCATTTTAGTAATTTAAGGAGACTTGGAGTACATAATTTTTAGCCCTCCACCTCCAGCCCGTTCTTAAGAAATAACAAAGCCATCAAGGGGGCAGGAAAAAAATGCATCTTCAAGCTTAAACATGACAGAGTTGTATATAACTGTGTGAGACAGAGAGGCAGCTCTTAATTTAAGTTCCCTGAGGTAATTGTACTTATTTATCTGTAGCGAAGCTGGCACAGTAACCAGCTTTTAGGAGTCAGCACTCCTCTAAGAACAGAACTGCAAGGGTGGCAGCAGTGGGAGCTGCAGGCGTTGCTTTTTGGGTGCCGGAGTTTGATGGTGAAGGTATTGCTGGACCACCTGGAAGCTTGCCTTGGAGAACCCATCCCCCTCACATGCACGAAAGCCAGTGCTATAGAGACTGCATCTTTGATAAGTTCTGGAGAATGCTTGTTATACTACTGCTGGACAGCCTAATAAAGCCAGAGGGAGAGGTTCCTGTCGTTCCCCTGCATTTAGATCCTTCTGGGTGGGCTCTGAAGCAAACTCAGACTTGACTGCTTGTTTAAGCAAGCAATGAATATTTTGTATGTTTCCTTCTGAAATTGGAACTGCTTTGCCAGATGTGTACTTGCCCCTTGGTGGAGTCTGGTACATCCCCTTGCTGTGGGGGTGATGACAAGAGGGCTGTACAGAAGGAAGGAGTGTAAACTCTTTCAAAGGGTATTTTTCCTTTTCTAGAAAAGAGAGAAAAATAAATTGAATCTCTCTGTCTTCTGCCACAGAAAACTAACCTCTCATACCTAGAACCCATGAGTGATTTGTTTACACAAGAAGGTGAAAGAGAAGCATTATCTGAATGATTTAGGAAGGGAAATGATAAAGAATTGGTCTTCAAATTTTCAATTTTTTTTTATTTAGGTCAAGAAAAGCAGAAATTTCATTTACATTAAAAGCTCCTTCAAACAAAAATGCCTTCATATTACAATTTTAATTTAGGGGGATCAGAAGCTTTGTTGATTAGGGTCTTGTTAGGATAAGGATAAGGTAAGTAACTATAAATAGTGATGCAGTGAGTGATGATCTCTTCCTATAAACTTTGTGTTGAACTTAAGCAGGAGAAATTAAAAATATCAGCCAACAACCTTCTTGCGAGTCATGTCTAAAATAGAGAGGTCTTCAGTAAATCAAAAGGACTTAGTCATATTTTCAGTCTTTAGTTTCAAGTGTTTTAACTTCATTTGATGCAAGAAGCCAAGTGGAAGTTGTCATTTCAATGGTGGGAATAGAGTGCTCTTGATGCCTGGGCCTGTTTTGGTATCTGACACTTAAACTAGAAATGAGCTCATTTTGTGTGTACAAATGAAATGCAGAACATGCTTCTGCTGGGAGAAAAGACAGTGACCTTCATCTGAACACGACAATGGAAAAAAGTTTTCAAGACTGTATGGAACTTCTAACATAAATTGGGATTGGGCTAGATAGAATTGGGGGAAAAAACACAGTAGTTCAAACTGCAAAACTGTGTTAAGATTAAAAACAAAAGGTATCAGTTATGTGGGTGTAAGCAAAATACACACATCTTCATAGGCTCACCTGCCTAAGTGTTGTGCTCTGCTTTATTTCCTCAGGAGCTGAATGGATGGGAAGCAGGTCACTAAAGGGATGGCATGGTCCTAAGATAGTGTGCTAAAGATCATAATGGCAGGGCGTCCTCAGCTAGGAATTGCTGATGAGCAGGATGTTAATGCAAACTTCAACTGACTTGCATTTCACTTCTCTGGCAAATAAAGTTTGCAAATGCTCATTCACAGAAGTAGCTGGAGTGAATCAATGACCAGTATTGTTTCATGTGGAATTTTACAGATAAAGCCTCAGATGAATCCATAAATAAAGGCTAAATGTAAGCAAGGGAATGATTCTAAAGTCTTACTGCTGAACGTTACTCTAAAATACAAGCAAGGGAATGTAGCTGTGGAAGAGGATGGGACACTTTAGCAGGCTTGTTTGCACTACGGGATTAACTTGGACTCCCGCCTAGGTTTTAACTGTTGTCATCTATCAAGAAAATTAGTCTTAGTTAAAAATGTGCTTTTGTGACACCTGAGGATTTGGGGGAGAATCTGACCTTCACTTGCATAGCTGACACTTTGGGAAGAGTATGTCATAAAAAAGATTACGAGCTGGTTAGCCTTCATTTCCACCATTGCCTGAAGGACATCTCAGTGTGATGCTATTGAACAAGAAGGGTTTCAGTCCTGCCCTGCTGTGAAAATTTGCCAGCCTGAAGCAATGTTGGATGGGCAGGGTTCTGCTGTGGGGAAGCTTTTGCTTGGATTAGGTTAATCAGAGATATGTGAGGAAGGTGAAGCCTGTGAGGGAACCATAGCCGGAGGACGAATCTTTCTTCATGTGGGAAAAGTCTATGTACTTCTCCCAGCTTCTTTGGGAGAGCCTAGGCATTATGCCAGCATTAAGTCAAACAACATTTCTTCCCTCCTGCACCCACCCACCTTTCTGGTTGGTCTTGACATTTTCCCCCAGCTCTCAATTAAAATGAAAATGAAGTTAAGGTGCAAACTCTCTGTCATTTGCCATTTGCTTTTTTCTCCTCATGATAGAAAACTACAGCTTTAGTAATTGCACTAGGTGACTGATGGGAAAACAAAGTGTCTATTCCTGTGTGGATGTTGTTTACCTGTGACGTGGCCAGAGCAGTTGGGACGTCCTCTGACTTGTGTGTGTGTCTTTGAAAATGAAGTGATTTGAGGAAGCAAACCAGAACTTTTTCCTGATTGAAAGGGTGCCTAGGCTTATCTAGGGCTGCAACAGGATATTAATAGAACATACTGCATTTCCTTCACATAAAAATACGAAGGGCACTTTGCTGAGAAAAAATCCTGCTGTCCCTTTCTGTCTTTGGGACTAGCTCATCACCCAGCTAAAATTAAAACATGAACTCAGGCAGTTCTTGCTCTCTATTTTTAAACTGCTTCAGCATATGAATGTGAGTGTGAAATCTTTCTTTAGGCCTCTCTTAACTTAATTACCTACTTATTCAAAATATTCTCTTCTCAAATTGCTGAGCTATAATTATATTAATATTTTCTGTAGACACACTATCTACTTGATGTTTGTTTAATTAGTTTTTTGCTTAATTTGTAATTCTGCTATTATTTACAGTGATGGAAACCTCATGGTAAGTGTTTAAAATCTATTTTGATATGTTAAAAAATTAGCAAGTAGGTAAGGTTTTTGTACATCTGTTTCGTGTGTTCCTCTGGAAAATATCATGAGGAAGTGCACTTTAAAAAATTATTCAAATTAAATGAAAGCAAATGTCTTTTTATTCTTTAATTTCTTCACATATTTTGCTTTGTGTAAGGTTATTCCTATTTTATTTTGGTCTTATGTCTTTTCTTTTGTTTGTGTGAAAGGGGCGATGTGAACCCAGAACAGGAGGTACAGTGGAGCTTCTTATATATTGTAGGTTTGTACCATTTTTCTGCTGTTTGAATATTCTGAATTCTTCTTCCTGCATTTCAGTTGAGTTTGAAAAAAATTCCTACAACTTCCTTTCAAATTGAGCTGCCTTTGCTTGCTGAGAGTGCTCCTGTTTTGCCGTGGCGCAGTCTCAGCCTGCAGAGGGTGTGCTTCCTCCTGCAAACCCTCCTCTCCCAGCTCAGCGCCCATAATCCCCGTTCATGAACATGGCATTCGGAACCCAGCGCTGCACCCAGAGGTACCCAGGGAAAACGGTGTCTCTGTTCCCTGTGGCATTTGTTCCTTGACTTTTTTGACTTTCAGCTGTTTGGAGCACAGGCTGGGCGACTTATTCCCAAGTGACCCCTTTCACTGGAAAGGACACTCCTGAGGGAACACAGCGCTTCTTTACATACCCTGTTTTGTGACTTGTTCTTGATCCTAACCGTAGTTGAAAATGCAATCAGAGGCCCTTTCCTTCTCAGTGTTTTCCTGGTTCCTTTGCTTTTGTCAGTGGGGAGTAGCTGTGACGTTGGAGATTTTGGGAAGAATTTTCCCTGCAGTTTCCCATGTCTGGTCAAGCAGTGATCAGGCTCCACTGTGCAGGGTCCTTTGTGTTCTGTCAGGTAGATAAAGCTGGGTGAGGGGGTCAGTTTTAAAAGGCATTACCTTCAACATCCACATACTCCTGTAGCGTGCCTATGGGAGTCTGTGTGCAGTCCTACCCGTGACAGCTAAATGAGTACGTGGCCTGCTGCAAACTGTCTTTAGGGTGGCTGGTACCTGGGAATGGCAGTAAATGTGGTTACATCTGCCCAGGCAAATCCTGCTTGCTGTTCTGACTGCTGGACTTTCACGCATCTTCCACTTACCAGAAATACCAGAGATTTCATAGATTTGGGTATTGGATGACAGCGCATTTGTATCACTGGTGAGAAACATGTTGCTATTCACAGTGGTTAGTGTCAGTATAGTTAGATAGCTAGACAGTGATGTTAAGTAACACAAACCTGGAGTCACAGTCTTCTGGATGTGTCTTCCCATGCCAATCTTGGTGCTTGGAACAGTTTGCCCATTAATTTGTTCCAAGCTTCCACCCCCTCCTGGCCCTCTCCAGAAAACCCTTGGCAAACCGTCTCTTCTGTAAATCCTTCTGCCTTGGCTGGCTGCTGTCCCTCTGTTTATGCTCTCCTGTACTGTTGCCCATTTTTTACTTCAGATTGAATATTTGTTTGCACAAAAATTTATGTGAGCATATTACACCCTGTTAAGAAATATACAGAGCCCTTGTTCTTTGAGAAATGTAAAATTTAATTTTCAGACTTAAATACAGATGTGATGTTCACCTGGACAATTTTTTTATAATAAGGTTAATTAAGTTAATAGATTGTCTTTTTTTAATGGAGAATGCAGTCCAATGTTAGAAACGCTAAACTAACAGTACCTACAGAACTTCTGCTTCTGTCATCTTTGTCTGCATCTTCTGCTGCTGTTTAGCTTTCAAAACTGATTTGTTTTGTGTGTTTATTTTTGTAAATGAATTAGTGAAACACATGCTTGACAAAAGCATCTTGGCAAAATCAGTGGGTTTTAATGGTGTTCACATACTTCTGTGCTTGAAATGAAGCCTGAAAAATTTGTCGTCTGGAATGTTACATTATGTTTTGGCCACTGGAAATGAAGCACCTGACAGCATTAAGCCATCAGAAGGATTTCCAGTCATGGGCAAGCAGCCATTATGTATATGTTGATCCACAGCAGGAGATCTGGACAGTTTTTGATTTACTAGTGCTCATCTGTTCACTATGAGCTGGCGATCAGGACAGCAGTTACCTTCAACACTGATTGAAGAGTACTGAAAGGGAAAGGAGAATTTTATGCATGCAAGTCTAGTAGAATTGCTGATTTTTCTTCTAGATAATCTTCAAAGAGCATTTCTCAAGGTGGCAAAAAGAACTATTTTTTAATTTCTATGCCTGTTTAAAAATATCTTACCAGCTTTATGTTATTTTAAAGCAGACACTTTGAATTCTCTAATGTCCTTTTCAATAGATGGGGTTAAATAACTGGAGAATTAGAAACTGTATCTGTCTTTTAGCAGCTTGAGCATTTATCCATTTGTTTGAATGCTGCAGAGTTCACATGAACAGATTTATTAGCTGAGCTAAATATGTGGTTTTAAAAAGACAATAAAAATTGTTATGTTTTCTTCATATTGGGGCTTTAAATAGTTGTAATAGTAGACTTTATTTGAATAATTTGAAGCATTCTCCTTTTTATTTCTAAAAATGGAACATGAAATGTATTTATTTAAGTGGGTAGTAAAACCAAAGAGCCAGGTCATAAAGCACTTTTCACTGAAATGAATAAAAATAATGGCAAGATTCCTATCACGTGATCTGATAACAAAACCAGACAAAATAACTTTCTTGTGTAGCATGTCATGTAGGTAGAATAGAAACTGTCTATCTCAGTGTTAGTAATAGAGATGTATGTAATATGTCAGCATTTGTATGTGTGTGTGGTTTTTGGGGTGTGTGTGTGTACTTATAGACAGTTTTATTTATGTAAGGAGCTCCTGTTTTAGAGATTATGCACAATTTTAGAGATCACTAATCTTTCCCAATGTATAAATACCCCATTCTGGTCTCCCACACAGCTGCTGTGTCATCCAAAAAGGCCTGTGCTCCTTTCACAAGGAAACTGTGTAAAATCAGTTTTAGAATAATGATGTATATGATAAACTACATTGTCCGAAAGATCTCTTGGTTTCTTAGCATGTTTCTGGGGCCATTTGGGTCAAAGCATTGATGTGGTGGAAATTGACTTTATATTTTCAGAGCATGATCCTAGAAACAAAAGGTTTCCCTTTTTCTTAAGTTGAGATTTCAGATTATTGCATGACCTGTGACTTGATCTGATTTTTACAGTAACTTCTAGAAAGTACTCCTTCTTTAGTAGGTTTTACCACATTTGTAATAAATTTGTGACAAGGTTAGCCTGGTCTGATAGTTTGGAGAGCTGGAGGTCATGGAAGAGTTGAGATTGTTTATCAATGTGGCTTTGTATGGAAAGTGTGTGTTTATATATATATACATACACAGATATATTTTCTTGAACTGTGGATAATCACCCTGTTGCATATCTCCTTAGGGACACTGAAGCCATGGAAGTAAAATGGGAATGGCTGCCTGGGAAAGCCAATCCAGAGGTTTCATTTACTGAACTCTCTGCAGGTTGCCCTATTAAGGGCTTGGCTTTTTCTTACTGGAAAAAATACCTTGAGAAGCATGGTGGGATGTGTCAGCCCAGGGCTCTTTGTAAACGGGATCCACTGGGAAACTAAACTGCTGCTTGTTGTTGACACTTGCTGGCTTTCAGCTTCTGTGGAACAATTTTCACAGAAGTGGATCTAAGGGGTGTTGTGTAGACTTTGCTTTGCATGTCAGAAGTGGTGCTAGTCCCTTGCTGGCAAGGAGCAAGGCTGGCTTCTCTTGCAGTGAGAGCGAGCCCTTCAGCCTGTGCATCCTAGGCCAGAAATAAGCTAGGATGCTGGACATTCCTCCTGGGAAAAGTGGGTGATACTAAAGGCAGCTGTGACTGTACAAAACACAATGTTTGTCTGCCGAGTTGCTCTGTGGTGCATTCTTAGGGCAGCATTTCTCTTCAGCAGCTGAGCATGAGTAGCTTTTCTGCCCCTGTCAGCACAGGAGTGGTGGATAGACCAGGAGTAAGCTATAGTCCCTGTGACTGCAATGGCTCTGCCCATTGCCAGCCTGTCCCACCCTCTCCCTGAGCTGTGACCCAGCTTTCTGTGTTGCTGTCTAATATCATCACACTTTGGAGTCTTTTTTTTTTTTTTTATAATAACTGGCTGCTTCTTCCACAACAGCTGAACCTTGTGTATACCTAATAGAGGGTGCAAACTGGGCACTGGGGAATGGTCAAATCACCTTGCTGGTCCTAGAAGGCTCTATCCCAGTGTGGTTTCTTTGAGCTAACTAATCCACTGCAAGAATGGATTTAGCAAGAAAACTTACCAGTGGAGATTTGCATTGGTACATAATTGGTTAAGGATATAAGCTGAAAATCAAGTTCGTACTTAGGTATGGTTTTTATTAAGAACAGTATCCTACTTAGGATTTCAGTAACATATTTTACAAATCACTCTTCAGATGCTTTTTCTGGAGCTCAAACAGTTGCGTTATAAATGAAGAACGGATTCAGGAGGCTTCACAGTATTAGTGGTTATATTGTAATGTTTTCCAGATGGTAGAATATGATGTAATCCATACTTCCCAGTTTGTTTCACTGCACTGGATACTGTTATACTCAGTAAGTAACCTAGAGACTCTAAGAAGCTCATCAGGCTGTTATGAACAATAGCTAGTTAATCCATATGTTCTTTATTACGTTATGAAAACTGCAGATTAACAAATCACTTGGTGAATGCAGGAAGATTGATTGCTACTCAAAGCTCTTCGAGAACTGGATATGCAACTCGGATTAGCTTAGCTCAAGCTACACATTGGTGAATGAATTCCATTTTCCTCAGGGCTATGAAGTAGTTTACATCTGTTCAATTGCAAATTCCTGTAGCTGCCCTGGGTAGTTTTGATTCGTCTTTGGAAAAATGGCAGGAATGTTGATTTGTTGCTGTGTACATTGATCTGAAACAAAATCACAGCATTAGCATCACTGGTTGTGTGGGCATGGTGGCTAAGGTCAAATTAATTGCAGCTTGCAGTTGCTCATAATTCTGCCAATGTTCGTGCAGTAATGTTGTTTACTAACTGGTGCTTTTATTAGGCTGACAGAACATCATTTGAATGGCAAACCCATCAAATTTAAGTAGGCACTTAACTCAGGATTTTCTCAGCATTAATTGAAGGCGCCAGGGGTACTGCACTGGGACAGGTGCGGTATTGCTGTGAAGAGGGAGGATTTGGGGAATACGTGGGGAAGGAGAACTCCCTGTGCATCCTGACAACCAGCTGTGTAGGGTTTCTCACTTGAACCCACGTACAAGAAGTGTTCAAGGGAGATTAGGGCTGGAGTAGGAGGTTTCAGTCTGCTGGCAGTTATCCTGTAGAGTGGGTTTTGTAGGCACTTCTTTAGGCTATCCTACCCTTTGGTTAAATCCAGAAAAATGGGACGGAGAGAAGAATAGCAAAAGAGATATAAAGACATGGTTTTTACTAGCTTCTGGAAATAAGAAAATTTCCTGAAGTGGGTTTAGTATCTTGTGGTTGTCTCATTATCTATGAACCAGCTGCCCATAGGTTGACATTGGCAGGTTCACATCACTGAGTTAGTTGCTCTGATCTGGCATAGCACTTTCTGCCCTGTCTGTAGGCTTTAAGGCAAGGAGGGTTGGAACAGGAGCTGAGACACAGTGAAAAGCAGAGCAGTTTCCAGCAGTTGATTTTTAATGGTCGTGTGTTGCTGTTTTACCCAGTGACTTCCTCATCTGGTTTTTATCATGCATGGCATTGATTAACTGCTAGCTGTTTTTATTTTTCCTTTATCATGTCTCTGGGGAGTTCCACAGTTCAGTGTCAGAGCAGCGCCTTGTAGGGAAGGAGGGAAAGAGGAGAGGTTTGCATGATGCACATGTCTCATTTTACAGTTTCCTGATGATCTTCAATTTGGCTGCTCGTAAGGAGCATTTGTTGTTTGTAGTCACTCAGCCGGGCTTGTTTATTGACTCAAGTTGTCTTTGCTCACTGCAGTGTTGCTGGTGATTAATGTGCTTTGCCATTCTGATTGCTACGGCTTGTCCTCAGAAACAAAATTAATGACAGTGGCTTTTGGAAATTGAATAGTAGCAGAGACCTAATTACATTTTTCATTAAGTATTCCTTTGAGCCCAGGGAAAGAGTTGTGATGCTCAGTTTCATGTAACCTCTTTGCCTCTTTTTGCAAAGAGATTGTGGAGAATGGGGTCACTAGTGATTTAAGGGCTGAGGGAGGGGACAGAGGAGGGGAAAACGTCCTGAAAGGATGCCATTTTCATGTCCTTCTCCCACAGACCTTCTCCTTTTCCTCCTCTGCTCCTGAGCAACTTTTTCTTCAGGTTTTCTCCTACACAAAATCTTTTTAGTCTTCCTGATGTCCTGCCATGTCTGGATCTGCCATATTCCTAGTTTCTTCTCCTTTACCAAGCCTTCTTCGATTTTAGATCTGTTTTTGTTTTTTGGGGTTTTTTTTGGTAATAATTGACTGCTTCTTCCACAACAGCTGAACCTTGTATATAAAGCACAAAGTATCCATTGCTTCTTCCTGTTTGTAAGAAATGCTATAGAGAATCACAGCAGACTGGACACCTGGAAGGGTTTTGCTCAGAAATCTAGCCCACTGACTTAAGGTTTAAGGCGGTAGTAATAGAAATTCAACATTGTTTGACTGAGAGAGGCAAGAGATTTTTGGACTTGATAGAAAGTGAAAACTTTATGTTCTGGAAGTGTAACATTTATCTAAAGCCTGAAAATGCTCTATTAACAGCAGCTTTCTAGCACTACAGGGTCTCTCATAAAAAAAAAATTTGATTTTCTTGATGAAGGAGGGAGCAACTGTAAAAGACATTACCTTCCTGAGGAGGAGTAGGGAACATTCTGCGATTCTAGGAACCCTTTCCTGTATTTTAAAGAGGCTATAAACTGAGTGAGGAATCCTGCCTGGGAGGATTTTTGGCGTGCAGGGTGCTGCTGTAAGCATAGATTTTGTGTTGGCTCAGCGCGCAGACTGCAGGGCTCGCAGCCGTAAGCGCAAAAGGTCAGGATCACATTTAGCCCATAACTATCAACTCTGTGATACATTATTAGTCATAGAAACTTGAGAAATTTGTTAGATACTCTGAGTTTGATTTGGATATCTCGGGACAGTTTTGAAAATTCCATTGCAGTTTAAAGTGGTACTGCCAGTAGGAAAGTCAGTTGATCAGAAGACAGTGTTTTTAAAAGATTTTACTTCTCTTCTACTTTTTGTGAATTTACTGTCATCTTCTAATTTTAAAAGAAACAAGTTATCTGTCAGTTTAGAAGCTGGCTGTCTAGAAGTAAATTTTTTAGGCATAATATGGTTAAAATACTTTCATGCATCTATTTAGTTGCAGCAGAAGTACAAGATCAGGATCTGTTTTAGCACAAATAGGTTAAAAAATTATTCAGTCACAAGTGAGATTTTTTTTATGATGTAAATGTTCCTTTAACATTCTTAACTGCATTTTTCTTACCTCAGCTCTCAATTTCTAATTAATCTCAATTAGGCAATTTTTGTTAATCAGTATTGCAGTACTGTATTTTGTTGTTGTTTCTTAGGAGCTGTTTTTTTCCAAATCTGCCATGTCAAACTGTAATTTTATAGGAAAGCTACAGAGCAAACCATAAACTATTTCTCCTGCATAAATCACTTCAGTCATTGAACATCAGGTTGTATATATTAACCTTGCCCTTTTTAAAGGGAGAGGCTTTTGTAAAGCAGTCACATGGCCTTTTGTTCTACTTCCAGAAAAAAAAAAATTGCAGGAATCATAGAACAGGATATCAAACTGTATTGTTTATTTTTTCCTATTGATAGTAGGTAAGATCAGAGCAATAACCATCCAGAAGTCTTGTCCTATGCAGAGACTCTTTTGAATAGGTTAGTGGGAAGTGATGTGGAGCTGCCGTGTGGATGGGACAAACAAAACAGAAAATCACTCAAGTTTATCCATTGGTCAACAATAACATACTCTGTGGCACATCAGAAAGTTTTACTGTAATAAAATATTTTCCGTTTAGATAGGTTTAACAAAATGTCTCACATTTGTTCTCGTTGTAGCTCATTGTAGCTTTACTCTGTCAGTGTATTTCTTCCCTCCAAGTCCTCAACTGCAGAAATGTCCCATTTTTGTGCTTGTTCTCTAGATATGTTGAGCACAGAAGTTGAGATCATTAGCTCAAGAAGCTGTTACTTTACGAGTAAATTTTAAATTGTTTCCCATTCTTGGATATATATGTATTGCAGAAGGAGAACACATGTTTTTATTTGTATCCCATTAAGAAGATTGCGTGTCACTGAAATACCCTCTTCCAAAAGCAGGAATTAATTTTTCTGGCAAAAGAAATTGCTGTGGGGTTAGAATCTCAGTTTTGAGATGGGCAGGTAAAATTCTTTATAACTTCTAAATTAAACGTATATAATATTTAGCTTAGAATTTAGTTTAATTTTTATAATGAAAGCTATTTAGGCATGTCTGAATCTCTGGAGTGGTATTTTGAATTATTTTTCGGAGCACATACAGGAAAAACCTTGAAATATTATTTTACATTAAACAATTTTTTTTTAGCTTAGGCTTGGAAATAACTTATTAATTTAATTTAGTTCAAATTTGTGAATACAAATCTTTTAAATAAGAGGAAGCACACGTTCAAGAACAAATGTAATTGAATACTGTTAATTTCATGTGGTTTAGTAGATGTTTTTGTTCTGTTCTATACGCTGATACTTTGTCAAATGCGATTAGTTAAATACTACTGTATAATACCTGGGATTTCAGTTACTATTTACACATTATTTCCCCATTGATTTAATGAAATTTTTGTTCTCTCTGCAACTACTCAATGCCTTAGAATGCCATTATACCTGAAGATTTTGAAAGGCAAATATTAATTACTTTCTGAAGCTTTCTGATCTTGAATTTAAAACACATTGTGAAATTTATGCTCCTGTATAGTCTTGGAAAAAAATCTGTCAGTACTCAGTTTACAGAATAGATGATTTTAGAATCCGTGATCTTAAAATAAAAGCAAAGATTTGCCTTAAAAAAAGAGGAAAAAAGTTTCTTATACAAGAGAGTTCCACTGGAAATGTTTTTGTTCTATTAGTTTGCAAGGAAATCTGCATGTCTCAGCTAAAAAACATCCCACCACCTTTTTATTAATCAAACTGCGTATCTCAGAATCTGGTTTCTTTAATTTTATTATTAAATTATGAAATTCTGTAGTGGAGAAAGTGTGGATGCAAAATCTGCCTATTTGAATTAGATAAAATGAACTGATTTGTAATTGGGAACACGTAGTGGAACCTGGCAGATAATCTTGTTCAACGCATTTACTTGGTCCTTAATCTACAAACTCTAGTTTACATTAACTTACAGACTGTCCTGACCTTAAGTTCTGTTTCAAGTACCCTGTTCCCTTTCAAAAGATAAATTTTCCATAGGCCAGTGCTTATCTGCCTGGCTTCCTGGCTGACTGGGATTTAAGCTATACTGGCTTGGACGACACAAGCAGTTGAAGCGTGTGAAGTCACATGAGTGCTCAGCAAGAACATGGGGAATTACTGAGTTTTTATCAGAGGAAAGCAGACAAAATTTTGTAAGAGGAGAAACGCAAAAGCAAAGATAATGAATCAGAAAAGGTAGTGTATTCATTTGACTTGATGATATTGGTTTGTTAAAATTGCTTAGAATTACTTTTGGTCTTTAATGTTATTTTTTCCTTGATAGATAAAAAGGAGGAGAAAACAGTGTGTCTCACTGCTGTGTGTGGCTATCCGATCTTTAGTTAAGCATTTGTGCCTCCAATGTGTGATAATATTGTCTTGAGTAAAAAAGGCAGGAGAAGGTCTCTCTTTTGGTGCTAATTTTCAGTGGAAGGGAGTAGTGGTGGTTTTGTGAAGACATCTATTGGAAGCATAATGTGCAAGAGAAAGGACTTCAGGGTAGGATTTATTTTTCTTAATTGCTCCTATTGCTCTTGAAAAAACATGTTTTTCCTCAAACATCATTCAGAGTTGTTCCCCAATGATTCCACAGCAGGTATGGGAGCTGTCTTTCTGAAGTGCTTAATGTGATTTGCAAAACGACCAAGAATGAGATAACTGTGGAAATGTTCTCTGCTGCTTTCAGATGCAGACAGACTATTTTTGACCTGGAGACCAATATCAAGCCCTGGGTTTTTGCTAGGTCAAGGGGGTGGGCACTGAAGGCCTTATCTCTTTTTTCCTTTGTTGACAACATACCCTTATCCTTCCTGGGTCCTGGGACTGCTTGATAGTGCTAGCATTTAGAAGACCTAGATAGGAGAAGTCACTAACTTTTCTCTAATTTTAAGGATGCTCACTAAAGTCGCCAGCAAGGCTCAGTGAGGTACAGGGCTGGGGGAGAGCACTGCTAGTGAGACCAGGAAGCCAAAGGAAACCATGCTTCCTTAAACAGAGATCTATTAAAAGCATGCATTAGTGTTACATAAGTGTAAACAACTTGGAAGTATAAAAAATTTTATAAACATATTTATTTATTGGTTTTGTTCAGTAGGTATACTTTCAAAGTGTATTTTTCTGGTGCATTTGGGATTTTTTTTCAATTAAACAGTTAATTCTTCTGTTTTTAAGAAGGGCCACTGCAATTATGTAGTGTTTTATTTTATGAGAAGTTATTTATGTGCATTTTTGAAAAATATTTTTTGTTAGATAAGCTGTAAAAACTTAATATAGGCCTTCATAAAAATAAGGCATTGGAGGAAGCTTTAGAAGGAACACATCCAATTCTGTGCAAACTGTTAGAATGCAAAAATATTGCTTTGTCTGTGCTGTAGTATGATAGTGGGCAGATTCACTCACATTTTGTTAAAAGATGGGTTTTGTTTAACCATTTAGTGTTTTGGCTTGACACTGCCCCCTGCCCCAAATTCTTGCACCCTGCAGTGTTGAAAAAGCAAAGCAGTTTAACTGCAGAGTTGCTATTCTGTCTCTGTTTGTGGGTCAATACTAACATAACTGAGAAACTGTATGTTTTAACTGGCTTTATTTCTGTTGGTATTTAAAAACACAATAAAATAACGTAAATAAACTGTAGCTGTGAAAATTTATTAAATCTGCATCGATAAATAATGCTCAAGAAGAAAATCCCATAAGAGGTTGTGCATTTATCACTATGGATTAATACAGGTGGCTTTGGTAAAGTAGTAGTTTTTTCTCTGTTTTCAGTCTCTTACATATTATAGCAACTTCCTTTACTGGAAGGGAAGGGGCAAAGAGAAGAAACAATGTATTCAATATAGGCACTTAACTGGCAAATGGCTCCCTATCTAAAGACACATTTACAAAATTTAGGCAGAACTTTGAAGGAGGAAGTGAAAATTCATTAACTTCTGTGTCAACAGAAGAATGAAATGTTTTTTGTGTGTCTACAGACTGTATAAAAATGTAATTATTAATAACCACTAAGTTGCCTCTGTCTCTTCAATTTAATCGTACCAAGGAAAATACATTACAGGAATATATTCCTCATGGTAAATACAGAATACTCTTTTCAGGGCTTATGGAGGTTATTTTATGCCAATTGTTGACATGCCTACCAACAGGAGAAATTGTTGTGTAATTGTCAATAGTGGTAAATTATACCCAAAAAAAGAAAATTAAGGTGACAAAAAATATGTATTTGAACTCATGTTAGTGAAGCCTTGCAGAAACTACTATTTAACATCTGCTTCTCTGTAATTTTATTTGACAATGGGTGAAAATTTCTGTATGAGGGGAAATTACTGCTGTGAACAAAGAAAAACTGAAATTCTTTCACAATGAGTTCTTAATCAGAGAAAACATGGTTATCATAGAGGCAGTTTACACAGTCCAGTAACTCATCTATAAGGTCTTCTCTGAACATCTTCAATGTGTTAACTGCTTTATGTCTAGATGTTATTTATCTGATATGATCAGGTAATATTAATTATATTAAATATTAATCTGATGGACCTGGGTGAACTGGTTTAAAATAGCTAGAATGAGTTTTATGAAATCCAAATCAGAGTATTTCTGTACCAAATTTAAAAAGAAGTTCTACAAGTTGGTATTGACTTAGTTTAAAAACTAATTAGAAGAACTGAAAGAGATTTCCTTGATACTGTACTTGTTACTCATACCACTATAGATAGTTTCTCAGTATCAGGTGAAAAACAAGTTAAGCTGAAACCACAGAGTAAATTATAGCCTAATTATTGCCCCTGTTTTTCCTGAAGCAATAAAGATCTTCAGGAGAAATTTGTTGGGATATATCTTATTAATTTCTATTACAATAAATGGTTTCTGTTGCAGTCATCCCCACTAGTGATACTCCTGTATTAACTACAGACAGTCCTATAATTATTGACTACAAAATCCCAATCAGACAAATGTGGTCACTCTTTGTCCTGGGAGTTTGTAATTCTGACTACTCCGATTTGTGTAATGCTCTTATAAAAATTATAAATTTGGCAGCATAGGCTGCTCTGAAGCACTGCCTAGTCCTATGGATTGTAAATGTAGATTAATCCCCAGTGACTCCTAGGACGAGATGAGTAGATACAAAAGTGTTTACCTGTTCAATAGTGTAGTGCCTGTTTTTCAGTGGATTGTATGTAGTTCCTGGTTAGAGATCTGTGGAGTTGCCGAACGGAAGCATCAATGTTTTTTACTGTCATTCACCCATTTTGAAGCTGTCAAAAAGGGAAGAAAAGCTAAGAAGGGAAAAAAAAAAAGGCAGGAAAAATGAACTGTGGTAAAGAATGAGCTTTGTTCCCAGCCAGATCCTCTCCACCTCTGCAGTTGGAAAGTTGGGATTATTTCTTTAAGCCACCTATCTTCAAGGGTTTAAACAGCCGAAATATTCTGCTTGAGTAGTAGAAGTGGCTTAACATCTGCGACACATTGATGTTTTCTATGTAAAAATTTGTCATGGTGACTTTTTAGATTTTCCAAACCCCAGCTTTCAGGCTCTTCATGTATCAAACAGGTAATACAAGTCAGCAGAGTATCAGAGCCATATTCAATGTAACATCGATTCCTTCAGTGGTATTTTGCTGTCCTTCACTTGGTGAAGGTTTGCTTTCTAAAGCAATGACCCATGTGTTTTATTTTAGCTGGAGTGAAAACTAGAGAGGTTACTTTTTTTATCAGATCTTACTGCTGGTCTTCAATATGGTTTGGGTAAAATGTTTCCAGCAAACGGAGTGGCAAAGAAAACTCATAATCTTGTCGCTATTGCAGCATTTTGTGACTGAAAACTGGAGTTGCTAAACTACAGCAAAACTTTTCAGTACTGGCAGTGACCTGCTGTGTGCAGCACTGGGAGCAGACCTGTGAAGGGGTTTAAGCTGCAAATTAATAATAACTCATTTGCACAATATATCAAATACCACATTGATGGGACATTAGATTTACTTATCTTTTACAAATACTACAAAGCCATTGTTAAAGTACACTTAATAAAATCAGAATGGAATTGGATTCCTTAGAAATTATTAGCTCTGGAATGGTTCTTTACGTGTACCTTTTTACTCAGTGAGTATATATTATAGGCATATAACTAAGCAAACCCTGCTGTTTCAGAACTCCAATAAATTACCAAATTATCCAATAAGTTATACCAATAAACATATCCTGTCTTATTACCCTCAAAGAGCAGGAAGCAGCATGAACTTTTCCATTTCGGGAACATGAAAATACATTTCTATGCCTTTTAGTATCTTCATCATATGTCTCAGTGAGATTTTACCAAAAATTAATATTTTAGAGACTCCTGTTTAACTCTCTCAGAATTTTAATTTTATGCAAAATTTCCAAAATCAGTGGCCTTGAGGTTTTCTCTATGTTATTCATTAGTCCCCCTGGAGCTTGAAAATTTTTTTAGAATTAGCAGGTTTTTTTCTGAATCTTTGCTTCAGGAAACCTTCTAGGGAATCCTCCACATGCTCTCTGATATCTAAGCAAAATAGGTGCTAATGTCCAGTATTAAGATATGTTAAAGAACCAGCAGAATGAATAAATGCTGTATTTCTCAATAAAATGGCTAAAGAAAGAATGGGAATATTGGCTTTGTTGCACAGGAAAATAATCTCATTACCTTCAGTTATTGACTTCAAATACTCCTTTATGAATAGCTGACATGAGACAATATAAAGCTCATGCCCAATTAATTCTCATCAATAGATTTTCAATCCTAAAGATGTTATTAATGAAAATTCATTCACTTGTATTTTTGGGCTTGAGAGAAAAACCAAAAATCACCTCAAAATAAGCCAACTGTCAAACCTGTGTAGATGTTGGTAACCCTGACCACTCTCATTGAGAAGTGCCCCTTAAAGAGCCAATGGAATTAGTGATTTCCTTTCCTCCATAACACAACTGGGACAGAGAAACCTCGTTTTCTTTAGCGGGAATGCTTGGACACCCTCCAGTCACCCGAGAACAAAGAGTTGTCTGTCAGGGTCTGGGGAGCCCCCACATCTGCTTTTTAAACAGGATGTGGGGAAGGCTAAAATCCTCTCCATTTGTGACGCTAACGTGGCTTTGAGAACACCTGGAATTACTGGACCCAGCATTTGCATCTTATCTCTGGAGCTGATTTCTGATAGACTAAATCCCTTTAGGGGCCAAGTTTCTGTGTTGTGTGGGAGATTGGAGTTTGGGCAGATTTTCCACTGGAGTTCTGAACCCAGCCTTCCTTTAGAAAACTGGAAAATAATTTCAACAAATAACTTCAGGGAGACTGTTTAGCCTGTTTCTAGCTTTTATTAAAAACAAAACCCGAACAACCAATAAAACAAAATAATAAACGAACAAGCAAAATCTATGAGTAGTTTTTACTGCATTTCATTGTCCACTCAGTATTTTGTAAGCAAAACATCAAATTTATGCCTTTTTTTTTTGTTGATTGCTTTCTGTTTTAGTTGATTTAATTTGTGTGAATATTCAGTGAGGCAGAGAATAATAAACACATAACCAGGTTGTTTAAGGAAGTTCCTTCTATGCTTGAAAGAGTGCTAAAAAATACCTGTGCATTTTCAGTAGAGCATGAAAGTGTTTCCTCTGATCAATGTGCAGTGAAAATGGCCCAAGGAGTCAGCTTTTAGCAGAATGTATTTCAACAGTTTCTAACATAAATGGCTAGCTAATAAAAGGAAGAAATATTTTGGTAGACAATTTGTATTTTTATACTTCTTCATATTAATTCATCTTTCTTTGTTTTCAACTAAATATACCGTCGGAGAATTCGGTCAAAATTTGGCATAAGTAGTGCTGTTTACATCTATCAAATTTGGGGTTGGTTTTTGTGTGTCATGTCAAAAAGATTTGTTGGGTATGTATTATTTTGTTTGTTTCATTTGTAATGAGGAAGCCATAATGGACTAAACGGCTAAATTTAAGGAATAGCAGTTACAAAACTTGTCCGGGAAACTTATAAAGCTCTACTTTCTATTTAAAAGATTTTTTTTTAAAATAAGTGGCCTAATTGCATGCATATTAGGTGTAGAATTTCTTAATATAAAAATAAAGAATCTGTTTGAGTATGCATGTTGTAGTAAATTTTACAGAACAGTTGTAATAAAAAAATGTGGTTGCAGTTATCTTTAATTTTGGAATTTTAAAATTTGTAGGAAAGCTCTGAAAGTAAAGAGTTGACAACCATAATTGTAATTATGTGTTATTGAAACTAGTAGAAAAGTATGTTAATGATTGCTTCGTGTATTCACTCCTCACCATTTATGATAGCACATAATCTTAAAAGTATATCAACTTGTGTTTGATGTTTTTAATATTGGAAAACACCTGCAGTTAAGGGGGTGATGCAGTACTTATTGAGGGGCAATTGAGTGTGTTTATTCTTGTTGTTTTGTTTTTATGGTAAATTCCAAAATTTAAGGATGCTCATGGGTATTTCAGTCATCTGAATTTCTGCTGGTTTTCTTGAGTACAAGTCTCAGTGATGTGCTCAGAATATTAAAATTTGCTTTTATTCAGCTTTGGTTCCTAAGAATGAATGTTCAATTTCATATGTTGTATAATTGTTGTCTTAAAAAAAAAATCTTTTAAAAGCCATAAATTACAAAACAGTTAATGTCTCAGATGGATTTGTTACATCCTTTTTAGCAAAGAAATCTGCATAATGCTGAAACTTTAGCACTGGACATATCTGCTTCGTAAGTTCAAATAAAGATAACGATAAGATTGTTTGAAGGATTAGTTTTAAATATATAAAAGTAGAGAATATTTTAAATGTAAAAAGTTAGGTGCTGGAAGGAAAATCCTGATGATAGCATTGGTGTTAATCTGGTTGGTTCACAGTTTGCCTTCGCTCCTTCTTCTGGCAGTCTCAATGCCGCGTAATCCTTCATAATCTAAAACTGGCTATGCACCTCCTTTTACTGTGAAATAAAATATCAGCTAGAGGTAAAAAGAAAAAAAAGAGTAACAGTTATAAACAAAAACCCCAATGTAAATAACAGATGTTTTTCTAATTACTTGGGAGAAAGTATCATAGTTGCTATAACTTTCAGAATAATTTTCTGTTGCTATACAGCTGGCAATCTATTCAGCATTTAAGAAATTTGTTTTTCTGTATTGCTGTTCTGAGAAGTTTGAGTTGCACATACAGCTAGAAGCTGCTGTGCTGTTGGCCTGCTGGAATAAAGTACAGTGAAAATAACCCTAGGTGTTGTCTGTTAGAGTAGGAAAATGTTATTTAAAACATTCATTCTTTGTGAATGCTCTAAAAGTGATTTGTTTTAATGTTAGAAACTTGTTTTTTAAAAATAGTAATACCTGACTTGAATTGATATTTTGTTATCAAATATTTTCAAACTATTTTTAGTAAATTTTATGTAAATTTCTGCATATTTCTAAAAGGGATGATATAACAAAAGTACAGTAAACACGAAGGATTGTTGAATGGTGGTAAGGGAAAAAAATTAATCTCTTCAACAACGCATTTCTTCAACATGTGAGAGTAGTTAAAATGTTACATTATTAACTTCAGAGAAAGAGAAATTTATGCATGTTAATACTGGCAATGAAGAAATTTTCTTGAAATCCTCACTGAGCTCAGAAAGTTCTGTGCTGTCCAGAGCGTACAGGGAATAAACGCAAAAGCATTTTGATGTTATAGTTAAATGTCTGTGTACTACAAAAGTTGAATAATATAAGCTTTTCGTGACAGAAAATTCTTTGACGTGTTTGATATTAGATTTTTGTGGGGGATATTTATAATAGATATTGCATAAATAGTTTTAGTCCAGGTTATAATACAGAGGTCAACTAATTACTATGTTTTACCACTACAGTGAGGTTAGCATTGCATTTTAAAATTTTAAAGCATATAAATTTGTTTTCCTTTGCCTGTGTTTAAAGATCTTGAAAGTAGTTTAGTTTTCTTTCAGTTGTGTAACTACTTTTCCTTTATGGAGCCATTTTTATTCTTCTCGTTTAGGGGAAAGTGTTTGCTGAACAAAAAATATCGTAGTGTGTTACCTGCACACTTGAAAACAAACTGGAAATAAAGAGCTGTCGTGTATGTTATGAATTCCCTGTCTAGACACACACACGCATATTGTACAGTGTCTTCTTTCTTTTTTTATTTTTTTTTGTTTGGAGTTTAGGAGGCTTGAAACTAACTGTCTTTTTTAAAAAATTAAGTTTATGTTAGGTTCCTTTCAATTTTTGTATCCAAACCAATTATCAGCAGTTTCTTTTCAAGTACTTTTAAGGCACATGCAAAATAAAAATACCTGAGAATTATTTGGTAACTTCTGTAAGATCTGTAAGAAGCAGTGACTGGAATATAGGGCAGATGAAATTACAGACAGCTCAGTAATCTACCATGATACTGGAAAAACTAATTAAAAATGTAATAACAAAGTAAAAGCATGAGGATGTTGTGTTTCCCACGATATTTAGGGCAGGAGCAGTGTGTTGGTGCTAGGACAGGAGTGTGCGGTTGCAGTAAATCGCCGCGTTACCCACCCGGCCTTAGGCGTGGGGGCTGCTCAGCCCTGGCTCCACGGGGGCACCTCTCGCGCTGCCGCCGCAGAGCCAGGCGGGCGTCCCGCGGCCACCTCGGAGCCAGCGCTGTGGCCCTCGGTACCGCCACGGCACCGAGAGCTCCCTGTGCCATTCCCCTGCGCTCGTCTGACAGCAGCGGGTGCCTCCACCTCAAAGACTTTGTTAAGGATTAGAGGGCTTTAGCAAGGGTTCTGTGGTTTCGTTGCTCCAAGTGTTGGAAAATGCAGTTGCGGCTTACACGGGTAGAGGTTACAGTTGGGTTTGAAAAATGAGCTACAAGAGGTTCCCATAACGCTGTGGATTAAATAATGCGAGTTGAAGCACAAAACAGAAAAAAATAACGGTGAAGAGAACAAAGGAGAGGAATAACACTGACAAGCAAACTGAGCACACAGGCTACTTGTGGAAGTACTTGGGTTGCCTTGAGACAAGAGTAAACAATTTAATATTTATTTGCCAGTATATTTTTGGCTAATGGTAAGGCTCTACAATATCTTGCATCCTTTTAAATTTACATATTAATTAAAAATAGAACATATCATTCCCGTGTGAATGAACTGGGATACTCCCTGAGTGCATTTTAAAAGATCGGTATTATAATTTAAGCAATAGAAAACACAGGTGCAGAGAACATAAATAAGATTGCACATGTTTTAGCCATTCCATATCATGAACTGTTTAATTATCCTTCTTTGCTTGTAATTGAATATAGCCAAACCAGGCTTGTGTTTATGAACAGCAATGGGTGGTATTTCTTACAAGATTCCTTTATGAGATTGCCATATTAACTGACATTCTTCACCATAAGTCATTTTATTACCTTTAAGCCTGTCAGGATCAGTAGGTGACTCTTTTTTCACAGCTTGATATCAGATGAGACTAATGTGGCACATGGAAATATTATTTGTGCTAAGAAGTAAATGATTAAGTTTTATAGCAGAGAGTTAAGAAAGCTTGCAGCTTTTTATTTTTAAATGAGCATGAAAAGCATTGATGTACATCATCAATGGTAATAGTCATTTCTAAGAAAAAAGCACCTGCCAGGAAACTTCATGGAGCAGGGAAAGACTGTCTGTGTTCATGCCATGGTTTTTAGTGGAAAGCCCAGTGGGAAGTATCTGAGGTTGGATGTTTTGTTTTTGTTGACTTTTGCACAGCAAACTGATATGTCTGATTTGTATTCCCAGTGAATAAGCATCTGTATCACCAAGCTTGCCTATTGTTCTCAGCAAAGGGAGAGTTCATTACTTTAATCTCTGGAAGGAGGCAATGTTACCATTGTGTGGGAGCCACATGGGTTTACTTTATCCAGTTCTGGCTGTGTTGCTGTTGTTTGGTGCATCAGTTGGATGCTGGTGGTCAGGATGGTTGTATTTTCCAGTAGTCGGAAGACCTCTGGATTTCAGCTTTCTTGACAACTGGGATTATGTGTGGCTTTCAGCAGCCTTCTCAAGCTGCTAAAATGGTCACATTTTGCTGTGAGTTTGCCCATCTTGACCAGTTGCAATTGGGAGTTCTCCATAACTCATGTAGAAGGTGTTGGACAGAAAGAAAATACAAAAGAGAGGTGAAACCTCCATTGAAACTGGTAGACCTCTGAAGTCAGTGTCAGAATTGCAGTCAACTCGTTTATTAGCAATTAAGAATGAAACTTCAGAAATAATCACTCCCCAAAACAGACTCGCTATCGCAAATGAGAAAAGAACTTCCTTGAAGTTCACTATGTGGAAGCAAAATATAGGCTTTTTTATATGTTTTTCAGTTTGGGGAGGAGCTAGGTTTTTTCAGGCCGGTGTTAGGCTAGAGAGAAGTTTGCGAAGAGGTCACCAAGCTGTTGGAAGAATTACAATGACACTGCTGCAGTTAGTGGGTTTGTCATGTTGGGGCACTGAAGTGACATCGTGACTAGTTGAGCTCTTCCAGAAACCTCTGAACTCCGAGAATAAGTTTAGAGGTGATTATTGTATGCTGTATCATTTACATAACTTATCTATCAGTAACACTTCCCATATTGTCAAGTGAGTGTGTTTATATATATGCCTGCTGAAAGGATTGGGTTCAAAGGATAAACTCTGACAGTGATGTGGACTCTATTTGACCTTGTCAAAAGGTAAGTACCTCCTCTTTGGTTGTACTGCTTTTCATAAAAGAAAAACCAAGTGCCCACATTAGCCATTTCTCCTTCCTCTATACAGGCTATGCAGGACTTGTAAGAAAAAGGAGCAAGTCTGATTATAGCCCTTAAGCTTTTGATGACAATCTATTTTAGTTTATGTTTATAAGCATTTTATATTGTTAAAGACTTGACTTATGTTTAGGATAAAGGGCTGAAATAACAAGGATTTGGGTCACTGTTGATAGTCAGCAATGTCTGCAAGTGTGGCTTTTCACCAGTTTTCATGCCATATTAGTCACAAAGTTTGAGAGCAGTGGTGGGACCTGTCTCCTCACCATCAGTCCCCAGCCTGTGTGCTGGATGTGTCAGCACAATGCCGCTGGCAGATGGAAGAGTTGCAGTAAATATGCACAGTTATGGTTTAACTGAAAAAGCTGTGGGAAAGGAAATACATTAATCCACTGTGGCTGTTTTTGCTTTTATGTAAGCCTCTGTAATAAATTGTGAGTTTTTCCTGGACTTACCCTTTCATTTCTAGATTCCTTTCTTGATTGGAGGAGGGAGTAGAATAAAAATTTAAGCATTAAAAACCTCCCTAAACCAGAATCAACTGAAAATTAATTAGGTCGTGCATGTGGAAAGAAGTCCTCTTCCATGTGGCCTTTTTCTTGAACACACTTCAGGAAATCTTGGATCATAAAATATGCGTTATGCATACAAGTGCATTGTTTGTTTAGGTGGTGTTGTGGAAGTGATGTTTAGGAAGTGCTTTAAACCCAGAAAAGGTCACATCCCTGGATCTGGGAAGAGGTAAACTTGATGAACAATTGAGTACAAACTTGATATTTGAAAGTGTACTAAATGTTTTATCATTTAACTCTTTGGGATTTAGACACTTTCTTCCTACATAATCAGGAATTTCACTGAAAGAATGAATCTGATTCTCTTTCTTTGGTATTTGCAGGTTTAAGAACATTTAGCATATAATTGCTCAGGCCAAAGAGGAGAGGACATTGAAAATTTTGTAAAACTTTTTTTTTTTTTAATTCAAAAGTATTAACATAGTTTTGTAAATACTTTTTTGTCTCCGACACCTAAGTTGTGTTTTGATTCTCATGTCATCACCTTGTTATTTTTTTCAGTCGCTACAATTGTTATATTCTGAAAGGACCTGGTATGCTAAGAAGGAAATTTCATGTGCCGTACAAATTTCCTCTCTCATTTCCCTTTCTCCACTCATTGTAAATGACCTTTGAGGTGCATGAAAGCTTTATTACTTACTTTTTACATTGACCCCTGCTCAGCGTGGCAGCAGTGCAAGATACCACAGTGCTTGTTCCAGTGCAGCCTCTCCAGAGTCTCCATAGGGTTCTGAGGGAGGGGTTTAGGCTCCTGCTCTCTGCAGGTGCCACAGCTGCTGTTGTGGCATGTGGCACAGCTAGTTTGCCTGTTTGATGTTGATGTGGGTGTTGCCACAAGGGCTGGTGGCAAGTGGCTATGCACAGAGGACATGGGTAGCAGGAGCATAAATTTTCTTTGCAGAAGTGCTGTTAAAATTGAATAAAATGCCTGCTCAGAATGAGGTAGGAGCGGCAGAGGTGGGCACTGATCCAAGCCTAATGTATCTGCAAGCTGTGGCAGTTGCTTTGGTCCTTGTTGGGGTGGATGAAGCTGTGAACAGAGCTCTGTGTTGTTACATCTCAACCCATTTCTTGCACTTAAGCCAGTTTATTTTAAGCTATCTTGAAATATCTCTATGCTGCACCATAGTGGGTAATGTATGCAAAGTCATGCATGTCAGTGCTATCAGTTGCAAATTACTCTCCTGTCACGTGGAAACCTTACAAGGAAAAAAAAGATAAATAGATGTAAATAATGTAATACTCAAGCTAAACAGTTGTTGACTTTTAAATAATGGTCTCTTGCTTTCCAGAAATTTTTGTGGAAGCTGGGAATACTCTAGGAAAAGGTGGCCACCTAAGGACACTGCTGAATTAAGCCATGGCTTATGTGTGTTCTGTTGTGTCAGTAATTTCATATCCTCCTAAGAGCCTGTCAATCTTCTTACAAGGGTTTGATGTGAACAAAGTCAGGGCAGAAGCTGATGTAAAATATGTATTACACAGCCAAGTCATGCACAGTGAAGTGAGTAAACCCACGTGCATATGTCCTGTGGGCACCTTCTCACTGGTTAAATGTTATTTTAATAACATAATAATGTCAGGTCTCTTGTGGTAGTTACATATATTATCAGTTTTGTTCACCTACTTGTGGCTTTTCTACACTGAAAGCGCATTGAAAAAATGCAAATATTACCATAATAGGCTAAAACTCAAGAAAACTGTAACAGAGCTGATTTAAAAAAAAAAGTTACTGAAGTTCATTGTGAGCAGAATAGCTTCAAGTTCAACTCTCAAAGCAGCTTTTGTCCTTAGAAAAAAATCCTTTCCAGAGGAAAATTGTGATGCAGATGGGGCACCTAATTCCCTTGTGAAGGAGATATTGTAGCCATGTAAAAAGGAGAAGATGCAGATGTTTTCCTTGTTCAGATCCTCTTCTCAGTTAATGCTGTACTATGCACCATGTGTGCACCGTGCCATGTGGATCCTGCAATTCTCAGAAAGGCTTTCTTTAAACATACACTGCAGCATTCCAGTGGTGACATAGATGCCCATCGCAACCTTTCTCCTTCATGTGTCTTTTCTAGTGCTTGACCTGTGCCAGATACATAAGTGTCTTGGGAATGAAGTTTTATAGACTAATTTCCCTTGCTGCTTATTTTGTCCTGTAAGACTTTTTTCCTTTCCTGCATGAGTTGCATTTATTGTTGTTAGATAAAAGGTACAATTTCTCGTTCACAACCATAGGACTGCAATCTGAAGTTTCATTAATGTTTGCACAACTTTCTGCCACCATTCCGTTTTGAGATACAAAATGTGAATCTCTTCTACCCCACAAGCTGACGGATTACTTTTTTTCTTCTTAAGTGTTTAATTGTTCTGTGACTTGTCAAAGTGAGATACCCCAGATGTTTCCATCCTACCAGTGATGCCAGAATGATTTTTTGCTTTTTCTTTTATACCCCTCTTACATACTCTTTTATAGTTTTATGTATTCTTGGTGCTTTTAGCCTACACACTTGTAACTTTCCAAGCCTGATAACTTAGCTGAGCCCCACTGTACCATTAAACCAGGAGAACAAACAGTCTGGAAGCCCCAGACACCAAGGTCCTCTCCAAAACATATTTCTGTAAACTCAGATAGGCCCATCCAGGGGGAAGGTTCCTCAGAACAGGAGGTTCGCTCGAGCCTCTCATTGGGGAAACTTTATTTTGCAAGGCCTATAAGTGTGTGTATTTCAGTGTGACAGTGTGAATGCATTTCCAGGGCATTCCACCTGGATGAAGTGCTGTACCCCAATGATCCTGAAATAAATACCGAAGTAAAAACCCCTCTTCCCCATAAATGTTTTAATTTTAAGACCAGGGAAAGGCAACACCAGAGTAGGGGAGAAGTTTTCTTGACCTCAAGAAGACAGACTCAAGAACTGCCTAATGTTTTGGGACAGTAAACCATGGTTCCAACCTCTTGCCTGAGCACCTTGTAAGCTGTGTCCCTAATGGAAATATCCGCTGACATGTGGGGATGGAGAGGAAGGATTATGCCGTGTTATTGAGTCTATTTCAGCATCAAGAAAACAAACTCATCAGCTGGGGGAACAAATTCCTCAGTCTGTTGTATTTTGACAATAACCTTCTACTTAATTACTCAAAAACATTTTTAAAGTACCTTTTGTTGCATCAGAGGATGAGAACAAAAGCAGTCCTATACCAGCTGTCTTTCTGATAAATGTCCCTGCACAGACTACCAGAGGCCATGACATTCCTCTTACCCCATCATGGTAATCTGAAAATCTTCTGTGCTGCAGCATCTGCTCCAGGGTAGTAGCGTAGGAACATAAGATAAATTCTTTTTTTCATTCCCTGGTGGATACATTTACCGGCAAGTTATACAATAAGATTGTGTGAGAAAAAGGCATTACACCAAATTCTAATGGGATCTCTTCCCTAGGAATTAGAAAATCAGAAATATATTAGTGACAGTGCATAAAGGTATTGATGACCCGAAGAAATGGGACTGACTCTTGACGTAATTACCTTATCTAAGAAAGAAATCTTACACTAATCTTCAGAAAGAATATTGTAAGGCTACTGCTTAATCTCTGTACAGTATATCAGAGCCCTAGGTCTGCTGTACTTGAGCTGGAGAACTCCATTCTGCTGGGTTTGTAGCAGCTTTTCTTGGGCTGTCCTGAAATTTGGGGCCCCATTGCATGATGGGATAAACCTTCTAAATTTGGGGATCATCTACTGTTTTGTTTCCCAAAATACATCATCCCTGTACCATAGTTTTTCTTTCAAGTTTTACTGCTTTTTTTATATGAACATGTGGGAGTAGCACTATTTTTCTCATCCCCTAAGCAGCAGGAGCTGTGCATGTTCACCTGCATAGCACTGAACCTCCTTTATCTTTAGCCAAGCAAAACTGAAAGCTTGAAAATGAGTTTGGGGGGACAAGGGGGATCTGATGTGCAGGAGATACAGATTACCCTACACGTGCAAAGGTCACTCTGCCGAAAGGGCTTTTAATCTCTGAGACATCATGAAAATCTGAGGAGATGTACATCAGCCAGTCGAACATCATTTTAAACAGCTGATTTCTGTTTCTTACTATTGGTTATCTTGGTGTATTTTAGCATGTTCATCAGAGGGCTGTGAGGCTTTTAGCTTTCCTCTGAAGAACTGATTATTGCTGACAAATGCAACAGAGGGTTTGTTCATCAGTAAGTGAATAGTCATCATAATGAATGACATTAAGTATGCTGATTAAATAGTAGTGGCAATCAGTAAGTTCTAACAAAATTAGCACCAAGTGTCCTGTTTTTTCTCTTGATGAATCAGTTCTCTGAAAACCTGTTAGAACTCAATCTCTTTCTAAAGAGTTTCCCTGATTGTTTATGAAGGTGTACCTCAAGGCATCAGGGACATCTTGTCCTTGTTCACCTCCCCTCTATTCTGTCAGTCTTCAGAAGCTCTCCAGAGCCCCAAGCATTGCTCGTCAGGGGGTTGTTCAAGCGTGCTGGAATGCAAAGTGACCTTTTCTATTAACTAATGCTATGGAGATCAGTGGAAATGCAGCAGAATATCCCAGTGGTAAATCTGGCATCCTTAATTTCAATTGCATGTATTTTTCTAAATCACTTGTGCAACCAGGCTGAAGTTTGGGCTCCGTGTGGATCAGCAATGTAAGCTAATTTGAGAATTATGAGCAAGTGTTACTTTTCAAAATCATCTGCAGTTCAAGCTGCATTGTCAGGAATACAGATTTTGAAGAAATTTAACAGCATCAATAAGCAATTGAATGAAACAGCCTAAAATTTAATTCACTTCAAAGATTTTTTAACAAATTTGACATCTCACACAAGAGCTTCATAGCACAAAAGTATGTGACAGTGGTGCATAATGAACTGTAATGTTGCACAATCCAAAGTGTTTGCCAAGGAGCAAAGAACTATAATCTTCAGAAGAGAGAGGTAATAAGTTGTTAATCTATTTATTGTTCCAGCTACTAATATGAGCAAGGATCAGATTATTTTGAAAAGTACATATGTATGTGAATATTTGTAATAAATAATTTCCCCCACATTCCATTTCGAGGCAAGATTATTATAATGTGCTGACTTTGGCACAGAATGTGAAATCGTTTAGAAGATAAAGCCAGTGAAGAATATGTCAGCCTGCTTTTTAAAGCAGTGTCCTGCTATGAAAAAACACTGCAAGTATTGTGTGATCTTAACTAACGGCCTGCTTCTTGCAAGCATTTTTTAGATATAAAATTTCTGACTGGTCCATTTTTTAACTCTCAAATGAACCAAGTAGGGGCTTCCTGCTTGAGAGAGGCCCTGGCTCTGAATCTGTTGCTTCATTGCACCTGAGATCTTTGAGTCGCTCTGGCCCTTCGGCTCAGGAGGCTGAGCTGGAGGAGCTCTTTACAGAGAAGCAGGAGTTCCTGGTGGTTTCAGCAGGGTGTGCCTGAATTCCCAGGGCATCCAGCCTGGGATGGAGCCAGGAGTGGAGCCAGTGCTTCTAGTTCCTGCCTCCACAAATGCAAAGCCCAGTTATACACTGCCCAGCACCTTACCAAGATTCAGCAGACCAGCCCCAAAAGCTCTGTCCACAGCCAGCTCTCCCGGGGCTTGCCAGGTTGGTGGTTGATAGTGGAGAAGCAGAAGCCCAGCCTTGCAGACTGCAAACTGTAGTAGTCTGGCAGGAAACTCCAGGAGACCTGCCAGGGGTGTCTTGCCCAGTACTTTTGCGACGAATATTTTGAATGTAAATGAATTAAGAGACAACATTTTTAAAGCCATGAATATGTAGTTAAAAGAATTTATTATTTTTGGAAATAAATAGAAATCTTTCCTTTGGTTTCATCAAAGTTTGGAAGAACATCAGGATAGTTGTTTTAAGTTGCTCTGAATATATGAAGGAATGATGTGTAGGAGGTCATGGTAGTTATTTATATGGTAGATAATAATTCACTGTGTAAAATTATTAGTGTTAGTATTCATCTAGGCATGACAAGTGATATAGACTAAGCGTGGGTTCTCATGGTCAATAATTGCAAAAAGACTTGTGTTCACCCAAATAACAAATGAGAATTCATCCAGAATAATTTATATGGTGAACTGGGGTTGGTAAGGAATGGAATGATCATTCTGTTTTGAAAGTCAGATTTCAGGTTTGCTTTCTGTGCTTAGAGAATGGATTCCAGGTGATGCTGTGCACCTGGTTTAGACGAAAGATGATCTATGCATTATTTTTCCTTAATTGATTATAAAAAAGAGAAAAAAAAAGGGAATCTGTTTTGACTTCAAAAGCTCTATTCTATTTATTAGGTTTATTAAAAAAGTACCAAACTGGTTTTGTTTCTTGTGGTAATTAGTCATAGAGAAATGTTATGTTGTTCCCAATTTAGGCAATCCAAAATCCAAATTATAACTGTCATGTGACTTTATTTGTTGACCATCAGTTTTATCTGTTGACTGTAGAGGAAACCAGGGGTGATAACAAATCTAAGCTTATCATATTTGTATTGCAGTAGGCAAATATAATAATGCAGTATTCCCAGGGAGAACTAACTTGATTTGAAAAACCATGCAATTCGTTCTTTCTTCCTTTGTATTATTACAGAGCTGAACTTCAGAGCAGCTTTTCTGGGCTGAGTTGCAGTCACTGTTTAATAGAGCAGAAAAGAGCCACCACAGAGCAATTGAGTCCTCATCCTGTAAATCACTACCTCTGATCAAATTCTTGTATTTACCTGATCAATTAAGATCTTGTTGCCCTTTGCAACTTCCTTCAACCTCTTACCCTAAGCAGTCAGCAAGGGAGAGGTGGGCTGTGAGACTCTTTTAGGACCATCTTCATGAATTTGTCATAGGGACATTGTGATGATGGCAGACAACAGGAAACTAATTCAAACATAATAGGTAATAATGGCAGTAGAGGAGATAATTGATGATACTGTGCAAAGTAAATGGCTTTGCATTTCATGTCTGAATATTTCACAGGGACTTGCAAGGTTAATTTGAGATGAAAAAATACTGAAATTGATAAAATGTGAAGTGGTGGATATACAGTAACATATGCAGTTCTTAGGTCTGAGTTCTCAAGTTCTTTCCACTATCTTGTGCAGATGGGCTTATTTTTCATTCCAGATAATTTGCCTGATGTTTCTGGGAGGTTTCCTGAGGGATTTTGGCCCTACATGTCCAACTGGGGCTTCCTGTTTGATCGTCTCAGCAGCATGAAAAGCCTGTAAGTCTGAGGGCAGCTGTATGTTTCCATAGGCACAAGGATGGAAAGACACTCTTGAGACACGACAAAGGTCACTTCTACAGTGTCCATTCAAGAGCTTTATGGCTGATAGAGAAGGGTTAAATGTATTTGCCTGTTGGAGAGTAATACACAGTTGTCACTGATCATAAATTATCTAAACTGCAGGTGGTCTTTGGTTACGACAAACACAGACTTTATGACCTATGTTCAAGCTAGTAAACACTTCGATGCATCTCTGTGCTAGCTGGGCTAAAAATAGCCCCTGACCCCAGTGAAATCTACTTTAAGGATTTCTGTGTTTGAATAACGTTTGTGTTTTACTATCTGCACTGCAAGAGAGAATGAGTAAGAGGCTGTGATCAAAATAAGTAAAATCCTTTCAGAAAATAAAAAAAATTTAGGAGAGGAGTGATTACAGCAGCCATTTGTGAAGGCTGATGGGCGACACTATAAAGATGTGTTTAGATTTGTGTCTTAAAATTATGGCAGTGCTAGAAGGAAGGAAGCAATATCCCTGCAACATCTGTAAAACCTCAATCAGCAAGACTGCCATTTGCTTGAAATAGTTTCTCCGTGTTTAGATTAATTTTATGCTACAGGATAGTTATTTTTATGTGATCAGGATTCCAATTAACTATTAGAAATCTTAGGACTTCTGCATATAGTTATGAACTGTAGCTGCAAGACAAGGAAATGCAACAAATCTTAGAATAGACAAGCAGTCCTCCTTTCCTGGCACGTTTCTAGAATTTGCAGTTATTTAACCTGTGCATTGTTTCAAACAGTAGCTAAGCTTAAGTGAGCAATGAATCTCTCTGCTGTAGAGCACTATTGATTTAATTTGTGGAAGGCTTACTGAAGTCATGTGTACACCCCCTGCTAGTTAGGCATGTGTGCTTATCTGATTTATTTAAGAAAATGCCAGTGTCGTGGTCCTGCTTTAGGTGAGTTTGCTCAATTTCTGTCTTTCTCTTTGCTCACCTGTAAGAAGTACATTGCACTCAATACTTGACAATCCAAAACAGCAAAACGTAATTATGCAGAAGTACTTATAAATAAAGCACATCGGAGTTCTTGAATAAAGAAGAGACTTCGCATATTGAAATACCAAATGCTAATTATGGGGAGGCAAGACTAGCAATTGAAAGCTTTAATGGGGTAAATCCAGATTGAGGAGATTTCTCAAGCTCTTACAGTGTTGCAAGATGGTGGGGAGGCAAACAGCAAGAATTAGTTCTGTATACAATTGCACAGTATGTACCAAAACCTCTGCGTTTTGCTGTGGTTGCCAGACAGTAAGATATGATGAAGTATTTTGCCTGGAATCTGTTTTATAATGTCACTGGAAAGTACAATACCCATGCAAGCAACGATGTTAGTGGAAGGAGTGGGATTCACTTGCATCTTTCTTCATCAACATGTTCAGGCTTCTGCTTATCCCCTGGTGGGAGTGGGAACAAAAGAAGGAAAGTCACTGAAGATCAGCATGGAGAAGTGCCGAGAGTATTTCCAAAGAGGTTTCTTGGTTTTAGTTTATTATTGTTGTTGTTTTGGGTTTTGGGGATTTTTTGCATTATTATGAATTAAGATTTATCAAATTGTTTGGCCTGACAGGTAGGTTTGTCTACTCACAATTCCTTATTCTGAAAACTGTGTAGCTGCTAAATTGACTCATATTCATTCCAGTGCCCAGCAGAAGTGAGTCCATGCTGTCCCTTTTAATTAATGGCATAGGATGCCAGTAGTTTTGGACAAGTGTGGTCCAGTATCCTGTGGATCTCAGTAATCTATGTCTACCGTCATCCAGGGAGGTAAGTCATTATTTTATAAAAGCAGAAAGCAATAAAAGTTTGTATATAATTAATTAAAGTCAGATATGATTCACAATCCCTTTTTCTGGAAGTGTGAGTGCCCATCTGTTCCGAGAAGGACCTGTAAGACTGGTTTGTGATAATAAAATTATTCCTGTGGTTTTATCTCTGCTGAGTCTGGCTCTAGGTGTTCAACTATTCAGAAATAGGGTTAAAATAACTCAAAGGAAAGAAAAGAGGTAGAGTGTTTCTACTGCAAAGTTCGCGACAGGGAATTTTTTATTAGGGTTACTCATACTAAATTGTAGCACTCAGAGTAATTTCTCTTTCTATAACTACTCTGAATGGGGAAATGGAGAGAGAGAAAAAGGTTCCTTACATTCTTGGATTTATGCTTTTTTGGTGTACTGAGTTAGGTTCTGTGCTATGCTGCACATCTTGTAACAATCACCCCCTGTCCTTCCCCTGTCCTTCCCCTGTGTGGGAATGTGCAGGCCAGATCTGCCAGGTCTGTCTTAACTCCTGGGAAGCAAAAAACAATTTGCACATTCACACGTAAATGTTACAAACTGCAAATTGCACAGGGGCAAATGAATCCCTTTTTGCATCTGTTTCTGTGAAAGGTTTGATGTTCACGTTTATTTATATCTCACAGTCATTGCCAAATATGTGATGTAATTTCCTAACTTGTGGCCTCATGACTACTTGCTGATGTTATTCCATTTCAGAAATAGCATGAATGAAATACAAACTTTGTACACCTAAAAGAAATCTTGTCTCATCTGCTTCTCCCACCTGTTATGTCTCTGTATCTATACAAGATGCTGCTGCCATTGCTGGCTTCAGAGATCATGTGGTGAACTGGTGCTCTAAGGACAATTCCTGTGTATATCAGTCTGTGAGAAATACAGAATACCTTTTCTCTTTGGTGCCTAAATATATATATTGTAGGTTCAAGGTTCAAGTACATCCCAAGACACTGGTGCATATGGTTTTATCCATTTACATGTGTATTTAAGTTGGTGCAATAGCCTCCCATTCCTTCAGTTGAAGGGCTTACGCAATTTTAAATCCATTGCCCTAGTAAAAACAATAATTTTATGGTTTATCGCTGCGTGGCATGTGCACAGTAGGCTGAGCTGTTTGGTAACACCAAGGTTTCCCGTGAAGCTGGTGGGATTGACAACCGCAGCTTGATGATGAAGGCAGATGGAAATCTGCTGTGTCTGCAGGCTCTCATGCCCAGCAGGTCTTAGGCTGCAGCTATGTGAACACCAGTCACACAGCGAAGCCAAGGCCCCAAACCCCTGTTCCCTGGAACTGGTGGGACATGGAGGAATGAAAACAGCTTTCCCTAAATGCCTTTTATAGTTAAGCTTCTTGGCTTGCTGCTTTGGAGAGCTAATGGAAGTTGCTGATATTAAGACAAGGTGTGATTAGTGCAGCAATCCCATGGAGGCGAGGAGTTAATCTAGATACATTTCTCATGCTTTCCCTTTACTTGCGTTGTTGATGCGTTTGCTGAGTATGTGCCAGGTAAAACTGCTGTCACTTGACATTGCTTGTGTGGAACGACTGCTCCCTCCCTCCATGAGCTGCGCCAGGGCAGGCAATGGCCAGGGTTAGTCAGTGCTTGGATTTGGTGCTATATCGTGGTTGTCTCTTCTGAGGCAACAACTTGATCTAAATGCCAGTTTTAATCAATATGAAGAAATTTTCACTTACGTCTCTGTATCTTTTATGACAGATAACCAGAAGTGGTACATTTTTTTCAGCAAAATGTAGAAAAATTTTGTTTCATGCCCATGTTCATCTACAAGAACATTTTAGAAAAATATGTCATTCTTATTTTCCTTATGTTTCACTTTTTTTTTTTTCACCAGTTTTAAATCCAAGTATGGACTATGTCAATAAGAGATGTGTTTAATGTCTTTATATTTGCGTCTCTTTTTTTAAAACCATACAGTAAGTATGAGAGAGTATGATGCAATTATTACCTTTACACAACAATATCCATGTTTAGGTAGCTTTTTAGTCTCTCCATCATAATTTAATTTTAGGTTTGCAGTTTGGACTTACTTAGCTCTTTACTCTTACCCACACAAGATGTCTTTAGATGTAGTTAAGAAAAACAGTCCTGGTTTTCATCTTAGTTCTGAGCTATAACCAGAAGATAATTGTCAGGAGAAAGGAAGAAGAATATGCAGCACCTTATGAGCTGTTTCCTTATAAACAAATAAAATTTATCCTAATAGTAGATCCCAAGCACAACTCCGGGCTGTGTTCCAGGGAGCTGCTGAGCTCTCTGCATGCAGCAGCCTGTACCTTGCAAACTGGAAGGCAAAGCATGTCTGACATTACAAGAAGCAGATATAAAGGCATTGAATTAACATTTAATTTACTGCATTGGGTGCTATTGCTAAGTCAAATGTACAAACTGAGCTCAGCTTGCAGTGAACAGATTGATCCTCTAATACACAGTATGTGAGAGAGAAATTGCTCACATAGCTCTGATGGGCTGTGGGAGACCAGAAGGAGGGAACTGATATTCTCAGTGATTTTAAGAAATGTGTATTGCTGAACCCGCAGGGAACTATTTGTGTGATGTGGGTCATAAAACTCATGGGATACTTCAGTAGCTGAACCAGTGCCAGGTCAGGCTACTGTGACTGAATGGCAGCTTTGAGCACTCAATGCAACTCTTGCAAGGGAGCTCACCACCCCCAGTGGAAGCAGGTTTACGTTGGCCTAAGCCAGAGCTCTGTCATGGTACTTTCTGGTCCCTGCCTTGCTATATGGTGCCTGTTCACTTCTCATACTTTCAAATGCCCTGGTAGTGCATGTGTATAGTGCAATGCAGTTTGCTGGGGGCGTACTCTGTGACTTCCCTTTCTGCTCATGTGCTCATCCAGACTCTTAGAAAGGATGAGCACAAAAAAAAGAAATGAAGCTGGATGTTATGGTATTAAAGAATTGATGAGTAACTCATATCCACTGAGTTTTGACTGCATAAGGATTAATTTAATAATCAAGGTCTGGAAAAAAATCCATTAAATAAAACCAGAGACCAATGGGAACTAGTCTGTTGTATGGCAGTATGTGGGAGGAGAGGGAAAGCAGATATGGAATATTTAAAAATGGGCCATTCAATATGCCAGAGATCTGATGCAGCCAATAATAACTCACTTAGCATTGCTAAAAACAGATAATAATCTTTGAATGCAAAAACCACAGCACACAATACCAGCTAAACCCATTTCAGACGTCATGAACAGGGATGCAGATGAATTGATCAAGGGAGTGAGATTTGGTGGTTGCCTAGGGACCAGTGAGCCTGACCTACTTCCCAAAGAAGAGGCATATGCTGGTTTGGATGGCTAACACGCTGATGTAGCATTTAAGAAATGCTGAATTTCATCACTCTGGGGAAAAATCTTCTGAGCAAACTTGATTGAGAAGAAAAAATTAGAAGTGAATAAATTAAACTGGGATGTTGTAAAGAAATCTTGCAGAATATCTACTGCACTATTCCCACTCAATAATCAAAAAAATCAAGGGGAACATTCTGGGAAGTTAAAAATAAAATCCATGGCTGATGGAAGAATTTAGATGTTTCAGGAGAATGACACTAGAAATGACTAAGACCCAGTACCACATAAAGACTGTAAAGGAGATAGAATTGATGCAAAAAATGCAGAACTTTTCAATAAATATCTTGTTTCCTAAAAAATACTTCATTTCTCTTTGGAAAAGAGCCAGATAACCTTGTTGTATTGAATCAGAAGGATACAGTACACTGAAGTCAATATTTAGTGTGAATATGGTAATGTTTTTCCTTGTAGAACTACACTAAAAATCAACCCATCTGGTTACCTGCACCAAAGAATCTGAAGAGCTGGAGCCAGAAATTCCCAGACAGTTTTGCCCTGAGAATTTAATTTAAAAATCATGGAATGTGGGAATAAATTCAAACTGGGGAAGAAGGGATAAGCATTGAAAAATGATGGCTGGAATGATCTGTGTAGCTCTAGTATGGTTAGTCTGATACAAATAAGGGACAATATTACAGGAATTTTTAAGGTGAATACAACTGATAAAGACTGAAGAGGGTTGAAGTGTAGTTATTTCAGTCACTGTAGTCTTCTGTTAAAAGGAGTTAGCTGACTTTTCCCCCACCCCCGCCCAAGATTTTTAGTTTTGTTTGATAAATGTTTGTATATAGATAATGAGATTTCATGTTTGCCATGTATTTTGCTTCATATCTCCCAGTCTTTTTATTTTTAGGGAAGAAACACGTTATCTGTACAGCAACTTCTTACTAAGCCCCAAACTTAGAAATGTTTGAGAACCATTGGCAGTAGTGAATTTCCTTCAAATAGGGATCTTTTCACAGGGACTTGGAAAGAGTCTTATTCAGTGATTCCACCAACAGCTTGGAGTAAACCTAGATGCTGTTCACTAGAAGCATAAAAATCGCTGCAGTTTTAAATAACAATAGGATTGTAACCTCAGTTTGTGCAGCAAGCTGGGCCCTTGTTAAGACAATAAAATTTGGCCCCTTAAAACCAAATCCAAAGTAAAAAGTTCAGAAAAGGATATTTAAGTTTAGATAAAATTCCATTGCAATGGTAAGGGAAATTCGATCAAAAGTGGTGTTTTGCAGAAAGTCTTGGTTCCACGCAAAGACATGTTACTGGTTAACAAGGTGAACCCTCCCAGGCTGTGGTACACAGGGTAATGTGGGGTGAGCCAGTGGCATGTCCAAACTTGAACTTTGCAAACCTGTGGTTACATGCAGCATTATAAAAGGAGGAGTGGAAAAGGCAGTTGAGGCAGTGTCAGGATTGAACTAAATTTTGCAAAAGGAGACGATTGAAGAAGTAGTTTATAAGGTAGAGACAGGAACTCAAGTTGCATTTATCCAGCAGGGAGGCAATGAAAGGATTAAAAAGGGAGAAGTGGTAAAAAGTAGAATCTCTCATCATTCCCAACTGCTTTTCTCCCTCCTCCGCTTTGATTTCTGGTTCATAAGCAAAATTTTTGCTAAAATACTCCTTCTGTTCCTATTTTTGTCATGGAAATAACCTGATTACCTGTAGTCAGCCATGAGTACTGGCTCCTCATACCATGGCATCGTGTCCTTTTGTGTTGCCCATACCTGTGTCAGAACTAAAACCAAGGCAGGTTGAGGATAACCCCAATTTGTCTGTCTTGCTAGAGCAGAATGAGCACCATGCGAGAAATGTTGAGATATTTGATGGTTCAGGTATGCTGGTCTCCAAGCTCTCCAACAAGGGATAACTTGCACTGATTTGATGATGCCATAAATAGGATTGTCCACATGCTGGTGAGCAGTCTGTGATGGGCTGTGATAAAGGTCACAAGTCTGCGAGTGTCTGGATCTTGTGTGTTTGCTGTGGCAGTATCAGAGGATTGTCTGTAGTTCTCTCTCAGGCTGAAGATATTATGGTTCTGTAGGGACATTTCTACTGGACAAGTGGACATCCTGTAAAGACTGCATATGACTCAGCTCTTGTGTGTTGTCTTTGATGTGGAGGAGGCTCATGACTTACTGGAGTGTGAAGAGATGTTTATCTAGCTCGTTTTGTTCATACTGAAAGATTATCTTCTCCGAAGTGAGTGTATAAGTGTCACCACAAGGATTTTTGTTTTCTCTTCCTGAACACTTTATCCTGTGGTGAGGGTGAAGCAAATGCTTCTTTGCAGTGAATGTGTAAATATAATTCCATACTACAGAGCTTCATTGATGTGTAGTGTTTGAGGTCTAAATTGACCAAAGAATTCCAGTACTGCTTATCATGGAAGCAACAGAAGCGGTCAATTGATTTATTCTGCTGCCTTAAACCCATCAATAACCCACTGAAAGTTAAACACATGCTTCAGTGGCCTGGAAGAATTAGTGGGTAAGAAAAGAGTGACATGACTTAATTTTTTTTTTAATTATAATGTATTACAGCTTTTTCTTCAGCAAGTTTTCAGCTCTAATCATGGGTGATAATGCCCCTTTGAAGATACTAGATTATCTGTGAGGGGTTTTTATAAAAATTTGACAAGGAAATCGAAAGTTTGTGGCCCTATTAGGTGTCCAGCTCAGCATTTGAGAAGGGAGATAGATGATTGGAAGCTGTGAAACATCAGATTACAATCAATAAGGTTCCTCTGTGCTTCACCTAAATCAGGTTACATTGAGCTGAATGAGAGTCTTGGGCTGAAATTGCTCTGGTGGTGTAGAGGATCCTGTGCTTTTACTGAGGATGTAGATGTTGTGAAATAATGTGAAGCCAGTGTGCTTTGTCCTAGGGCTGGGAGGTGAAGCATTTGCTGTTGATAGGCCAAAGAGGTGAGTTTTAATTCAGAGCTTTGAGACCTTTCACAGGTACAACCTCCATGTTCTTGTTAGGTTTCTTGAAAACACTGAGATTTTTTGCAAACCCCACTTCTTAATAAGGACTGAATTGGTAGAGTTAAAGCAGGTTCTTCCTCTTTCTTCTTCTAACAATTCTGCGAACATCTAAAGGATAATTTCCTCTTAATTTTTTTTTCTGGGTTCAAGCAGTTTCCGCTTGAGCAGATACTGCATTGCATCCAGCTCATCTATGTGGTGACTGGTGTTCATAGGCAACTTTCTCTTTCCCTTCTGTTTCTCCAGTAAATGGCTGCTAGCCCTCCCTGATGGGGTCTTTTAAAAAGAAAAGATCAAATATGTGTATAGAGTACTTCAAAATTACAAGAGAAATGAATCTACAACATTATTCTGTTGAAGAAAAGTTGTATTGTTGGTAAGCACTTTCCACTCCCTGCAAGGAAGTCCCACGCTGGAACAGAGAGGGTACAAGGGCAGTATTGTTTGTGAGTCCTGGCATAAATCTCCATCCTTGCTGCCCCAGCACACTGGAGCAATGCAGAGGCAATTGCTTTAGTGCAGCAGGCAGATTGCTTTGTGAAAGCAATTCAGCTGCTGCTCATGAGAAACAGAACTGCAGGAGCGGTTTGACTGACTTTCATATAAATGAAGCGTGATCAGAAGATGTTTCTGGTGGAGTTTTGAGTCCCAAAGATTTCACACTTCTGCACTGCCCTGTGCAGATGCCAGGGTACTGATCTTGAATGCTAGCCCAGAATTCCCAGAGAGTCAGTATTCAAGTGCTGGATGCAAGCTAAGAGACCTCTACAGATGGTTGCAAGGTGGTTTTTTAAAACACTTTTGGGAATGTGAGAGCTGGCACCAAAATTATTTTGGAATTCAGTCCATCAGAAAGATGTGATGTAAACCAGATTTCTGTGCACTGTTATGAGTTAGTACAATATTAAGCTGGTTGAATTAGTATCATCATTAATTTATAAAGAGAGATTGTTTTATGGCTTCTCACTGATTTTTATGAAAGTCTCTGAAACACAACAGGCATAACAGTATTTTTCAGGAAATGAGCTGAATTTGTTCATTGGAAGAGAAGACAATTAAAGGGCTGCCTTCCTCACTGGTATGAATTTTACAATTTTACTGAAAAAATGGCCACTTAACTGACTGTGAACTTGATCAAAATGCTTGTCTAGTGAATCTTCATTTATTTTGATGATGTTCCAAGAACCAAGGCAGGGAACTGGAAATACGTCTACCAATTCATGTTCTGGGTAAAACCCTCTATGAAGTCCATTTCTTGGCTTAATTTTTATGGCTTCACGTGTCCTAAAGGACATATCTGTAGCTGTTAAATTTTTTTAGCAAATGTACCTTTTGTGAACTGGGACATGGAGTGTTTTAAAATTTGAAACTGAATCTTTGGTAAAAGAGGCTAAATGATGAATGTTTGAGAACTTAAAGATTCAGAGCTTTGCAAAGGCTTGGCAGGAAGAGGATTTTTTTTATGGCAGAAAATCTGAATCCATATATATTCCTGTGTCCCAAAGTGTCATCCAAATCACATGCTGCAGCTTGTCTCTTTCCGGTAATGCTGTTTGACGTATTGTCACCAACACTGAGTGTGTTTGTTCCCTTCCTCACTCTCTGTGTGTCAACACATTTACAGCTGTGATTAAGAATCCTCTGTTTAATGTTTCATAAGTTTTTGGATTACCTTACACTGAAATAAGCCAGTCTTCATATGAGGGTACTACTCTGTGTGTACATCCCATTGCTTTTCCAAAATAAAAGAACTCTTGAGAATGAACCATGTGTGAAATAATAGAATCATGTGTGTACACCTAGGGAAAAGGTTGGTGAGAAAGCTGAAGTTGTGTAGCTGAGTGGGAGTTTACTTCTACAGTATGTTGAAAAATGTCATAAATGTATTCACAAATTGTTTAAATTCTTAAGGGAGGCCCGAGGGTTTCTAACACAGCAAGTGAAGATTTACTGCCATCTACTGTGCAGTTGAACACTGATTATGCATCACAGATAAAACAAAAGTAAGGAATTGGCTTAGTGTACATTTTTTGGAAGGGGGATATGGGTTAGGATTTAAGTTATTATCCCAAACAGACTGTGGGGTTTGAAGTTCTGCCTGAGCAAGGGCAGGGAGGTGGTGCAGAGCAGGATGCAGTGCATCAGCTTTCAGACTGTGTGTGTGACCAAGTGGCTAGGTGCAACCCTGGGCTCTCCTACCGGGCATTGCAGCTACAGATCCCAGGTGTTTCTTTAAAGATGCCCTTCAAGTGCCAGAAGAACCTGTAGCTGTTTCCAATGGATGTGACTTGTATTATGTTCACAAGGTAGGTAATCATTCCTAAAAACCCTGCTGAAGGTGGTATCCCTTAGCATATTTATACTGAACAGACTCTTAACCAGAGGTAGTGATTTGTTAAACCACAGGTAGAGTGGTTAAAGTCCTTAACATTTCTGCATGTTTTGTTAAGGTAAAAGGCAAAACAGTGAGTAAAAAATAGCTGAAGTGTCTCAATGGCAGGGAGGGAAAACCTACTAAGCAGATTCTTATTAGTTACTGTGTCTCACCTGTAATGAGGAGTCTTTGACCTTCTCTCACAAACGTTTTGCCATGATATGTGACTTTTTACTCCAGTGTAAATCTCTGCTTCGTACATAACTGAACAGGCTTCTGAGCACTTGCATCCTGCAGCTGGGGCTGTGGGTCCCTTCATGTGGGCCAGGAATGCAGCCCTTCGGATTACTGAATTCCTGTGCCCCTCTCAGGCCAGATGTCTGCCTCCTTAAACCTGCTTCAGGCTCTGCCCTGCCTCCTGTTCGTGCAGGCTTGTTCCAAAATTTGGAAGATGCTGGTTAGTTGTCTGTGCTGACTGCTTGGCAGTGGAGGGAAGCAAGTGGGTGTTTAGGTGTGGATGCTGCCATTCAGACTTTTCTTTTGGGATCTTTATTGTGCTTCAAACTTTTGCTAGATAAGTCTTTGTAAGTGAAGAGAGACATTAAATGGTTCTCCAGCATTAGTGTATCTTTTCCTTACGTCAAAAACCATGCATTTCTTCTAAGAATTAATTAAGCCTACAATTAGAATTGCAATTTAAGGCAGTTCTATACAATGGGGAAGCTGTAGTGAAATGATCAAGAAACTCAGATTGTTGTTAAATCCTTTTCTCTCCCAAGCAGAAAAGTCCATCCCAGGCTTTCTTTTCATGTCTTCACCTGTTTATATTCAATGTTATTTGGGATCAAAACTTAAAAGTGAGTTTAATTTTTTTTTTAATAGGCTTATATTCCTGCAGTGGAAGTAATAATTTAGGGAAATATTCAGAAGGCCTCATCTACCTTTTGCTTCTTACAAGATTGTAATTTTTTCTGAAAAATTCTTACACATGGGCTTGCAAATGTGCCGTACCTTGGTGCTATACCTTGTAGTATTTTGGCAGTGTGAGGAGTTTTAATTTGCTGCTGTATAATTTTCTTCTACTGTACAGGATCAGTGGTGCTGGTCTTATTACAGCTGTGTACTACCACAGCTCTATTGCATCTAGTTTTATGTCCTTCACTGTAACAGTGCAGTAAATTCTGATAGTAATAATGCTAATTATATCAGGAAGGAAAACAAACAGGGCTGGCATAGCAAGGACTCCTTTTTCACACTTCCAAGACATCATTACAAAGATCTGAAATTTCTTATTAAAATGTCTGAAAAACATTTGCATCTCTCTCCTCTCACCCTTTCTACCATGTTGTGTTATCTATTCATCATAATTTTTCTAGCAGTTTGCTACAATTAGGGAAGATTTCCTGGAGTTTAAAATCATCTGATTTCTAACTGAGGCTGTTCCCATCTTCCTATAGAGAGTTGTATGATGTGGATGAGATGTTTGTAATGGATGAGATTCCTGAATCTCTGACAGATACATGTGCATGTCAGTTGTTAGTTTAATTTCCCTGAACTCACTATCAAATTTCTTGATAGATCACCCTTGATGCCTCTATGTAAAGCATGTTAAAAAAATCCCACTGCTTATAGAAAACAGATCCTGAGAGACTGATGATATATTCAGATTGTTGTGAAGCACGGTATGGAAAAATAGATTTTTCTGGATTGCTTTTAGGGGTTCTGCTCAGTTTTATCATAATTAAGGCTTTTCATGCAGTAACTACTATATTGTTAACACTGTTTGCTCTTACTCTGTCAAAAAAACACGTCAGGCTCTGCCTACTGTAAGTGAGGTCCTAAGATCATGGTAGGGCTTGTGCATTTTTGTTTATAAATGAACTAGGTGTACTAGAAGTGCCAGTGTGTATTTTTTGCTGGACTACTTAATATTGTTCTACTTCAAATAGGGCTACTTAAAATTGATGGGTATTTTTAATGGCATTTTGGGTTTTCACATTTGAAACACAGTAGCGTGGAATTCATTCATTTGTGGGGAGGGATCTACAGCATCTGCTTATCTATTCACCCTGACTCTGTACCCTGCTGCTCTAAAACCTGTGATTCCCTGGAGCAAATTTGGGTTGTAAAATCCAAATGTAGAAAAAGGACAAGGATTTTAATCCCAAAGGAATTTGGCTTTTTGGCAGTCACTAAAGGCAGACAGGTGTGGATGACTTTGGAACTGGCTTTAGGTCTGTCACTTGATAGGGCTGCTAATGAGCTGTTTTATGCTTCCTTGCTGTAGTGGATGATGTTGTAATTCCGCGGATAGAATCAGGTTTCCTTTTGGGAGTATTGTCCGCAGTTCCTCAAGAGATCGCTGCACAGGATCTTTCATGGAGCTGTAGTTAAAGTCTTTTCTGATGCACACATATAGTTATTCTTTTAGTAAATAGGCGTGCCCACCCAGATACTGCTATGCTCAAGCATAGTGCAATGAATTAGTTTCTTCATGCCTGATGGGAGGGAATTCCACAGCCTAATTGGCTGCACAGAGCACTGAGCAGGACCAGAACATGGGGAATGCTGTCTTGCAAATGACAAAATGCTCCTTTACAGTCAACTGCAGAGCATGTCAAAGTCTGCAATAAGCCTGACTGAATGTTTACCAGTGCAAAGGTATGGAAGTTTTAGAAATACATTGAAAAATTTAATTCTGTCACTGTGGTGTGACAGAATTGCATTATAAATGCACTGTTGCTCTCATGTGACCATTAACAACATTTTCTCAGATCTCAAATGTGTTACAGAAAATGCCCAGAGGAGGCTAAGTCTGTACTGTTGAGATCAATAAATATTTTATCTTTGCCTGAAAAGAATGGTAGTCAGGAATACAGCCTGCAGTGCTTTTTGTATTTACCTTTACTTTCCAGTAAGTTAAAAGCTATGACAAAGCACACTGGACATAAACTATTTCTTTTGTTTGTTTACTCAAGAGTTTGAAAGCCTTACCAAATATGTGTCATCTCTGAAACACAGCTGTAGAATAAATCCAAGATTTTCCACATTAAATTGATGGAAACTTTTTAATAACTTTTTTTTAGTTTTGTACCATTTTTCACTCTTACACAATGGTGTTTGAAGAGGAGATGCCCAGCTACCTTCAAAGCATTAAACAGTGGTGTTTTGTTTGTAACCTTTTACCTTGGGACAAGAAAAACCAATCAATGAAAAGTTTAAAAGACTTCATGTGTTTTTTTAATATGAACAAATATCAGTTAGAAAGCTTTTATGTGAGTAAATAGTTTTCAGCTATAGAAAAAGGAAGATCCAGTTTATTTGGAATACCCCCAAATCTGTCTCTATTCTTAACAGGGTTCCCCAGGTGTCTTCTGTAAAAGAGTCTGACTTGAGAGCACAACCTTCTCTTGACATATACTGGAATTTTCAAGTGATGCATGAAATATTTGAGTACCTCTGGATAATTTCATCACTGCTCTGCTGCTCTGTAATCATTTAGCCACTTGCTAGGCCGGAGGGTAATACTAGAAAAGAGGATTTGAAGGTGGAGGGAGAAGGGACCTTGGATTTTAGTGCAGAAGGCATTGCGCTCCACAGGGAGAAAGTCACGTGAGCAAGTGGGCCCCAAAGTTGATAAAGTGGTAAAGAAAGAGCATTGCCAGTGCTGTGAGGAGTTTGAGGGTGAGGACTAATAAGAGATCCTTCATGTCCTGGGACCTACAGAACCACCTGAAGGGCTCTGCCGTAGTGGAAGGGGTGAGGGCCACGCACATCTTATGAAGGTGTGGATCCCATTAATTTAGACAGGAGATGCATATTGAAGTTCTAGCTGTAACCTGATAAAAATACCTAGGCAGAGGAGTGGCAGGATTTGGCCACTAGATGCTGGAGGAAAGACAGAGGATCCATATGGATAACTGGGTGGAAGAAAGGACAAGCAGGCAAGAGGAGGACAAAAAGCAGGTGGAACTACAAAAGATCCCCTGCCAGAGAAGAGAGATGGTCAGAAGTGGGAGAACCTGCTAGGAGGTCAGGGAGATACACCAGCAGTTTTCTCTTGCCTGGATGTCTGTTGAAACTGTTTTCAGGTCAGTTTGGAAATACGCACATTGATCTGATACTGTTTTCTACCTGCTTTCTCTTGTACAGTTTATCCCTTGCACAATTTATCCCTTGCACAATATGAATCAATTCACTGGTCTTTCACTCAATCTAGCGAAAGACATGGAGAAAGCGAGTTCATGAGTTCTCTGTTCCTCTTTTTCCTTTTTTTTCTTTCCTCTTCTCTTAATATTCTGAAAAGGCTTTATTGCAGAGATTGTTATACTGTTCTTAACTCTTGGCTCTTTAACATTCTGAAGCCAGATATCCCCATCTAGTGGTTATTCCACCTTCACTCACCAAGTACCACTTTCGGGAGAACGATGCCCCGTGCGCACACACACACACACACACACAGAAGGAAGACCAGCTGTAGCCCCTCTGTTACCTCAGTGCTTTCCTTGTGGGTATCTTAAACTGCTGTGAGTCCAGAATAAAATACTTAAATTTTTTTTCCTGAAGGAAATTTTTTTTACTACTTATAATTTGCAGGTGGGAAAAAATTTGCTGATATATGGAAGGGAATAACTTTACTACTGCTTATGACACAGCAAATACACATGAAAATGCTTGTCATCATGACTGTATGCAGAAAATAAAGCAGAATCTGTCTTGTTTTTTATCAAGAAAATGACAAAAAGAACTATTTACTAAACATTACTTTGTTTACATCAAATTATTGTATTAAATTAAAATTTTGGGGACCTTGTATCGCATATAATAATGCAGAATAATATTTCTGCTACATTTAACCTTTTATAGCCTTTCAGATAAAAATGTAATTACTTCTTTTCTTGTTGGAGTCCTGTTCCCTGAAGGCTTCACCATAACTCCCTGTTGTGTGGCTGATGGGTGTTGGTGGTAGCTGTGAGTCAGGAGTGGTTCAAGGCTGGTCTTAGTCTGAGAGTTGCCCAGGTTGGGGCTGCAATGCAGCCGTCTGACCCTCGTTGGCTATGAGGGAAATGGAGCCAACAAACACGATTGGGCTCTCATGGCCTGGTATGGGCAGGCATTTTCAGGACCACTTGGGATCGGAGAAAGAAGGAAACCCCCCTGTTATTCAAAGGCAAAGTCAAGGTGTGCACCAGGTGTAAACCCCCATCTTCTTCCTCACAGAAAGCTTCATATTGCTTTCTCTACTGTGGGATCTCCTCTACCTGTAGGCAAAGAAATCTCTCATGGACCTGACTGCAGGAATGGAAGCAGAGTTTTCTATTTCTCCTCAATCTTTTAATTAATTTTGCTTTTCTTCTTCAAGGCCCTTTTACTTTCTCTATATACATACATGTATACTCAGAGATCACAAGACAATTTGTTGGAGTCCCTCTCCATGCCTTGAATTAAAAACTCTTGAGGGCCAGTCAGATCTGCTTTATGTCAGGAAGTGTAGCCAGAGCTAGAAAGCCAGAAAGAAGGAGAAAGAGGCTGTTTATCCCTTCTCCTGCAGCTGGGAAACATATTCAGAAGTGCCTGGGCAAGAACTGGGTGCAGAAGCTGATGTCCACGTCGGCTGAATCACTCACCCGTGTTTATTGCTGGAGGTGCTAGTGAGAATATTCAGCTAAAATTCTGAGAATTGGCTCCATTTCCACCTTCCTCAAATGAGTATTTTTAACATGTATTTTATACTGTCATTTTTCAGAAGACCTCTTTAGTGGAAGTGTCCTACTACCCAGGCACTTTCTGTTCCCATAGCAGAAGCTGAACTCTTTCTGCATTACGTCAATTTGATTTTATTTTTTGCAATTTGTTAATGACTGAAGAGCCATTGGGTGGCAGTATCAGCCAGTGAGCACCTCCTGTAGTTGCTGAGCTAAATGGAAAAGTCTAGGTAGGAAAGATGAGAAATTACAAGTTTCTTAAGATGGAAAACATACATTGGTTTGTATTTGAAGAGGCTGTGTTTAACTCCACACCATGTATGTTCTGAAAGTCTTTTAAAATTAATCTCTTTGCTATATTTTCTTCAAAAGCAGAAGTCTTAATTTGTAATATCAAGTTATTTTTAAAAAGCACCTATGAATGTAGAATAAAATTAATCCCATGCTAAGAATAAGGGAAACAGCGGTGCAGGAATTCTGGTCTGGGTGTGCCTGCATCGGGGCTTAGGTGCTCTTTGAGCTTGGTGGTCCTGAGCTGAGCACATACATCAGGGTAACAGCATCTGGGATTCACATCATACATTTGGTTTCATTTTCCTTTTATTCACTTTTTGGTTAATACAAAGCTCACTTGCATGTTCAGGTTCACGATTGGAAAATAACATTTGTGGTGACCTACTATTTAATTTGGAGACAGCAGACTTTAAAAATCAATGTATTTGTAATGATGTAAAACTTGCAAAACTAAGAGTGTCTGCTTTTAGGCTCTACTTCTAGCCAAGCACGTGTTTTCAGTAATAGGAATTGTAGTTATTTTTGTCATGGGGTATGGTGTCAGTTCCATTATAGGCATTTTCACAGAATTACTGTTCTACATGTTCATGCTGTTAGCTCTCAGCACTCTCTCCTAAGTCCAAGGTTGCAAAGACTATGAAAGCTGCAGTCAAATTTTAATTTGTTCGTAATATCCTTCACTTCACAAACCCCATCCTGATCCCGAACAGGAACATTTTGAGTGGTACCAAAAAAAGCCTCCATGATCATGTTGTTCATATCTTGCTTTTAAATGCATCAGATAATGCCACTTGTTTAAGCTTAGTCATGTCTGGGGGAATGTCAGGAGTCTGCATCACATGAGCTGCTCCTCAGATTTCCCAGCCTGCATCAGCATGTTTTCCTGGGTGGAAGCAGAGTAGAGATGTTATTAAAATGGCTCATCCTAGATGTTAGTATTGATATTAAGTCTCAGGCTTATTCCTGTGATTTTCATGCAATATTTCTCCTTTACATTTAGCTGATTTGCGTGAAATTACTTTAGTATCTTTTTTTCCTTAAAGGTATATGCCTCAGATGGAAGAACATACATTTGAACCAACCATTCTCTTTGTGTTCTTGCCGACAATTTCATTTTCTGCTCGACCCCCAGAACCCTACCACCTTAGCTCAGCTTTGAGCCAACATTTTGCTTAAACACTTGTATCCTTTCCATGATCTGTTTATAAACCTAGTGTTGCTTGTCCTCTTTCTCTCCTTGGAGACCAGGAGGCCAAAAGGACCATTGGCATGTCCTTACTCACGCTCTGGGTCAACAACCTTCTGAGCAAACACAGCGTGTGACAGACAGGGAAAGGACCTGATACAATCTGGGTTTGTTCCCTCCTGCCTTTGCAGCACTGGTGATAAATGCACCATGCCTGGAGATGCTCCAGACCGGTGAGATCTTTGAGACTTTCCTCCTGTGCATCACTTCCAGATGCTCAAGGGCCGCTGTACTCACCACAACAGCTGTGCAAAACCTGGAGAGGGTGAGAGATGAGGAACCAAAAAGGCTGGCAGCACCAAAACTCTGGGTTGTCTTATGCCTTGCCATCACGTGGCTTGTATTCAGGACAAAATGTGCTCAGCGTGTTCAACTCTACTCCAGGGCTCTGTTCCCAGGGTCTCTGATCCTTTTTCAAGAGTCAGGAGTAGATTGGCATTGCTTCCTAAGGCTTCAAGCCTGTGTTTTGTCTGTCTTATCCCTGCAGTCCCTCCCCTGTGGTGCACATGGAGTTGGGTGCCCCACACGTGCCCATATAGGGAAGGGTGTAACTATCTTGTTGACACTGGCTAATCCAGGCAGGCATGTGAAGGGGCAACAGAGTGTGATGCTCACATGTAGCGTGGCAGATGGCACTTGGGACTGGCTGTCTCCATCACACCCATCAGGACCGACATATAAGACAGGGAAAGAGCTTTTTTGCGTACCTCTGCATGCTCCTGACAGAGCTACTGAAGAGCAGAGCCGTCATAGCCCCATGTACTGAGCTATGCTCATTCCTAGAGGAGAAAATTATTGAGTCCTTTGTGCTGCAAATTAGTGGCAGTTCTGCAATACTGTTAATTTCTATAACATCTGTGCATTGCTTTAGGTGAAAATAACTGAGCAGGACCAGATGTCCTGCGGGAAACACCATCCTGTATTGGTGAAAACCTAGCTGATCATGTCCTTTTCCGAATGTATGGTGATGTATGGCCAAATGGGACAAAACTCAACTAAAATATTTGTTCCTGAGTTTTTGTCAGTGATATCTGGGTAGCCCTCTAAGTTATCTGTATGCTAATGCTGGAGTGGGCAGCAGAACTTATTGTGTGTATTTTCTTTGAAGCTTCAGTGATGAACAAAGGCTTTGCTTTCAGTAGACAAGTCAGAGGGTGAAAGTATCTGAAAGTATTACCAACACAGAGACCACAGGCCAGATCATAGCTAGAATACCTGGCTGTTACTAAATCTGACAAGAGACTTTGAGATTGATCTGTTGAGCAGGAGGATTTTACATAATCCAATTAAGTAATTGAAAACCAACACACCTATGAGAGCTGCTCAGGATCTCTTTAAAACTGTGCTGAGCACTGAACACTATCTTTACGTGCTGTCCCATCCACCAAATTAGTTCCCTGTGTGATAATGAACCACTGCATTCACTGTGGACTACAATACAAAACCTAGTAGGAATAGCAGAAAAGTAGGAAATATATCATTAAAGCAGGTAGATGTGCTCTGTCCTTAGATGGAAGCAGTCAGGAGGAGTGCAGGAGGCCAGCATTTCTCTGCAATGAGAAGACTTCAGCCTGTGTTACACATATGGGGGGATGTGACTGGGGATTTATTGGACCTACTTAAAGCATAACTATTTTCTCTTGTATTTTTCTAGATTGTATTTTCTGTGCAGCAAAAATACTTGTATTAGAGTATTTGATTAGCACAGTACTTGAACCAGGTGCAAAAGAAGCATGAATCCTGGACACACAAGCAAGTCTCAGCTTGATAGGGGTTTTCTTAGCTAGAAAGGACCACTAAACAGTTGAGTCTGACCTCAGGTGTAACACAGATATTTTATGCCATATGACCCAGAGGGTTCTTTACCATCCTAAACCCAGGTTTTACAACTCATCTCCCCTGACACTGGGGACCAGGATTGACCTGGACCCTGGCAGCAGCCCTACACTGTGATTTCAGTAGTATATATTGGGAGTTAGATTTGATGCTGCCAATCCTCAAAGTCTTACGCTCTACAGGCACTTGAGCATATAAAAGAAAATTTATAAATATTGATGTGGGCCCGTTTTAATATCTAACAGTAGGTTTTCAGACTCATGTTTCATCCAAATATCAGGATGTGTTCTTTATTCAATAATTTTCTCTGAGTGGGGATGCTCCTGTATCTGGAAATCTTGGTCCGATTCTTTTTCTAAATTCTGCTGTTTAAATATTCAGATTGATCTGTTACATTCCTGCTTGGCTTTCATTGATGCATCTGACTTCTCAGGATGTTTTTGAAATGACATACTGATGTTTTTTGTAACAGTAATACTATGATCTAGAAGCTCTGGAGATTGGGCAGAATCTAAATATTTTTGTGCTTGCTGCAATAAAAGGGGATTTTTAAACATGTGAAGAGGTATCAGAGCGCAGAAATTATGCTTAGATGATTTATATGAAAAGATTGACCTCTGAATTACAAAGTCAAGCCTAAAATATCCCAAAGTAGAGTGTTAGAGAGCAAAATTTCCTCAAAAGCTGTATCACAGGACTTACAGCTCCTCATCAAATATATTATTGCCTTTGGTTCAATGATACCTCTCCTTGTATGCCAACTGCTAGCTAAAATCTGTTCTCAGCTGCATTTCTTCCTCTGTGCTTTTTAAATTTTTGATCCAAGTGGTCTGAATGGTTTCTTCCCTTACTCCCACTAACGTTTTAAAGACTGCCAGTGAGCCTTTCTCATCTCTTCAGCCCCTGAGAGCATCATATTACTGTAGCAGAGGGCATCAGGCAGTCAGGAAACCTTGCATGTGCCAGAAGGTGGATATTGAGACTATCTGAAAACAATGAAGATGCTCACAGCTGAAATTGAACCAGCTGAGAGACTTCACAGTCTCTCTCTGAAGTGCATCCCCTTTCGAAAGTAATGTTTATTTTTGATCCCTTTTCATCACTTTTAAGGTTGCAAAAAAAGCTAAAAAGGCACATAATAGTGAATATTAACTGATTTATTCTGAATGGCAGGTCTTTCCTTGTGGGCAAGTAGGGAAAGGACTAGCTGCTGCTTTCTTTCTCTTTATTCTTTCCTCCCAGCTCAGCAGATAGATGAGGTGAGGACATGCCACAGGGATGAGACTTGCCAGACTGCCTGGAACACCGCGGTTTTGGGGCACGTTTTTTCCTTGGGTGTGAAGGGAAACTCAAGTATCTGATGACAGATGAAAATACAAGCTGGGGAAAACCGTAAAACTGAGAGAGTGAATTTTTTCCCTCTTCAGAGAGATCAGCAGCCATGCAGCCTGTGTGTTAGGCAGTGTTTTCTGAAATCAAACTGCCTGTGTTACTTTCCTTGCTTTCCTTCACCGTTGGCCTGCTCTGACTCGGTGGAAAAAATGTCAGTCTGCCTGCTGACAGGGTGCAGTTGGCCAGCCCCGCGCCTGGGCCAGCAGCTGCGGGCAGGGAGAACCTGCAGCGCTCAGTCACATGAAGCCATGTGCGGGCAGTGGTGGGGATTAGCTCTGCTCCTGGCCGGAAAGGTCCCCATGCGGTTCCCAGGCTGAGCTCGCCATATGTGCTTCACATGATTGTCCTGAGGGTGACACGAAGTGAAGAGTTCAGATTCGAGTGAAAGTTGGTTTGTGTTTCTTCACCCTGTTTAATGTAATGCAGATGCAGAGCAGAACATGAGGGCGCTTGTGCTGGGGGAGATGTGACAGGCTGTAGAAAAGCCCTGTAGCTTTTACTAATTCCTTCTCCTTCCCCTGAATTTTACGCTGTTTCCTGATGGGAGTTGTATGTGTGAAGGAACCCCCTTGGACCACCTGTTAGGTGCCTTTCCCCTTTCAGTCACGGTTTTTACCATCTCTTAAACATTGGGGTTTTTGTATTTGGAGAAAACCCAAAACTTGAACAATAGTTTTCTCCTTTTGAGGGGCGGGGAGAACTCTCTGACACAGTGCAGGAAGGAAGGAAGAAGGCAAGAAAAAATTAGAAAATATGGGTGGAGAGCCCTCCAGTCTCCACTTTGGGTGAGTGTGAAGTATTTCAGGATTATAATTTTTTTTTTAAAGGTAAGAGGTGTGTACTCACAGGCTGATTTAGTTTGTGGTTTGCCTTACTGCAAGGTAATTTTGGAAATGGCATCTTCCATAGAAGGATCATGTCACATACAGAGTGCCAGTGCTATTGCGAAAGGTTTCCAGACTAATGCCGGAAAAAGGAAGTTTAACAAGCTCTTGCTGTAAGGAACATTGTCTGATGGACTGAAGAGTGTCCCTGTGGCAAAATAGGAATATTTGCTTTTTTTTGATCTTTGGATATGAGAGAACAGCTCATTTATTTCTTAATAGTAGAATTTATTTCTTAGTTGACATATATGCTATGTCATGTTTGAAGCAGAGACAGGAAAATAGAAGGTTTTGTGTCTATGTTAATTTTTTAATAATGTGAAATACGGGAAAGATTGTTGATTTTTCCACCCAGATGTAAGGCATAATATATTTGGGTTTATGAAAGTAAAAAGTTTGTTCTTGGAAAGCTTTGGTTTTCAAGGAAAAGGTGGATCAGCAATAAGAAGAAGTCCGCTGAGATAACTTGCGGAAAGCTGCACTGCGGGTGTGCAGGCTCTGCGTTACCTCTTGCTCTTGCTTTGGAGCCCCAGCAGAACCTGTGACACAGGTCAGCGCTTGTACACTTTTGGAGTAGTGGATTAGTGCTGGATGAAGACTTTTCCTTTCGCCGAACGTTTCCGAGCAGGCAGATAGCTGATTTGAGAGGTAATACTACTTGAGCTAACGAGTATCAACGGTGTCTTTCCTAAAAACCTCCACTGTCCTTAGGAAGCAGCCAGCCCGAACATGGACAAATTGCTCAGGGGATAAAATGTGATGTATTCGAGTGCATGTTTTAACAAACTGTTAAAACTTCAGCTGGGTAATGCTTGTTACCTTCCAGAGCAAGGGCTTGCTTTGTAAAAGTCAGTCTCTCTCAGTCTTCATTAGTGAGCCGTGTTTTTTCCGCAGTTTGCCTAATTAGACTGTGACCCTCTTCGCAGTAGGATCCTGTGGCATTACACCGTACAGAAACAGGATTTTGGTGCTGATACGTGAAGAGATCGAGAACATATGGCATAAACATCAACTGATATTGTTTGCCATCCACACTTGCTGTGTGTAATGCAACGGGACCGGCTCCTGGTGGCCACGTGATCCGCCTTCCAGTCCTCCATTTGGGGTGGGTTTTTTTCGTTCCTAAAGTTGTGACTTTCTGGAAGGAAGCTTGTAAATAATCGGGGTGCAGAGAGCAGGTAGAATGTCAGTGGGATGTTACCGAGAGGCATGTGCGCAACGCTGACATCGGCTCCTGGCCGCGCTTCCTCCGCACCAGCTCGCTGCTCCGGGCAGCCCTTCATGTTGCAAGAAGGTAAGATCATGTCGTGTCACTCGTGTCCTCCCACCGCCATGCCGAAATGGCTGCGTCCCCCGTCCTCAGCAAGGAGGGACACTGATTTGCCAAGTGGAGTATCTTAGCGATCTTTCAAATTTTAGTTTGAAGTACAGCTCTTTCCATAATGCAGGGAAAAGACAGGCAAGTGCAGCTCTGGCGGCAACAGCTAACTGGGATTTCAGATTCAAGATACGGTCTGGTTTGGGCAGTAGCTTCTTATCGTGCTTAGCTTTTTATAATAAAGGGCTTTTAGTCTTTAAAAGACATTCCACACCCAATTGTATCCTATTGATTTGCCATGGTTAACCACCCTGTAATAAGCCTCATAGTCTGTGTGTGTAGGCACAAAGCACAATTATACTAATATTGTTTACAATCAGCAGGCAAAGAATTATTTGCAAAATGTGAAAGAAGTCAAAATACCAAAATATTCCATTTAGACATTTGACTTTGGAATTGCCTTCATTAGACTGTGAATAGAGTTCTTTGGAATAAAGAAAAGAAAAAGAAGAATCAGGGCTTTATTTTTTGTTTGTTTTGTCATGTTATTGTTTGAGGTTTTTCTAATGACTGATACTTTACACTTCAAGAGATTTTTTTATTTTCAGAAGTAAAACCTAGTAAATAATAAAATAATATTAAATAAAATAATTACTTTTTTTAAAAAAAAAAGCAATAGCAATAATAACTTTCTTAGATGTCTTTTCACACAAAAAAAAATGAATCTGTGTCCTAGGGTGTTTTGCAGTTAAAAGATACATCAGTAACACAAGGTGTAACATCTACTATGCAGGCCAGTGGGATAAATAGAAACTTATTTTTCCTCTGTCATGTAAGCTTCTTAGACATTTAGACAACAGCGACTGAGCAGAGCATGTGCATTATAGTAAAAATAGACAAACCATCAAGCAAAAATTAAGAAGAAATAAGGCAGTGCTTAACCAAAAAGTAGTGGCCGGCCATCTCCATTGACAGTCCTGTCAGCAGGACTGGGCAAATGCCCAGCTCAGTGTTGTGGATAGGTTAATATCTTCACACTTTTTCCTTCCTCACAGCTGCCACATGCAGTGCTCTGAAACCTGATATTTTTCATCAAAAACTGATTCTTATTTTCTGTCTTAGTATACTAATCAATTTTACTGTGCAGAGCTTAGAGCATATTAACTGTCAGTTACTCCTAATTAATACTGAAGGCAGACAAAGAGAACAAAATAGTTGATGTTTTTTAATACAAAATGCCTCTCCCAATTTTGATCCCTTTATGGAAAATTCTTTTGCTTCCTGTTCAAGATTTAAGCACCGTCCTGTTTTATGTTTTGTTTCACAAGGTTGATTGAACGGCAGTTTATTATTCAAGACAATAAATTAAACTTCTCAAAGCCAAAGAGTTGCAGCAGTTCTGGCACATGCTGTTTTCTCCCAGAAGAAACATGCTCAGGTCTGATTCATACAACTGTTACCCTCTAACGTAAGAAAATTAAAGAAAACCGCCTGTATATCTTTTAAGATTCACATTATATTTCTTTAGCATAGAAATTGGAATGCATTAAAGAAAACAGTGAGCAACATTCGTTGCAAAATAGATAATGAAAGCTTCTAGGCTAAAATACACTGTGTATTACTTCTGTGTAACAGTATGAATATTATGGCCTAGTATTGAAGGCTGATTTCAAAGAGATCAATGGAAGAGAACAAACTTCTTTGATGTTTTATGCTTAAATTAAATATAACCAAAAAGGAATACGGGAGTATTACTCTTGCTACAGTGAAATCAGGAAAGGCTTTGCAGCATGCTTCAGTTACAGCTGAATTAGATGGGGGCTTCACAAGGTTCATGTATAATTTATGGATACCAGTAGTGTTTATGAGTACCTAAACAATAGGAATTTATAACATTTTTGTTGTTTTAAAATATGCATAAAAGGAAAACCGGAAAATAGGCCGAAGTTTATAGTTGTGTAATTTATATGTAACTTAGAAAATGCACAGATGTTCTAGTTTTCTAATCATAAATCTGAATGAAAAATAACTGAAGCTTGGCGGGTTTTGGTTGGTTTTGATTGTTTGGGGTTTTTTTTCAATTTATTACTTTAAATTGCTAATGTTTCAACATTAGCGGTAAAGAGAAAGTAAATCATCTCGGCCACTTCAGATAGGAGCTATTCCAGCATTTCTGCCTGTGCACTCATCTGCTATGTTATAACATCTAAACAGCTTTATGGGGAGATGGTGATACTAAATTAATTATGAAATTTTTGGGATGCTCCTGGGTGACTTGTAGTGACAAGCTGTCACTTTTCAACTGACCCAGAGTACAAGCAGAAGAGCTCAGGTTTGCATGGGATTTCTGTAGCCTGTGTCAGTAGTGTTCTCTCAGAGACTTAGTTTACTAATATGCTTTTTCATTAAACTTTTCAAATGTATCATAGGGACTAATACTTAAAAATAGAAGAAGAGTTTAATATTTCCCCCCCCCACACAAATGGCAATCCTTTCTTGGAGCACAAATGAAGCTACTTTAGAAATAAAAATCCTTCTTCATACTCTACCCTTTCCACAGTTATATGTCATTTTCCTGTCTACAAACTGAAGGTATTACCATGGTAAAATGGCTTTTATATTTTCTTATGTTACTGTGAAATAGAAATGGCTTATTCAAATGAGGAATTATCTGCCTTCCACATCATGGCTCCTACTTTCAACATACAAATGAAAACAGCTGTGTCTCCAGGCGCTGCAAGATACTGATACACTCAAACTTATTATTATTGTAGTGGTTAACAGTGCCATGCAGAGAACATATTAGCAGGAGGTGTGGTGAGATATTACTGTAATATCTCTTATAGTAAATACTGCATGTCAGGGATTATTTTTCAGTTGAGCATTTGTCTATGTGCTCATGTAAAAACCTTTAAAGGGTTTCTGACTTGTTTTTTTCTTTTTAAAAGTCTGCATTTTCTTTTCTTCATTACATGAAAATAAGCTTTCCAGATTCTTTCCCCTCAGAGTTCTATTCTTTCTGAGGAGAGGCCGGGAGCAGCACTGGGAGCACCAAGTCGTGTGGCAGAGAAGCACCACGTTCCCAGAGCAGGGTGTATTTGCCCCAGTCCCACCAGAGTTACCTGGACCTGCCAATGCTCATCCTTGTCCCTGCCTTTTTGCTCACCCTGTGCATTTGCATTATGGTCCATATACCTCCTTTTCTCCTGCTTTCCATCTCCCAAAAGACCTTCTGTGCTTCTTGGCCCCCGGCAAGTCCCCAGAGCTGTTCTCTTGGCAGCTTGGGGCAGGAGCGGGAGGGGTTTGGAACATGGGCACTCAGCACCCTGACACCACCATCTGCACAGAGTCCTTGGCTGTTGGGGTCCTGAGTTATTGGGGACCACCAACACCCCTTCTTACAGGACCCCTGCTGGGATGCTGGTTTGCAGGGACCATCCAACCAACCAGGGCTTTGGTCAGTAAAGGGTATTTGAAGCCTAGTTGAGAAGAGCTGTCACAGGAAGGGTGCTGGGGAGGCAGGCGCAGGCAGCATGACACTGCTAGACTGGCACAGCATGCCCTGAAAACACCACAAAACTGTGACACGATTTCTCTGCTAATTTAGAACTTTGCAACATGTTACTGAGGGCACTGATCTGGTGCTATAGCTATTTCTGGCAGGTTTTAGCATACATTTAAAATTTCAAAATTTTCAAAAATTTCAAAAATATAGTTCTATAACTTCAGTAAATAAACAACTGCATTTCTTTGGGAAGCAGCTGCAGCTAGATGCTTGCGGTAAAGCTAAAGGAAGTAGTATGGCTGCCTACTGAAATTTAAAATACAGACCAATGTTCCTATGTGCACACTAATCCTCTGAGACATCCTTGACAAACTGTGGCACATCATCAAAACCAAACAACATTTAAATATCATGAAACAATATGATAACTTTCCCAGCTTTTGGAAATAATGTCATAGAGCCTTGGGTTTAGGTAGTACCTTTGCTAGACTGTGTGCCTTACTTGAAAGCTAACTAAATATTTGCAGAGAGATGCATTGCATGGGGAAAAGCAGAAATAAGCCCAGTATGCAGTCTGGAGTCCCACACAATATAAGAAGCATATTTTCGGAATAAAACATGTAGTGAGTAACATACAGAGGAAATGCAATGGTTAGTGCAGACCTCAGTGGTACCTGGTATTATTCTTGTGTTGTAAGTGCCAGTTGTTTTGTGTGGCACTGGATTCCGCAACTGAAAGCAGCTAGAATGAAATAGAAGCAAATGTTGTCGTAAAGAAGCCAGAACATGTAGTTGATTTTAAACAACGATCTGAGACAGCTCTCCCAGAAATATAGAGCAAGAGTTGTTAATAAGAAATCAGTCTCACCAGAGATGATCCACCCTTTTATTCTTGCAAATGCAAATATGACAATTTTTTTTTTAGCAGAAGTGACTTTCAGGGAGGATAAAACATGGTCTCCTAAAGATGTAAAGCAGAGCTTCAAGGTGGATAATAAGTCCTTGAATTACTGGTGTTTGGAGAACAAACGGAAAGCGCACCACAGTTCCCTTATTGGGAACAGTCCTTAGTTTATTTGATGCTTTCATTGATATCTTGGGTGAGCAAAGTATCCATTAAATTTGCAGCTGGTGCTGAGAGGATTTACAAGTTCTCTGGAGGCAGCGTGGGAATTCAGAGTAATCCTGACAAACCGGATCTGGTGTAACCTGGATGCAATATTGATGAGGATAAAATAAAATGGTAATACAATTAATCCACTGGATAGTGAAAAGAAGCAAGGAAAGCAAAGAAGCTAGTGTTTATTGTGTGGGAAGTCAGAATAGCTGAGCTCCCGAGATTTCTCCCAGCTAGCATCTCTGGGCAATAGCCCTTCAGGAAAGGGGTTGGGTGTATGAGGGAACCACGGGGCTGTGCTGTTATAAAGAAAAGCAACCAGACTGGGGTTGCAAACAAACACAACACACAAAATGTGTAGAGAAAGGAGCTGGGATGATTGCAGAGAAGATATGATAGCAGCAGCTACAGGAAGGTAAGAGAAGCCTTTCTCTGTGTGCATGGCAAGAGGGGTTTATGGTGTCAGCAGACAGCCACCATAGGCTTTAGAGGAGTTTTGTAAAATTAAGGGAATTTGAATAATTAATTATTCCTGGAGGTCATGAAATATCCACCAAAGAAGCTTTCTAAGAGCAGATTAAAAAAATGAGTACTGAGTGGTTGAGTTCAGCTTGATCCCGCTTCAGGAGCTGGTCTAACCATTCTTCTAAGATCACTTCCAATTTTATCTCTGTGATCACAACAAAAAACTGTTATCCAAGACAAAGCTTCTGTGTTTTGCTTCTTTATCTCATTCCTTTCTCAGTGAAAATTGCCTGGCAAGAGAACATTTTGGCTTGAAAGTTTCAAATGAGCGGAAGGAGTCTTGGTAGGAGGCAAGCACTTAACTCCCATTACATTTGTAAACATGGGGTTAGCAGCTCTGTGATAACATTTTACATTTCATCTTCTAGCTAACTGTTAGGTTGGATAATTGTCCAGATAGTAGAGTTTAGAATTGCCAAACATGCAAAACTGACTTGGCAAAGCACATGTATACATTGGCTGAAGTTTTATTTTCCTCTCTCAGTAGTGTAATGGAGGGCTTTAGAACTCGTTATTTGGGATAAGAAGGTTTTACTTGCAGCTTATACATGTATTAAAGTAGCTTAAGGTTTTTAGTGCTCCCCATCATTAGCTGAACTTACTGGGAAACATGATCTCTTTTTTTATCATTTCTAACCAGAACTCAGGAACAAAAAAGTTTGGTGGCAGATGATTTCAGAGCTTAGATTATAAAGGTGAAGGGTTTTCTCCTTTCATCAGTCTTTCCAAGCTTTTCTGACTGAGAAATTCATGCTACTTAAACAAAAAGAAAATACTTCTTGTGGAGCTTAAGGGAAAGTAAACAAGTATTTAGTATTAGCCAGAAACAGTCTCCGGGTATAGAAAAATTACTATGTTCATTTTTTAACCAATGATTCAGTCTTTGTTGGCATACATGCTGGATTTATTCGACAAGCAAAAGTGAACACAGACAGCATTACATAAAACGTAATTATAATAATTATAATTAAGATAAGTTGTGGAGATTGCTGAACTGTGTCTTTACTCCTACCAGTGTTTGAAATACGACATTGTAGTTTCCTTGTATTCATGAGGCTGGATTCTCTCCTCTCACAAAAACATGTAATTTTTATGAAGTACTGTCAAATGATGCATTTTTATTTGAAAATTAGGTCTACCCCTAAGATCTTACCGACTTCATCATCAAACAGTTGATTTGTATATTTTTAAGGCATTTTTATTTGCTTTTTTAGTATAGTGGCAATTGTCTTGGGTGAGTTTAGAGAAGGCAGCCCCATATGTTTCACATAAGCGATACATTACAGGGAAGGGGTGTTCACATTTCTGCATAACAGAATGATTTTGTGCTTGCATAATTAGGAAATGGTTCTGTGTGATGTATTCAAGGGTCCTGGATTATAAATTTAAAGTTTTCTAACTGTTAGAAAAATTGATTCAGAAGCAGCTTTAGGAAAACCAGCATGCTACTGCACACATTCAAATCTAATACTGTACTAGTGCAGAGTGATGATGCATTTAAGATACTTGTCCTTGTCATTTTAATTTTGAAATTGAACATGGTAATACAAGACAGCTTGGGGAAAAAAGGGCACATTTTGGAACAAAAAATATTAAAACTTTCTCACATAAATATTTTGACAAATAGGAGTAATTATATGTAAAGGCAAATGTCTCAGTGGAGGGAATGCAAAAATCTTAGAAGATATGCAAGATTCATGGAAGATATAACAAAAATTCTGCACTGCAATGAATTAGTCTTTTTTTTAGAGTATTCAAATTCCCACCCTATGCAGCATTTCAAATATTTGTGAGTATATAAATAGTTGCAACTCAGATCATCAATTTATTAGTCCAGATTTTTAAATTTATTTCTTAATTTTGATACGTGCTGGGCAGAATTTTGAAACCCTTAGTTTTTCCAGTTGAAAATCAAGCTCTGGGTTGTTGGTCTGTTCTAATAGACATGTTTTTGGTGAGCCTTTTCATCACTCTTGTAGACAGGATTGCTCAAATAATCCAGCCATCTACATACCTTACCTCTGACACTGTTCCTGGATGCTAAAAGCATAATAAAGATTACAGGGATAGCAGGTGGGCTGAACTGATTTATGGTGATATGACCTTGCCAGTGTTTTCAATCCCATTGTGAGTGCTGTGATCTCAATGTGAGTTTCAACTCCTGTCTCTCAGAGCTGTGAGAAAACTTGTCTGGTCTATGGATTTCTGTGTCAAAACTGTGTGGCGGCACTCCTCCTGCCCGTCATTATTTTAGCAAAGAAAGACCATTTCTGGCGTTCTTAGTGGTGCTGGTGTAGGCCAGCTGTACAGCAGGCATTAAAGAAAAAATTGCAGAGGACAACTTCTGTTTACTTTTTACATTGCTGACCTTATAATTGGGAATGTTTTGCACGGGATAGAGCTAACTCTGTCTGACGCAGCCCAATTCCCTGAGCGCTTGATGGAGAATGAGAGCTTGGGTCAGCTGCTTTCAATCATCTTGTGGCAGGGACCCCCCACGAGCAGGTGGGGGCTGCATTTTGGTAACCTGAGGATGAGCTGGGGGTGGGAGGTGTGTGTGTGTCTGCATGGGGAATGGCACCCACAAAATACCTTGGCTGAGTGCTATCGTCACCTTGTGTTTGCACTTTCCAGTAGGTTAGTAAGTATGCAGCAAGATTATTTACAAAATTATTCTATCAAATACATAAACATTGTGGTAGTAGAATAGAAAGAAACTTTCAAAGCTGTGCACGCTGGCCCAGTGTATTTCTTGTGCCATGTATTTCATAGCAGTACAGAAATCCTCAAATCTGGGTATCTCTCTAAAAGATGCTTTATGTACAGCTCTTCTCCATCCTGCCGTCTGCATATCTGCTTTTCCCACCGACCCATGAACAAGCCCTTCCTTCTTTGCCTTGGTTAGATGATAAAATATTCTGTTTCTGCTGTGGGAGGATAAACTTTGCAACCCGAAACGCCCTGAAATCTGGAAATTCATAACAGGCATGGATTTTGAAGGTTTGACCATTCCCAAACCTATTGGTGCATGGGAGTAACTGTTCCCACTAACTCTGTCCTTCTCTAAGTGGACCGGAGGCTGTGGCTTCTTCATATAAAATTCATTTTTCTGCAGGTAAGGTTTCCTGCAGCCCCAATCTTTCCCTGGTTTGGACTGCTGGCTTGCAATCCAGGGATGAAGCTGGCAGGCACAGGGAGCTGATGCTGCCCTGCTCCACAGCAGAGTCTGAAGGCTGTTGGTCTGAAGTGGCCAGAGCACTCCCAGTGCAGCTGTGCAGGGCACTCCTGGCCTTGCCTCCCCCATACTCAGCGGCAGATCCCGGGAGCGAGCACAGAGCTGGGGAGAGCCAGCACCCAGGGCATGCCCAGCTGGGGGTGTTCTGGCAGGGCACTACTGCTGTGCTGGGTGGGTTCTTGGAAACAGTGCTCCAAAGTTGGTCAAAATATGAGGAGGCTGAGGCAGCTTCAGGGCTTGTGGCAGCGTAAAGTGAGGTGGTTTCACTGGAGAGGAACTCTGTGCCTGTGTCCAGCAGGTAGCCGTCAGAGCTGGGAAGTGTCTGCAGCTGTCGGGATATGCACACTGCTGGTAGGCTTGCAGCACAGAGGAATTAGATTGCTGGGAACAGGAGTCATCTGTGGCTCCTGAGCTGAAAACATTATATGCTGCTGGCTTTTCTTTTTAAGACCACTAGGCAGATCTTATTTGCACGCTTTGTAAAAGTTTTTAAAAGAGTTTTGCTGCTTACTTAAAGAACAAAAGGTATAACTAGCTATAAAATGAAACAGTTGTCAGGACTGTGGTAAATGCCAGAAAACACACCGTAAGTCAGGACACTCCAGGTGCTGGTGGCACAGTACAGCCTAGGCACAGGGCCGTGCCATGTCTCCCGGTGGCAATGACAGTGCGTGTGCCATTATGCCATCCCCTGCTTGTTGAGTGTCTCTCACCACATGGGCTACTCAGCAGCTTTTATTGGTCCTCAGGGTCTCCCAGGCCGGGGTTTGTGAGCCCCTTCATGTTGTTTTGACTGTACTTGAGCCCTGACTCATCCATAATCAAATTTACAGCAAACTGGGTTATAAGTGCAAGCCAGAGAGTAAGTGATGGAAACCACATTGGAAAACAAAAGGCACCTCAGCTCTGAAGCTGAGCACTGGTGTCAGCCTGTGCTGGCAGGGAGTCGTGTCATTACATAATGATGCACTTATCCAAACGGCGTTTCGTGTTTTGGGAGACAGATGTGCCTTGCAGTTGCTAGTGGAAGTTAAATGTTAAATATGAAACCCATTCATTTTCTCTTAGTCATACTTTGGATTTAAGCAGATGTTTTCCTAATTTGTGGTTTTCAAATGTAGCATGCTGACAAGACATTTATCATTAACTACAGCTTCATCCATGCAGTTTAGCAAATTGGCCAATTATTAACAGTGAGGGTTGCGTGGTGGTTGATGCACAGTTCCTGCTATTTTGAAAGACCTCAATTGAAACTCTATACGTTTTTACAATATAAATTAATTGAGCTTTGGACCACATCCCTGTTGTGTGAATGGTCTCTGCTCTCACTGTCAGAAAGAACAGCCATTTGTAATACACTGAGTAGCTGTACTGTCTGTGAGCAGAGGTGGTGGAAAGTGAAGGATAACACTTTTCCAGGAGGGGCATGAAAATGACTGATGGTTTGGTGGTGGTGCTGTGAATTTCTGACATGTCTCAAAGGTTTTTCCCAAAGCAAGGAACCACAACAGCCTGAAAAAGTCATCCCCTACTTCCCCAGCTCTGGAATTCAAGCAGGCAATTCAGTAATTTATTCATCCCACGTATGAGACTTGAAGGACAACACTCAGTGTACCTCTTATTTCTAGGAAGTATAAAGACCTTGATTTTCACCAGCTGGCACTGCAGAAATTTTGTCTTACATTCCAGCAGAACAGAGAAAACTCTTCAGGACAGTCTGTAGTTGCTTCTGGTAGATCACTCATTTTTTCTGGCTCTATTTTTGCATTTGCTCAACAAGGAAACTATAGACTTTGTTACAGAACAGGCTGCTGTGAAAATCAATAACATGACAATTGTAAGCAATTAAAATAAATGCATGTGGAATATTTCATCTTGCTTTATGCAGCCAAATGTGCTAGGTGGGAAATACCTATGGGGCTGGCTTTAAAATTCCATTTGATGTCCTTTTCTTCACATCCCCCTGCTTTGTGGGAAAAGGGAATAATGGTGATATCACAAAATCACCATAAGTGGCTGGAGGTTGCATGAATTGCAGAAAAGGGGAAAAATTGTTGATTTGGGGATGGTGTGGGAGGGCCTGTGTGGCCTCCGTTCCTGGGCTTCATTAGAAGCATTCGTCCTATGAGTACTTAAAATGAGCTGAAGGTCTGATCCAGGGGTTGATGAGGGATGAAATGAAGGTTTTAAAGCAAGATCTTTGACATAGTTGTTTACCAATTAGCTTTTTGATTGCCAGAGATGTGGCAGCAGATGTAGAAGGGAAGATGGCTTGCTAGGAATACATTCTCAATCACCCCTTAGCTTTCCCTGATTTTGGATACACTAAATCTCTGGAAGCGACTGTGTATGCCATGCTGGACTTAACAGGAGGCGAGCATAGGTAGACGTGGGGCAAATTCAGCTAACCCAGATGCTGATCCTTTGCAGCGCTGCCAAGTTCCTGGAGAAGAGCCCATTCGCTGTCGGTGCCCCGAGCCCCCTGCTCCCCTCGCCGGCGAGTCTGCAGCTGGCACAGCTCCAGGCACAGCTCACGCTCCACAGGCTGAAGTTGGCTCAGACAGCCGTCACCAACAACCCGGCCGCCGCCACCGTCCTCAACCAGGTGCTCTCCAAAGTGGCCATGTCCCAGCCACTCTTCAACCAGCTGAGGCACCCCACGGTGATGAACACCCCGCAGGGCCACGCCGCAGGCCCACCCCAGGGGCCCGGCATCACCGGCACGAGGTTCCCCTCCAGTGGCATTGCCTTTCCTACCCAGAGCCCGGCCTTAGCCGCCCCGGGGGGAGGTCTGGGAGCTGTTCAGGCCCAGGCCCCCAACGCAATTGTCATGAATCCCTTTGGAAGTGTCATGGCTCCGACCTCTGGCCAGCAACCCATGGTGGTGGGTCTCAATAAGGCAGGTGCTTCCACATCTACAGCTACAGGGAGCTTTTATGAGTACAACAAGCAAAACACCATCACTGCCACTTCTCAGGCATTCGCCTCAGAGGGGGAACAGTCCAGCCAGCACAGCTTCCTCGCTGGCGGCACCCACACGGCCACCTCAGCAGCAGGGCCACGCTACGACAGTCACTTTGGGGCTCCCGGCCAGCTGCAGCACGAGGCGGCAGCAGCATTTCCCAAGGAGTCCTACGGGGCGGCGGCACAGCATGGGGCAGCACGGGCATTGAGCAGCGACCCACAAACGGGCTCCCATCCGAAAGGAGATCCCGGCCCTGTCCTGCATGGCAGCAGTACAAGCAACCAGTGGGAAAATATCCCTAATTTCCCCAGCCAAAACAAGCCTGACCTCATGCCCGGTGACAGCCTGTGGCCGTCAGCGACTCAGCAGCAGTATGAAATAAGAAACGAGCTGTACAACCCCGAAGAGCCGACACCTGACACAAAGTTCAGCACGGCCGCCCCCCCCGCCTTCGGCCGCCTCAACCACAGCGCGCAGAGCTTCGGCAGCCCTCGCATGAGGCAGAAGGAGGAGCGCAGTGGCGGCACGCCCGATCTGCCCACTCGCTCCCTGCCGCCGCACCAGCTGGGCGACCTCCGCGGCGTGGCCCCTCTCCACTTCCCCCACGTCTGCGCCCTATGCGACAAGAAGATCTTCGATCTGAAGGTGAGTGGTTTGAAGGTGTCTGTAGGCAGGGTTCAGACCCTTGAACAGGCTGTCAGGTGACTGATCTGGCCACCAGCTCCTGCTGCCCCTCACCGCCTCACAGTGTTCATCACCACAGAGGTGCCCTGAGAGAAGCAGAAACAAAGAGCCGTAGTTTTGCTGAGGGTATGGTACATCTGTTTCATGGCAGTTGCTGGGGCTTTGAGATCTGGGTTTGTTCCACATCTTGCTGTGAAAGATGGTGAGATTACAGCTGTGATGTGAGAAACGTGAAGACTGAGCTGTGGTTGCAGCTCACCTCATGGGCCCGGAGTGAGGCGGGGAGGAGCTTGAAGCTGATCCCCCAATACTCAAACCAGTGTTGCAACCCCACGTCTGTAGTTTCATCTGCGTCTCCCTTTCTGATTCCAAGGGCTTCCCCCTAACAGCCTCATGGAAGCAGCTTCCTTAAATGATCCAGCACTTTTTTTTTTATGATATTATTTTATCTATTCCTCTGTAGGAATTTTTTCTTCCTGGTATCTCACAGGAAAATTTAGGGCTCAAAGTCCCCAGGGACTTTGACTTGGAAGCAAGAAGCTGCTCAGCACATGTGGTACAAACTGTGCTCTCTCTCACTTCTGTTCATGTTGCCAAGGGAGCTCCAAATTCAGCCTCACCCTCAAGAAACAGCTTCCCAGTTTCTTAGGCAGTGTGTTGCAGGTCACGTTATATAGGTCAGGTCTGGAGAAGGCCACTTAAGTGTCCCTCTGAGCCCCCCAGCCATCCATGGTTGTTCTGGCCTCCTGGTGAGCCCTGCTCAACAAGTCCTTGTGACCTTTTCTGTCACATCATGGGACCAGCACCTAACCATAAAGGCATGTGTTCTCATGCTGATGGTGGCCTCACAGTAAAATTATAACAGCATGTATGTAGGAAGGAAAATGACCAGCAAATTAAATAGTTCCTGATCCCTACACACCTTGGGGGTTTGGGATATTTGAATATATTTGCTTTCATGTTTACCTTTTACTCTTTTAGCAACTGTTTGCAAAGGGTTTTCCTTTGGTTACTGCAGCTTGCTGGCCTGGGCTAAAGTAACCCCTGTCTAGGGCATGCTGGGCATTTCTTTTTTTCATTAAACACTTAAAAAGGGCAGGGAGAGTGTCATTGCAGTGAGTTTTGGGGGATCTCTTAGTTGGTGTTTGATGCACTGCCTCAATTGGATCATAGCTAAATGCACTTCAACAAATGTTGCTGATCTAGTGAAATAATAAGCACTGTCCTTGCTGCCCTGAATAATGAATGCCTTCTTTATGGACATTGCAGGAGTTGAGGGTGCTTAGCACCTTGCAGGATGAGGTCTTCAGCAAAAGTGAAATAACTTAATTACTAGAAATATACTGAATTTAAAAGCTAATACAGAGAAGCCTTTCTTTTGTAAAGGAACTGATAATTCGTTCAAATAACGAATTAGTAAATGCATTGGAGGAAGGTGCACTTGGCTCTGACATCACAGAGATTGATCTTCAGCACCTAGTATTGTTTTTAGAATAAGGTAAACTAAATGGAAGAATAATCTCTTGTAAATTTGTCTCAGGATTTTTCCTCTGTTCATTGTCTCTTTGTTTCAACATAGGACTGGGATCAACACATTAAGGGAAGTCTTCACATCCAAAAATGTATGGCTTTTTCAGATAAGTAAGTATTATTTCAGAGTCACTCTTCAAACTGAATTGCTAATAGAACATCCCCTACTTCAGTGGTTTTCCACCAGGAATTTACAGCCTAACAATTAAGCTTTAATATTTTTGGTACATTATGCATCTTCCTAAAGTTCTTTTCTTTTTTTTCCAGCACTGGTATCCGGTGTATGTTAAGCTCAGCAGATGGAACATTGCATTTATCACCAAATAATGCAGCAGTTTTCAATCCATCTAATATCGAAGGTGAATGGTTGTATATGCAATAGTTAAAATCACTTCTTTTAATTGAAAGGGAAATCAGTCCCTGAGGAGAACTGGGGTTTTTAAATGAAATGTGATAAAAGTTTCCAAGGAAAAATTGTGAGAAGTTGTGCACAAAAAGGCTAAAAGCCAATACTGTGCCTTTTGAAATATGAATGTATTTTTCTTTCAAACAATAACTTGTTTTCATAGTACAAATAATTTGGTGTAGAGACTATGAAATTACTTACTATGTAAATGGGGCATTGCTTACTGAGCACATTAATGCAATTGATACGACTCAAGATTTTAATGAAATGTGTGTAATCCATTGTTTAGATTATCCACCAAATGTTGGCGCATCTTTTATTGCTACACCAGCAAGATCCTTTGGCCAGCAAGGTCCTACATTTTCTTCTCTTCCATCAGGGGTAAGAGTGAGTACCTAAGCAAATTGATGTCTCTGTTGAGATTCTTGTAGAAGCCACTTCTGTTTGAATTAAAACACTGAAGGCTTTCTTTTAGACAAGAATCTGATCATTCACTCTGTTATTTCAACTTCCCTGCAGTTCTTTTATACTTGATTTTGACCAAATATGAACTTGATTTTAGCTTTTGTTTTGTTTTGGTTTTTTTCCTGTGCTAAAAGTTGTTTGCTTGTCAGGATTATTTGGGGAGAGGGGTAAATAGGTTTGTGTATGTTTTCCATTGATTTTTTCCCCCATTGTCTGAGTCTTTTTGACCCAGGAAGGTCAGCTTCAGCTTGGAATGAAGATTTGGATTAGTTTTTAGTTACCTTCAGTATTGACCCAATCAAGCAACATTCTTTCTCTCTGGTTATTTATTCATAGCGATTGCTCTCTGCCTCTCTCATGCTGAGGTCCTTCTCCCAGGTAGCAATAGTGGCAAAGATAGTGACTGCAGCTTCTCTGTTATTTGCCTGGAGGTCCCAGGTCAGTTCATTATACTGGACTAGCTTTTCCTTAGTTTATTTTAGTGTAGTATTTATATCCTCTGCTGTCACTGGTAGCCTTTCAACAAGTTTGCCTTGATGTGGAGCCTTGCGTGGCTCAGGTTTATTAGTCCCTACCCTGCATCCTGCATTCAACACGAGGTCCTCAGTTATATTGCTCTAATGCACACTTGAATTCCTAGGTCTGTAATCAAAAAATGTCAGAAAAAAGAACCAACATTAAAAAGGATTTGTACACTTAAAAGCAGAAAGATTTTAAAAGGAAAAAAAAGGCAAATAAAAGCAAATCATATTCATAATGAAAATACAAAATTGTTAGGGTTAAAATGAAACTCATCACATATCAGAAAGTTACAGCTAGAGCTGGACACACCAAAGACTTATGTTAGGGCGTTCATGGAATAGCAGCAGTAATCCAGGGGTTCAAGTTTTCACCTTGTTAAGTTTTATGTATATATCTCTCCTGATGTGGTCTCAGACACTCTGGAAAGCCAGGCTGAGTTGTGTCCCTGTGACACTCCAGTTCATATCAGGCATTGCTTGCAGAAAGGTCACCCAGATTTCCTTAATCCAACCAATTTTCTACCATGCAGTTTTACTGTGCAAGAGGTTATTTGAAGGGGTTTCAGCTTCTGCCTGTCACAGACACTGTGAGTGCAGGCAAGCAAAGAGCAGAGCTGCTCATGACAGCTGCCTCCAAGGTCAGAGGTGGACTAGCAGTGGGTGCAGAGGAATGTTCCTTTTCATCATGTCTGTCAACTTTGCAACAAATGAAATTGCTGCTAATACCAGTGTCATTTCTCTTTAGAATCTGTCACTATTTATCATTTAAGCTGCCTGAAGAAGTCCTCCTTCTGAATGACCTGCAGTATTTTGAGACATAAAAGAAACAATAACTTTGATTTTCCTGGACGCTGTAAATCCCTTTTTTCTTCAGAAGCTCATTGGATGAACAGGGAGCTATATTAGAGGTGTTAAGACTGAGTTTGCCAGCTGTCATTCACTCTTCAATCCAGGTGGCTTATAATTTATTGCACCTTTGCACGGTAGTATTCACTTTCAGCTAAGCTGCTGCCATTTAACTGAGCAGTAGGAGATTACACTTGACCCTGCATGTAATCATAAACAAAGTGTTCAGATTTCTGGAAGGGCTTGCTCTGTGCTGTCCATCTGCAAATAACTATCCCTCTTTAGAAGGCAAATGCTACCAGTCTTCACTCAGGCGTGGAGAGCCATTAGCACTGGAGGGATAAGACTGGCAGTTTCTTACTATCTTTAGAAAAAATTCACGTGAAGCTCAAGAAAGGGATAAAGAATTTGAAAAGCAAGAAACAACAACAACAACAGCAACAAAAATTAAAAAAAAAGCTGTAATAAAAAATCACCAAATTGGATGGGTGAAATAACATTGTAAATAATATGAAGTGCATTTTTTTGCTGTGCATAATTTTTTTTTTAATTTGTTTTTTCTAAAGCCGTGCAGCTGCATTGGTAACCCCTGGTAGACATTGGTTGCAGAGAAAGTTAACTTTGAGTCTTATTGAAAATTACATTCAACACCTGGCATGCAACAGCTCATCTAACTTCCTGATTGTAGATATGGAAGGTGTATATGCCTTTTCTGGCCATGATTTACAGCTCTGTTTAATGAATGGATCCAGTTAACTGCAATCAGCTGACAAGATTATTGCTTGGTACAGCCTCTTGACTTCTGGCATGAGTATGTGACCACTTCTTAATCAAGAACTACAGCAGGTTTATGGCATAGCATTTTAATTTAAGCCATTGCCAATTGTGGGGAAGTGGCAACATCTTACAGTTGTTTGATTTAATGTACTGAGGGCTGTGTGTGGGAACATGGGCTCAGGAGCCAAGGCAGGGGAGACCTGAGCCTTTCTAGTCCCATAGATTCTTACACACCATCTTTTAATAGATTTAACAAAACAAACAGAAGTTGACTGGTGACCTGGTCTGTTCTTACATGGGGACTGCATTTGATTTTTCCTTTTCCTTTTCCTTTTCCTTTTCCTTTTCCTTTTCCTTTTCCTTTTCCTTTTCCTTTTCCTTTTCCTTTTCCTTTTCCTTTTCCTTTTCCTTTTCCTTTTCCTTTTCCTTTCCCTTTCCCTTTCCCTTTCCCTTTCCCTTTCCCTTTCCCTTTTCCTCTAACTGTAGTTATGTTCTTCTCTTCTGTGCTACATGCTGCCTTGGCAGATGTGTGCAGACATCACTATCTTTTCTGTTCAAGTGGAGTTGAGTTGCTTCATCTTTTTTTCAGGATCAGGTCTGTGTTATTTTTCTTCTAGAAAAAATACCTTACCTCTGGACTTTTGCACTTCTTTGACTTACCTTATGCACCTGGCTGGGCTCTGTGAGATGCAAGCAGCACTGTGTAATGCAGGGTCCTAATGCAGCAAAAATACACAAATGGTTAAGTGGTGAAGTCTGGAGGGAAGGCAACAGGATGGAGGTGTAAATAAGATAACATTAGCTCTCTAACTTGTGAACTTGCTGACAAGCCAAACATTTGTGATGGCTCTGGTGAACTTGATCCCACAAGATTACATGATTTGCATCTTCCCTTGAATGGCACAATTTTAATTGAAGGTAGAGTTACTTCTTCGGTAAAATCCTAATGCAGAGGTCATAAACATGCAGGTAGTCTGGAAAGATTTAATCCTGTGTGAGTGATGTTTTGCTTGTCATTAGCTGTGGTAAATTAACTTTCTCTCTGGCTGTACCCTGATGCCTTTTGCACAGCGAGTGTAGAGCCTGCTTTCCATGTCAGGGAGATGGGTGGCTGTTTCGGAGCTGCCCCAGCACTCTAAAATAGACTTCCACCCTTAGGAAGCAATCATCACTCCAGTCCTCTGTGCCTGTGCTAGCCCAGTTTGGGAGCTCTGCCTCTTTGCATGTCCAGTGCTCACTGTGCCCCCAGGGGGGAAATCTATTTCCTGTGTGTTGTTGCAGTGAGAGGGTAAAGTAGCAGGTTTTCTATCCCCAGGTTCAGCTGTGTGTCCTCTTGCAAGTTAAGTGGGGTCACTTTTACTCCTAGCCTAGTCTGTTCCACGAAGAAGGATTTAAATTCAGTCTCTGCTATCCTGAACACCCATGTAGTCACCCAAATTGATATCTAATATGCATAAATTCAACAGGGACTGCAGTGAGCAGTTAGTTTTTGCAGGAATATCATTGATCCTGTTTGAAGGAAAGTCTCCCTTCTAGAAATCCTCTCTGAACTTTGCAAAGTCTAGGGATGGAGACCCATTGCAATCTGAACTGCAGCTAAACATTTCTCTTCCCATTCATACTTCTAAACCAGGATGTGAAAATGCAAGTTTTTAAATAATATTTTTTCTTAATAACAGGTACATCAAACATTTCATTTTTTGCAGAAATATAATATGTTATATAGAATATCTAAGATAAAAACATTGGTTTGAGATGGGTTTTTTTTTCCTCAGTTTCCCCAGAGGAAAACTACGCTGGGTCGTGTTGTTCACATTTGCAATCTCCCTGAGGGAAGCTGCACAGAGAATGATGTCATTAACCTGGGCCTCCCATTTGGAAAGGTCACCAACTATATCCTCATGAAATCTACTAATCAGGTACTGTACATTACCAGCATTGACATCTATTGGCATAAAGACATAAAGATATGAAGACATATAGACATGAAGACAGAGTCTTTGGGGAAAACCTCTTATTTAGTAAGAGAAACTTAAATAAATGAAGCCCACTCTCAAAGTAAAAAAAAAATTGTGGTCACTGGATTACATGAAGATATAAGCATGACCACTGCATTCTTGAATTTCAGAATTTCCAGAAATCTTGATGAAAAAATGTTGTAAAACTGTGCTTTTACTAACTTTTCTTTTTTTGCGTGAATTACTTGGCTACCTTCTCTCAACTATTTGCTAGGGTTACTTTCAGACTTCTCTTACTCTTTGTTATATTTTAAGTCTATCCTAAGTAGCTTAAGTGCACCAGTTGCATAAGCTGATAAGAGTAGAATATCTTCTCTCACATTCCCGCAGCAGACAAAATGGATGGATGTAGAATCCATGCCAGTGAACAATGTTTGAGATTGTAACGTTTAAAAATCACAGAATCATAGAATGGTTTGTGTTGGAAGAGACCTTAAAGACCACCTGGTTCTAAACCCCTGCCATGGGCAGGGACACCTTCCACTAGAACAGGTTGCTCAGAGCCCCATCCAACCTGGCCTTGAACACTGCCAGTCAAGGAAGATTAGATACCAGTCATTTAGTTTTTAACTAAACTAGCTTTTAAGGTCACATATTGGCTTTAATATGGCTGGTTTGAAACCATTATTTGCAGTTAAAAAAAGACTGAGAAATGGAATGAGTGTTACCATTTCATCCTCAGGCCTAGAAAGCTACCCAGTTTTGTAGTATCAAGACATTTTACATGAGAAGAATCCAGAGAAAATTTATTGTGCTGCCTTTTCTCTCTTACTCTTTGTATTTTTAATTATGTAATAGATTGTAAAGTTCTCTCCATTTGTGTTAGGCCTTTCTGGAAATGGCTTACAGTGAAGGAGCCCAAGCCATGGTACAGTACTACAAAGAAAAACCTGCTATGATAAATGATGACAAGTTACTTATTAGGATGTCTAAAAGATACAAGGAATTGCAGCTGAAGGTAAGATGGTCATTCCTGATCAAATTATATGGGTTTCCATGGCATGTCTGGGGAATACATTTTAAAAAATGTATTTTTTTAAATCTTTTACACTTAGCTGCTTGCTCTTATTCTAAATTGTAACTCTTGGAAGAGACTCCATTTTCTCTGATCCTCTCATACCATTATTTCAAAAATCCCATCTGAGCTTCTTTGTGAGCCAGCTCCCCACATTGCTTGGTCTAACAAAGGTCTAAAACACAGCCATATGTAAGATACAACACGTCAGCAAAAATGAGATGGTTCTATCCTTTTAGTTAACCATTAAGTCCAGAACAATGCTTTTTTCACTTCCATTGTGCTGTGGCTTCCATGCTTGCGCCACAGCACAATCTTGACACCAAGCAGCAGTAACAGGACCAAAGAGCACACAGATTTCTTTTTATTTCTTGTGAATGACCTAAGTTATAAAGCAAGATTTTTTTTTTTTGTTTTAACATAGAGTCAAACCAGAGCAATATTCTTTAGACTTTCTGTAGAGTGTGTGACACTTCTGTTGTGGGCAGTTGAGTGATGTCTAAAGATCACTGCTCTTGTGAGCATATTTATAGAGGCTTATATAGTGCCATGTAATGCTGAGAGAGTAATTTTATTTCATGGTGACTTGGACTAGAACTGGCAGTGCAGAGCTTAAAAGCTCCATATTGTATTACCTAACACAGCACAAAGTTATTTCATAGAACAACTCAGTAACGTTTCAATTTAATGTTAAGGGTCCTTTTATGAGCCTTGAGGAAAAAAAGAAGGGAACTTGGATGGTTTGGTCTGACCTTTGAAAAAGCTTCTTTCTCTCCTGTACATGTATAATAGTTTAAGGAGGCTTAAAGGAGTTGCCAAAGGTTCATAAATCAGGGCAGTCTTTCCTAACATGACACAGTGAGAGGTTCAGAAGTTAGGTGGTGGAGATTGTGCATCTTGACAGAGAAGCAGGGGTTACCCAGGGGAGTGTGATAGTTTGCCTAGATTCCAGGAAGACTTCTGCTTTTCCAATGACAGTCTTTCAGGTCATGGAATTATTTTGCTCGGCACAAGAAAGAAAGCAAATGAAAGTACAAAGAGGGAAATATGCATGAGCGATATACTGTTACAAACTGCTGAGTTCTTGCATGATTATGTTGCTCATCTGTGTGTACTCCAAGTGTTTGAGGAATTGCAAGCCCTCCAACCTGTGTAGTGCATCCTATGTAGGAGCAATCAACACTCCAGTACACATCTTGCACTTAGCTTGTTTGAAGCTCTCCTTGTCTAAACATAGTTCTTCAGAGCTATACTCCAGAATGAGTAACTCTGAGCTCAAGAGAAGGCAGTTTGTACCTAGAGGATCAGAGACAGGCTGCTATACATATTTAATTCTGTATTAGAAAGTTTTCTGTTTTGTTTCCTCTTAGATCCAGTGCCTAGAAAATGCTCTGTAGTGATTGTGTAACAAGGAAGGACAAGCTAGTTTTCAAGCCTGTTAGAGCAGCAGCCAAGAGTGAGGAGAGAGTGCTACAACGTAATGGAGCAAATTTTCCATTTGTATCATTTTACTGCTTTGATCGTGCTGTTGTGAAGCCAACGCAGAAGAGAGTGTAACCACATCTCTGAAACTAAATATTTCTAGTTATAGTATAATAGAATGAAGAATGGATACTGTTTCTTGAAGGACAAATCACTTGTATCAGCTTGGAGAGTAGAGCAGCATGCTAAACAGTGTCTTTGTTTTTATTAGAAACCAGGTAAGAATGTGGCTGCTATAATCCAGGACATCCATTCACAGAGGGAGAGGGACCTGCTGCGTGAAGTGGACAGGTAAAGTTTCTCCATAGTTTGGAACTGGAAGTCTGTAAACCTACAGGTGGAAGAAATGTGTGCTTCCTTCTCTTATTTCATTGGCTTTCCTTATTCAGATTGCACTTATAAAATAGGATATTTTTAAAAATAGTTCAATAGTAGGTACAGGGCCTGCATAATGAGATCTGACTGAAACTGTGGATGTTACGAAAATAATTCTTTCCTACTGATTATGTCTCAAAAAATATGTCTGGCATGTGAAGAGTATAAAAATGAAGCTGTTCTGCTCTCCACCCTGTTGAGTGAAAAGCATAAAGGCTGGGGGTGCTTTGAGACCAAGTGGGGACGAGGCAGTTCAGATTAAAATGTATTTGGGTACATTTCTGATCCCTCTGATTTCTGGAAGTTTCAGCAAAATTGGAGAGGAATCACAGTCCTAAAACATCTCTTTTAAACAGATGGCCTTTGTCACTTGTGTGTCAGAGATGCCCTAGCTGAGTGAGTATTAAGGCTACATACATTAGGGTCATTGTAAAGGTATTAACATATTATAAGCTTTTAATGCTAAGCCCCTATGAGATGCTTTTAAGAATGAATGAATATATTCTTGACAGTTCTGTGGGGATTTAGTTAAGCTCTGTGGCTATGACACTGCCTTTTCTCCTGTTCACTGTTTGCAGCTGTGCAGTGCATGTCTGTGAAAGGCCTGGGGTCTCAGGTTCGCAGTGCCCAGGGCACTCCCCATGAGCTTCCAGTGTACAAGAATTGGTAGACAACAGTGGGTCAGCCAGTTACAGCTGCCTTTTCCCCCTGCAGCAGGTATGGCACGGACAGGCCCCGCTCCCGCAGCCCCATAAGCCGCTCACTGTCACCTCGATCCCACACGCCCAGCTTCACTTCCTGCAGTTCACCACACAGCCCGCTGGGGACCAGCAGGACCGACTGGGGAAATGGGAGAGAGGCATGGGATCAGTCCCCGTATTCTCGACGGGAAGAGGAAAGAGAAAGCAGAGAATGGCGAGAGAATGGGGATGAGAAGAGAGACAGGACTGACACGTGGGTACACGAGAGGAAACATTATTCCCGACAGCTGGACAAGTTTGATTTGGATGAACGGCTTGAAGGAGGCAGAGGACACAGAGAAAAATACTTAAGGACTGGTTCCCCTGGGTCCCTTCACCCTTTATCTGGCTACAAGAACAGGGAAGATGACTATTACCGAAAATCCTCTAAGTCAAAATCTGACAAGTTTCAGAGGCAGCTTCAGGATTTACCTGGGAGATCTAAGAGAAAGGAAGAGGCAAAGTTAAGGGAACGCAGGCATTCTTACAGTGAGGACACTGCCAGGGAGGAAGCAGCTGAACAGAAGCATAGCAAAGTATCCGAAGGCTCCAGGCAAAAACAAAGTGATAAGAATAAAGTGAAGAAAGCTGAAAAAGACCAAGAAGATGCTACTGCTGAAGGCAGTGATGTGAAGGAACCCAAAACTCCTGAAAATGAGGTAAATAGAGATCTAAAAGTGTATGTAAGAAGTGTAAATGCTGAAGTAATGTATTTTCTGAAATATCTTACAGCATTTGTTGTGGGTGTGATGCTGGCAACATGAAATGTTTTTCCATGATAAAATCAGGGAACGTAGTTGTAGAAGATGTCTTGGGGAAGTCATCTGTATTTTTGCCCAGACCATGCAGATCTATTACACCATTGTGGTGTTGGGTACATGGACATTATCATTCTGTGTATAGCACAGAACCTTTGGTAACAAGTGAGGGGATGGGGACAGACAGCTGAAAACAAAACCAAGTGACAGTGTGCTATTTGCATGCAGGTTGTGTGTGAAGGGGCAATTGTCCTCCCACTAACTCTGTGCAGAATGCCCCATAGCTGCTCTTTCTGCATCCATCACCTCCTTCCACTGCCAGTGAGGAGCATTGAGTTATCTGGGAATTAAGTGATACTTTAGAGAAATGTACAGTATTTATACAGGGAAGTGGTTGCTATACAATTAAAATGAGGAATGAACTTTTAATGAGGAACATTTCTTTCTGGGTAACTCAACAGAGTAATTGTTTCTTGAATCATGTGTCCCTACCCTCAACTGTGGCAGGGATAATTCACATCGCTCCCTTCAGTGTATTGGCAGGAATCTCTTCCCATGGCAAGAACCACTGAATCAGCTCACCTATAAAATTATGGGATCTCGGGAGAGATACTTCCAGTCATAAAGTGGCAATGTTTGTGGGTTTGATTCTCCACTGGGAAAAAATAGGAGGGGGAGCACATCAAGGTGCCTCATTTGCTCAGTCCCAGTACAGCCCATACTCATATCCCCACCCCTCGGGGATCTGGTTACTGGCTCTTGGCCACCTTACCTCCCCTGGCGTCCCCCAGGGATATGCTGCTGCCATCCACCCCCAGGGCTGTTGGCACGGGAGGCTGCAGAGCAGCTTGGCTGACCAGGCCTTCATCTCTTGCTCGTGCCTTTGTGCTGCCAGGGCCATTTTCGGTTGTTTCCATTTGACCTTGCATTCATTCTTCTCATGTGGGGCCAAGTTGGTGGAATTTCCTAGATTTTTATTTCGCTAGTCTGTAACCAGCAGCAGCACTACCTCATGCCATAAATATGTGTGTTTGTACCACCTTTTATCATCTTTCTCCTTTGGCTGGTATTTCACTATGATGTATGGTTCCTTGGGAGGAGATGTCAGAGAGAAATGTCAGACAGCATCCTAAATCACACTCCTCTGCATGTTTTCCAAGTTATTTTACAGTGGCTTTGCTAAAGACATACCTCTCCGGGGACTATTGCTAGTAATTTATCCTAAAAGGAGGGAATAGTTTTGTATGTCTTGAACTCAGTTTTGCTTTGTCCCTCCTTTACTAAACACCAGGTACTGTGGTTTTGTTCTCCCAAAGTATGAACTGTGCAAGCAATTCCATTTTCAACTGACCCTATGTCAGTAAAGAAAACAGTCGAGGTCTTTTTGCAGAGTTTTGACACTGAAGCTCTCCTTACCATGTCTAAGCCAACATAACAAATGTGGGTAGAGAACAGAAGAGTGGAGGCTGGAAATTTTAATGAATTGACATTCTCCCCCACCTATCTTTTAGCCAATTCTATGATATAAATTACACTTCTAATTTTGTTTAAAATTCTTTTTCTTAGTTCTTATTTGTGCAGCTCTGCTAATGGAATTTATTGTTGGGTCTTTTCCCACAGCCTAGTTGACTTGCATAAACTTTAGAAATAAAGAATGTGACCTTGTGAATGACTTTGCATCTCTAAACCCAGAATAGAAACATTCTAGAGCACCGCTGTGTGTTGCTATACGTGTATATGTATTTATTTTAGCTTGAAAAAGAGGAACAAGTTCCAGAGAAGAGCTCACCTTCAGATAATAAACAAGGAAAAGAATCCGGAGAGATTCTGGAAAACACAAGGAAAGAGAAGGTTGGTGACATATTGTTGGTGTAGCTTCTTTGAGAAAATGATTGAAACCCCAAGTTTGGTAGCATGTTCTCCCAAATGAAATATTAACCCCTCATGAAAAAACATATAAAGGGGTTGGAGAAGGAGGTTGTCTAAATTAACTTGCCTTATCTTGACCTCTGCTTTAAGGGACAGCTTTTCCTGAAGTCTCCAGAACTCTTTTTTTAGTTACTCTTTGCTGATGTACATTGCTTCACATACATAGCCTTGGCAGTGGCAGCTGTGAGGAATGTATGCCCAAGTGAACTGGGTAACTTGGCAAAGCAGGCCCAAAAATAGGAGATGCGGTCAGTTAGTGGAGAAAGAGGGGGACTGTGATGAATACTTTTTAGAACATTGGCCTTATGAACTATAGATAGTAGTCTCCTGATTGTTTCTGGTTTTAATTAAATAATGCCTTTACAGCAACCCTACTGCTGCATTGCAATCGGGGAAAGCAATGTCCCTGGAATTCCTCCAGCTTCATATCTGTAGGGTCATGGGTTGATGGTCAGATATGGAAGATATTGATATCTGTTGCTGCAGAAAACTGATCTCCTGGCAAGAGCAGTGCCAACTCACAGAGTTTTCATGCTGTTTTAGGATTCTAGGAGGGGAAGTGTGGGAATGGCCAAACAGGAGGAGAATGCAGATTATTAATAGATTATGTTTACACCAGGAGTCTGGGAGTTGAAATCTAAGATTCAAGTGTGCCTTAAAAGTAAGATATACCTTTTAATTCTAAGACTTCTTAAACCCAGTATTAGTGCCTGAGTCCTGTAAGTCTGCAACTGCATGTATGAGGTATTTCAGAATATGTACCTCAGAGTATAACTGTAAACCTGCTTTTTCCTAAGGTTTAGGCCAGTGGCTACCAGCACAGTCCCTGGCAGAGGAAAGAAATGACCGCAGAAGGAAGCCATGTTTTCTCAGTCATTGTATGAATTTAGAGGACCTAGTCCAGCAAAGTGAAAGCCACAGTGGCTTGAATGGAGTTCTGTATATTTTCATTTCAGTGAGATGGAGGTAGAGGAAGGGGAGAGATTCGTTTCCTTGGGGATCACATAGTAGCATCTGCTGCATAACAAAGTGTAACACATTGTGCCTTGCTTTACTGCTTACAGAAAAGCGAGAAGCAGGGGACTGGAGAGACCATAATCCCCAAGGCAGTTACAGAATCTTCACAAAGGGAAGTTTATGTGATAATTCAATTCTTGTCCTTGTGCATAAGGTTTAAAATCACAACACCAAGGCATATTGCTCTTTGAAGCTAAAACACAAGAGTAGTTAGGCATGGCTATATCAAGCTTCTTCTTGGTTTCAAGGCCCACTTTTTAACAGTGATGATCTATAATCACCAATCTCTTAAATGTTTTACATCTTTGTGACAGGACCGAGACTGGGAGAGTGGAAGTGAAATAGAAGGTGAGACCTGGTATCCTGCTAACATGGAGGAATTAGTGACAGTCGATGAAGTGGGAGAAGATGATTTAATTATGGAGCCTGATATCACTGAGCTTGAAGAAATAGTCCCAGTTGATCAGAAAAATAAAGCTGCTTCAGAAATGTGTCCATGTATGTCAACCGTGTTAGAACTGAAAAATGATCACAGCCACTTAACCAGGAGTGAAGACAAATTTGCCCATAAAGCTTTAGAAACAAACTTAAGAACAACAAAGGGTAGTGCAGCTTCTAGTGGCTGTCAGGAAGATGATGAGGATGATGAAAATGATGATGCTGTAACTGAAGCATCAAGCCTAAATCTGGATCCTGAAGACAAGCCAGAGGAATTGAAAGAAGACCAATCTGCTAAGGAGTGTGATTGCCAGCAGAAGGAAGGAAAAATTGATAAGAGTTCTGACACTCGTTTAGAGCCTGTTCATCTGAAAGAAGAGACTCTCCAGCTCCCTGATACATTTATAGATGATTACAAACAGATGGGATCACAAGGAGCTGAGAGCAGAGAAGTTACGGAAACGCTCATTAAAAACGCTAGTGAAGAAACAAGACATGGAAGCCAAGAGTGTCCAGAGGCCAAGGGTAACTACTGCTTTTTTTTCCTTCAGCTTGCTCTCCCTTGCATGTTTTCTCTGAGGGTAGACTGAAATTTATTGCTAACGAGAATAAGTGTTGTTAATAGTATCAAGGCTTGCCCTTGGAGCAGCTCAGTAAAAGAACCCCAGTGCCTTTGGCCAAGCTAAACCATTAGAGCCTCTTAGATGAATAGTGTAAAGGAAATATGATAAGCAGCTTGCAAGCTTTCTGAAAGGCATAAGCTGCTATAATTGTCATGTCAAGGTTCACATGAGTTTAGCTGAAGTCTTTCAATGCCTTGCTAAATTTATTTTGAATTGTCAATGAAATGAGTGACAGTCTCTGAAGGTCAACAGAAAAGTATCTGTAATGTCTGGCTGGCTCCTGGACAAGGTGGGTATTCTTACACACTGTACTGAAGCATTAGTAACATGGATATCATGCATAGATTGTTACTTCTCAGTCCCTGTTCATGCAAATACATACCTTGTGTCAGGACTTGCCTTATGTTCTGTTATCTATTGCGTGCTGCCTTTAATGTAACTGATAGGATGTGCTGTGAGATGTCAATAAATGTAATCATAGCTACCTATTAATATTTTAGCTGTCAGGAAAAAAGGGATTTTGAGAGTCTGAAAGTCTGTTCAGTTCCTTGTCAAATGATACTTGAGCGAATGGGCTGTGCATAATAAGATGAAGTGAAAAACAACATTGAGTATGTTGGTCAGAAATGCTCTTTTTTAATTGCTGCCAGAACCCATGTGATGGATAAGGGGTTATGAAAAGAAGCTGATGGAAGATTTTTGAGGGTGCAATGCTGGAAACATTTAATGTGAACATGTGATTTGCAGCTAACTTCTTCCTCCAGGACAGATTTGAAACTCATTGGTTTTTAACACTTACCTGATTGGCCTGAAGACACCTTGCCAGACTTTGCATATTTGGAGATAACATTGCCATGGGACTGGGCATGGCAAAGTTGGCTGTCCTGGGCTTCCCAGGCAGCCAGCTGATGAAAGAGTTGGGTGTCTCAAGAACATATTTACTAGTGTTTCCAGCATCTCAACTTCCAGCTTGTCAGCAGGGAGCCTGGAAGCTCCAGGGCCTCTCATGCTTCCCAGTTTTCTGACATGGACTTGTTATGTGGGATCTGCAGTCCAAGGCTCTAGGCCCTCTGCAAATGCGGCTGCCAGCTCAGAAGCACAGAAATCAACTTAAGTGGGATTTAAGTTGCTGTAGAGGCCCTGGGTGTCTTAAGAAAAGCTTACCAGCTTAATGGGGGTTTTCAGGTTCTCTGCTGTTGTATTAGAATCCTGGGGTAGGCTTTAAGTTAATTTGAAAACCGACCAGTTAGGATTTTATATTATTTTCTTTTAAATCATACAGTGAAGAAAAATTCATTCTCATAGCCAGAAACTGCAGATCTTGAAAGACAGGAAGGGTTTGGTTTGGGCAAAATATGTTTGTTTTATAAGAAAATGTATCCCTTATCTAGGCAAAATTTGCAATGAAATAGAAATTTTGTCAGGATAAATGAGCTAGTTCTTTGATGCAAGGACTGAAGAAGAGGAATCAGACCAGTTTATCTGTAATTCTGTAGCTCTGTAATAGCAAATTTCTCTATTTTTAAATAAAAGTAATTCCTATGATAGAAATCATGGGAAGGGAGAGCATCTGTTCTTTTGACTGGCTATATCTGTCTCAGCAAATCAATCCACTGTTTTCCACATCTTGAATCTCCTGCTGTGTCCATTAATGTCAGTCAGCAGGGACCAACCATCCCATCCCTACTATTCAGAAACCAAAGTCTTTTAGTGGCTGGGAGCCATAAAGCAGGAGCAATCCCTTGGAGAGGTGAGGATGGGAGAAGAGTGCTCCAGGGAGAAGATGCCAATGATGCTGCAGGGATCTTAAAAAAGGCAGGTTTGGGGAATTTGGGAATGAGACCTTTCTCATCAGGTCCTGCTGCCCCCACCATCTCAGCAGCCCCTGCGTCAGCCCAGCTGCATCACTGGTCATGCAGTAACATATGGTTACAAAGCTGCAGTCAGGCTGTGCTGCCGCCAGAGACGTGTAATGTTATAGCTCTATTTAGAGATTAAAATACAAAAAACCCCTCCAAACATAACATTAAATTAGAAATAGAAAAATGGTGTTCTGGGAGAAATCGGAGTGACTGCACACCGTAGCACAGCTGTTAGACTTGCACTAAACAGGCCTCTCATTTGAATGGAAAAGCATTATTTCTGGATTTTACTTCATTTCTAGATCCACCCGGAAAGTGTTCCCAAGAAGTTCACAAATGTCTCTTTAATAACCTGTTTTCATTCAATACATTTATTCATTTGTTAAGCAAATTCTAGGTACTTGGAAATGAGATCTCTGGAATACCCGGAGGTAGAGTCTAAACAAAGGCCCTCTGCACCAGGCTGGGAACAAGAGGACGTCTTCACTGAGCTCAGCATCCCCCTGGGTATGTTGGGCCGCCCACTGCAATACCCAGGCCTTACAACAAGATGTCACTTTAAGGCTACTTGCTATATTTATTTTTGAGAACAGATGTGAGGAGAGAAGGAATAGGGTATATGACAGGCGGGTAGCTGTTGAAAGAAAAAGGCTTTTTTGATTATAGATCATTGCTAATTCATTCTGAATGAATGGCAAAAGGCAGCTGATGAGATGAAATAAGTTTCCTTGGACTATATATGAAATACATATAAAAAAATACTTAGTAATTTAAAAGTCTTTGACATAAAATTGTAAGCAAAAGTATTGGCTTTATTGTGTAAATACTGATTATGAGCAAAACACTTGTAAGAAGTACATCCTCAAAAGCAATCTATATAACTTAAACATGAATTTACTGTTAAAAAATATTACTGCTTTTCTAGCCCTTGAGGTTACAGAGTGAAGTTTCCTGTCATATTATGAGAAGGTGAATTTTAAATGTATATCTAAGAGAGAAGAGCAAAGGTGTGTTTTCAATTCACAGGATTTTAAAGTACAGCTCAATATTGCAAAATTAAGGAAATCAGAGAAGTAAATCGAGGATTCAGTCTTCCTATTCCTGTCATTTAACTAGACAGCACCTTTTTTCTTTGAAAACAAGTTTATTGTGGGAGGGATGGGGTTTCAACTGACATTTTAATGTAATTCAGAATTTCTCAACAGGTGTGGAATTTGTGGTGCCTAGAACTGGATTTTACTGCAAGCTCTGTGGACTCTTCTACACAAATGAAGAGACGGCAAAGACAAGTCACTGCAGGAGTACTGTTCACTACAAAAATCTCCAGGTAAAAACACACCTGAAGCTACCTAACAACAAGCTCATGGGGTGGATTGTGTGTAAGGCAGATGATGCAATAAAAAATTAGTTTTTATTCTGTGGACAGAATTCAGATGAAATGAAATTCAGGTAATCAGACTTTTCAGTAGTTCCAAACATTAGTAACTAATTTCTCACTCCCAGATCCTTGAAATCGACTTCTGGATCGTAGGTAAAATGAGGCCAGGTGATAATTTGATCTTCTCATCCACATTTGGTCCTTGTCACTTGCACAGCATGCAACTCAGGTCTTTAATTTCTTATTCCAGAGGGTCCCAGATGTTTCTGTCACTGGGAGTGACCCCAGCAGCAGGCTTTAGTATATCTTAATGTCAGGAGCATTAAATGTGGCACTTGTCTGATAATGTAGCCAAACCCATTTCTGTGTTAGAGTGGCTTTCTCAGCGTGTTTCAGCTCACAGCTCTCTGTGACACGCGGGCTCCACGAGGCATTTCCTGTGATCTGCTGAAATCCCCTCCCCGTGTGCAGAGCAGCACAGCAGCTCAGCCATGCAGAGCACCACTGCTGAGTAATTTCCATGAGGATACACAGGAGCATGTCAGTGCTTGTTGCTCCATTAGAATATAACACAAGCACGTCAGCAGTTGATAACAGTGCACGGAGAACACGTGTGCCTGCAGTTCAATCAAAGATCTGCCTTTGTCACTTTTCAGATGCACCATTGATAGAATCAGCCACGACAGGCTGAGCATTACCTGCCCCATGCTCAGGGCTCCTCAGAGGAGATGGCCTTGGCTCCCACCCCCAGTCCCTGCCTGAGAGCAGGGTGTGTACACTGCACACACGCTTGTGTTGGCATTCTCATACTCTTAGCAAAAGTCACGGCAGAGCAAAGCAGAGCTTCTCCTTCTTTCTCTGTTCCTTCCCTCTGCCCACAGTAAATGCAGTAACTCTGCTTCTGTTCAAGTAATAGCTCTCTTTCCTTAGCTGGCTAGTAGGCATTGACTTTTCTAGTGACACTCACAGTCAAATAATTTCTCTGGGAGAATTTTCTTGGCTTTCCTGAAGTTGCATAGCTATAATCATGCAAAGGCCTTTGTCATCCAAAGGTTTCCTACAGATCTCTGATGCTTGCTCATAATGCAAGCTTCCCAAGAGCAAGCTTGAAAAAGGAAGTGCCTATTTTGCATGCCTTTTTTTTGCTTCATACAAAAAATCCAGAGGGATTCACCAGAGGTGGCACCACTCAGTGCAGGCTGTGTATACCATGCAAATCTGTCCCTAAGAAACTGATACTAAAGAAAGATTGCAATTCCTGCCCTTGCCCCTGGAAATTGGTTCCATGATTCCATGGGAAGAAGAGGGATGGTTTTTTTGTTCATTTTCAAAGTTATTTTGTTAAAGTTGTAAGAAAAAAGGCCCAACTAAAATTGACTTAGTGTGAAAATAACACTTTTTCTTTCTGTTGAGACATTTCCCATGAGTACTGTGGTAGATATCTAACACTGAATCGAGATAAAAGAACAAAGACTATAAAAGCTGTTAAAATTAAATCTGTCAAATGCAGTAATAAAAACAGGCTGTTCTGTCGAGCCATACCTCTTATCTTACTAAGTACAGGAAGTAAATGTCTCGTCCAATTTTTGCCTGCTCAAATGGAAACTTAGCAAATTTCAAATCATTGTTCTGTGTTGCTAGAACCCTTTTAGTCACCATATGCTCATCTATGCATTCTGCAAGAAATATGAGTCTTCTCCTGTGATGATGCAAGTTAACGAGTGTCTCCACCAATACAGGAACTAGGGACTCTGACAGTAGTGGAGCCATGGGAGTGCTGCTGCAGGCTGGGTTCCTGTTCTCCTGCCTGAATGCCAAATGCCATCGTCCAATGACAACAACAGTGTCCCAAATTGTGTTACAGCTTTGAGTCTTTCATAGCTGATTTGCTACTTGTTGTCTCTCATGTGATCTCCTTGAGCCACATCCAAAATATATGTTCATGTGTTCAATGTTCAGATTTGAATGCAAAACTAAACAATTTGTTTGCCAATTTCTTCCAAAAGCCTTGTTTATATGATGACAGTTTTGTCTTGAAGTAAAATAGTCAGCTTCATCTTAGTATGGTGCCCCTCGAATCACATCAATCACTGATAAATAAAATCAGCTGTTTCTTTGTCAGCCTTGCAGACTTTCTGTAATTTTTAATTCTCTTCATCATAACAAATTATTTTCCCAGATGATATTTGTATTTACAGATCCACTGCAATTCCTGAATCCAAAAAATCCATTATTTTGCCATCCCTTCCTCCACTACCACAGAAAGCTGTTACCATTCATCTGGTGAGAGCTACCTTGGCATTTCAGTGCAGTATTTCATCTTGTTTTCCACTGGCTTTATGCAGTATTTGTCAAAACTTGTATTTAAATGAAAAAAACACACATTTTTTGCTTGACTGCCATTTTGCTATAAATTAATCTGAATCTGCAAACTTCACAATGGTGTTTGTGGTGCTCATAATAGCTGACAACATCAGCTAAAGGTAGTGGATAAAACTCAGTCCTGTTTTGGTCGGTGCTCATTAAAAGCCCCAAAAGCTTGGGTTATCTGATCCAGCAACAAGTGTTGGTGATTTATTTCAGTTCATGGTGTACGGAACATGTCTCCCAGCCTTTATGGACCCTATATCTCTGTATACTACTATAATATTTGCTCTGGCTTTTTGCCACATGGAATTTTGCACCCAGAGATCAAGACTGAGAGTTGTGTAATTTCCACGACCAAATCTCTCTATTCAGAATAACAAGGGTGCAGTTGTCACTTTGTCACGGCTATGTCCATTCATTACCATTGCTGAGGCCCTTTCAGATGAGCCTCTTAAATTCAAGACTTGTATTTACGTGAGAGAATGTGGCAATTCTAACACATTACATCCATTTATCACTTAATCTCTTCCCCATAGATGCCAAAGAGTAAACTGTACTCTGCAGGGGAAATCCTGCAAGTAGATAAAATTTTGCAGGGATGTGAAAGGGTCTTTTCAAAATAAATCAGAATGAGCAGATAGCTAGAAAAGGAGTTCTATGATGCTAATAATGTGCAAGTCAGTTATTCGTGAATGTGATGTATGTGATGTAAGTCATTAATAAGAATATCTCTATGTTATTATGTGGGAATTTCTCATGTGTCTCTTCTGCACTAGCTGCTGCTGAAGAAGCTTCTTTCCATCCATTTGTCTGCTGACCTTGAATAAATAGTTTGAGCACTATTTTCAGACCCACACTCGTGGGTCACCATTTATCATCCATTTTGTGTGCAGCTCTGCCAACTAAGAACACTGCCAAAAGGCTGAAAGCCTCACTGGCCATGTCTGTTCTTTTAAATCTCACTGAGTACCTAAAGCAGCAAAAGGCTTTATCTTAGAGAAACACAATAAATGTAAATACTCTAGCCAAACTGCTAAATTGTGTTAATTATTACTGAGAGTGATTATTCCCTTAAAACAAAATGTTCTGGTACAAAAGGTGTATGTCTGAACTGGACATGCTGAAAATGTAATATATAAACTTTAAATTGTGATTTAAATCTGAAATCACATCTACGTTCTGACACACCAGTACTTTCCTAGCAGAATTCAATTGACTCAGTGGAGTTAGTTCCTGCCCTATAGCACAGTGGAGTAGAGAAAAGGTGAGGTCTAATTACACAGACTGATGGGGAGTAGAGTCCTCCTGGTTCTGTCACCAGTTCCTCCTGTGGCAAACAGTAAACCACTGAACTTCTGAGGCTCTGCCTGTATTCAGGTAGTTTGCCTGACACAGCCATATTTTCTGGCTTGAGTTTTCACCAAAATGAGGCTTGTCTATGCTTTCTTTCCTTTTGAGATGCTGGAAGAGATAGAGCTCTGAAGAAGTATAAAGAACCCCATGTTGAGTATTTTCAGTTTTGGTAACAGTGCTTTGGGTTTTTTTATGTGATTGCAGAAGTATCTATCCCAGCTTGCAGAAGAGAGCCTGAAAATGAAGGAAGAAGGCAGCCCTCTGCCTCAGGATGACACTGGCATTGTTCCTCACTTTGCAAAGAAAAAACTATGATGCAGATGAACTGGAAGAGCTGTCATGAGTGAATGCTGATACTTTTTTTTTTTTTTAATTTCTATGATATAACTGTCAATTTGCACTGTACAGAGGAGGGGAAATAAAGAGCATGTTCCATGCATCTATGCCCAGAGTGCCATTAAAAACCAAAATGCCTGAAACTGTTTCCCACGGTGAAGCAATGCTGGCATATCTGTTAGAAGTGGAGCAATTCTTTCTCACACTCTGTGTGCTGGGAGTGGTTTCCTAGATTAAATCAGAATTCTCAGGGATTCTTAAAGTTTTAGCTCTGATGTAACACGTCAGGTCAGGCGGAGTACTTAGAAGCACTCAGCATCCTCCAGTGGACGCTGGAAGGAAAGGAGATGTGACTATAAATAGGCTTTAATGTTGCTTAAAATATCTTCAGCCATTTCACTCATTGCCCCAGTGAGAAGTAGGATTTGCATAGGATAGCTAAAGCCATTGTGCTAAAACTAGTCAGTAGATGGCATAATGTAAACCCCATCAGCACCCACCTCCATGTCTTAGAGCTTGGTGAAATGACAAAACGTTTGTGTTGTCGAGCACTGACTGCACACTGCCAGTGTTGTGTGAATTCCGAGGGAGCCACAGTCTGTCCCAGGGACCTCCCAGCCTGAACCCAGCACAGCAAGAGCAGTTCAAATGCACGTGCTGACAGCCAGCCTGCTCTGGTTTCAGCATTTTCCATGGTGTGGTCAGGGTGTTCTCCAGGGACCGTTGTGTTTGAAACTCTTCTTTTTGATGATTCTAAAGGGTGCCAACTTTGAGTCTTACAGACTTGAAACTCTCCTGAGAGGCTTTTTAAAGTGCCACATGTTTGGACCATGTCTCTTTTAGACATTTTATTCAAGATCCTTGCTTTTGGAGTCTTTTTGTTTTCTTTAAAGCTACTTTTCCTCAGCTTGGCAACGTTGAATTTTCCTGGTTTTTATGGAAAGACGCCAGAGTTCTAATATTGTTTTTGTATTTTATTTCCCTGAATTTTTTAAGGTGAATACAACAACTGATGGCTCACGGAGCACTGCACTGAGAACACAGGATGCACCAGCAGCTCTGGCATTATTATGAGCTATTGTTTCTGCACAGTTGTTGCTTAGTATTTTGCAAAGTCTCTTTGAAATGCACTATACAAGTTTCTGGTTCATTTCAATAGGGCTTTGTGTACTAAAGTGAATATGCATGCAAACCATTGCCAGGATTGATCCCAGAGTTTATAAAATGTCCCATGCAATCTGGGTAGATGGGGATTTGCAGGCATTTCCATTCTTTGCCTGACTCTAATATTCAGTATGTTCTGTAAAAATTGCTGGTACTGGATGTCCTGTTTAGATGTTGTGCAGGGGAAACAGTTTCCCAGAAGGTTCTAGCTATCCCTAAGAATGATGGGGGTGTTGCACAATATTGCAAAGTGGTTAAATAGCCAAAACTGCTTCCACCAAAGTATTTGTTTCATAATGTCTTGTGCCAGCAGCTGTGCTCATTCTCTGAAGTACTCTGCAGCCAGGCAGTGTCTCTCGGAGGGGCCTGCTGTTGTTGCCTGAAGCCCTGTTCCATTTCATGGCCTGTGCTTTCCACTCATTTTTACCAGAGGTAGTTGCAGATTTCATATTTGGAATTCCTGATTCTTGCAAGTTGAGGGATTCCTTGCATCCCAGATTCAGACAGAGCCTACCAAAACACAAGGGGAAATGAAAAACATTACAGCCTAAATCCTCCTTTGTCCAGGCTTGAAGTATGTTAAGACTTGTGTCCATCTGTCATTTAGAACACCTAGTTTTGTTTNTTTTTTTTTCCCTATGGAGAAAAAAAAAACCCACCAGTGTTGCAAACCAGGTATTTTTTCTTCAAGGGTTGGGTTTTCCTTTGACTGTTTGTTTTTCACATTGCAGTGAAACTTGAGCACAGGGCTGTTAGGACAAGAGCTTGTATTGCAGGCTGTAAGATGATGAAAATGGCAGTAAAGATTGTGCAATTGTCTTCTAAAGTGCAGCTCTCAAGCTGGTTGTGTATCATCTGAATATGAAGTTCCCTTCATGCCCTTCAGCACAATCTGAACACAAGGGAAGGAAATCACTACAAATGCAAGCATCAAATCTTTGAAGCTAACCCTGCTATCAAACTGGGGCTCTCACCAGCCTAATGGGAGCTTGTTAGACCATGTGGTTAAGCTTAATTGGATGTGAGACATAGCTGACTGTATATCAAAGTCATATGCCTCCAGCAACTTTATCCCCAGGTAACCTCAAATGAGAAAAGTATCACAGTTATTATTCTTTATTTGTATTGCAGCAGAAGCTACAGGTCCACTGCCTTTATTATAGGCAAGGCACAAATCCACAACAAAGACTTTCCCAGGCCAAAGAGCTTTAAATCACACTTTCTGAAAACAGGCAACAGGTGGATACAGGCAGGCAGGGAAAGCAGCAGGTAACCATGAGATTTTGACTGGCAGCAGAAGAATAATTAAAATGAGTGTTTACCCAGGGGCTTATTTTTGGATTTATGGGAGATGATTCAACCTATTTTCCCCCTCCTCTGGTTCTGAACGAGGTTCACTCCCATTACTCACAACTTACATTCAAGCTCTTTTTTTTTCCTGGACAGTTGCATTAGGAATGCAAAATCCCTCCTTGATACAGTGGGTCTTGGTATCCTTCAGCCCCCAGTCATTTAAGTTTCAGTCTCAGAGGTGAGTCTTGGCCGAGGCTCAGTAAGAAATGTCCTGGCTCCGGATAGCTTGTTTGGGTCACAGCTACAGGCCCTTGCCACCGAGGGAGGAGGAGGCTCTAGATGGCATCTCTGCCCTGTACAGTTTCCTCTTCTGAAGGGAGATGACTCAGGTGAATGATGCAGGTGCAGAGCCCAGCCCCGCAGATGTGATCAGAGCCAGGCATTTGTAGAGGAGGTTTGGACACTCCATCCCTTTGGGCTCTGCCCTGACAAAACAGCTATCTGCAAAATCCTGGGAACAGCCAAATGGGCACTTTGCCTTCTGAGAAGGTCCTTTTTTCCCTAAAGCTCAACAGTTGAAAGCAATCCCAAGTCTCAAGTAGCTCCTAATGATGCCCATGATCACTTTTCAGCCTGATGCACTTTGAGAACTCAGAGATAATCTCCTTCCCTCTCCAACCGGCCATCATGCAATGCTGACAGGCACTCAACTCCTCAACTTCTCTTTACTACCTATTCTCCTGAGGAAGAATTCTGCTGTAGGCAGCCCCTTACCTTCCTCAGATTATGTAAAAATGTGTTGTTTCTCTTGGTTTATTATATTTTAAATCTTGACTATTTTTAGTTGGCATAATTCATCATCAGTATAATCCACGCTGTTTATTTATATATATATAGCACATAGCAGGCTCAGGTCTAGCCAAACAAATATTGATATTTGAAAAGGAGCTTCTTTAATATATCAAAACCATTTCAATATGTCTCAGCCAAAGATTGCACTTTTATAATAGGGACTATGTTTTTCATCTCTGTGAAATCTGTATTGATCTCAAATAGTCTTTAATGTCAATCTGCAACCTACTTTCTTTGAAGAAAAAAATGAAAGAATTAAACATTTGCCCTGTTAGATCAGACAAAGTTTCACATTTGCTTTAACACTAAATTAGTGTTAGGCTGGTTATATTCAGGGGTTTTTTCTATTCTCTAAGGATTAAGGCTGTGATTTGTTGAATTATACTTGAACTGGACCAGATGTACTATTTATTGAGCTTATATAATCTTGTTAATTTAAGTTTTGGTTTGTAAACAGTTGAAATTTGTTAGTCCTTGTTTAATTATGTAGGAACTGTCACCAATATTAATTGATCTGTGTAACTGATTGCAAAGTGTTTCAATTTGTGTTTCTTAAGAAGAAAGATTTTAATAAAGAGAATTATAAACCATATACATTGGTGGGCAGTTGTCCCAGAAACAGTGCTTCTAGCTTCCATGGGGATTTATTAAAAATCAAAATGAATAAAAGATAGTTTAAGAATGAAGCACGGGGACAAAAGATTTGCTTTTAAATATAATTTCTGTAAGTTGTGGTTCATGGTTCTTGCCAGGGAGTTCCCGCTATACAGATTGTGAGTGATTGCCATCAGCTGGTGCTGAAGTTGAAGAGCACATCTCAGCAGTTCACTCTGTAATTATTATTAATTGTTATTACCCACTCCTGTCCCTCTAGATATGTCCTCACTTCCCTTTTTATTTCCAAATGAACTGGGCAAGCTGTCTGTTCCCTCTGGCTTTTTGCTGTCTCCATCTAGATTGTCTTCTCAGCCTTCTGAAAGTGCCACATAAAATCTTCCCCAGCCAGGCACTTTCTCCACATCATCTCAACCTGAGTCCCTTAAGTTTGCCCAGTTACTCTGTTTCCCTTGTGCTCGCCTTCTGCCTTTCCTAGTTTTTCTTCTTTTCAGCAGTGTCTTCCCCAGCTATACAAGGACCTTTCCCACCGTGGCCTTCTCCCTGGCTCACCACCACTGCCACCAGCTGGAGCTCCTGGGAGGAAATACTCAGCCTGAGCTAGCGTGACATAAAGACATTCTTGTACTAAATATTTAAAGAATGCAATGAGGACAAAAGCTGAGGGAGGACTTTACCACCAGATTTGATGAATTCATTCAATGGAAAACATTGGGAGGAAAATTGAGACAAGACAATGTCTGGTCCATGTGTGAGGCAGGGCATGGGGCACTATCAAAGCATGAGCTCCACCTCCCACCCCCCTCTCTGGGAGGGAAATGGGTCCTGTCTGCCCCACTGAATGGCTGGGGAAATGGGCAGAAAGGCTGGCAGCCAGTTTTGTGACTGCAGCTCATTAAATCAGTGTCTTTTAAAGTAACTGTTTTGCAGGTGAGGAGCACGTGTCATGTATTTCAAGCACAAATGGTTTCAGTTCTTCTGTCCTGGATGTATTGAAACCTTTGTGGGTGTGATACCATCTCATTGGAGCTATGAATCTCTCGTGCTATAAATCAGGCAAATGACATCATATATCCATAACAAAAAAAAAAAAATCCAAACTGTGGTGTTCAAACACAATGTTTCAAGTCTAGGTTTTGTCACGCTTAATATTCTTAGTGGAAAAGGGAACTCGGGTCTGGAAAATTCACAGGTGAACAAAACACCAGCTTGGCCTTTTGACACAAGGCTGTGACTGACCTCACTTGGACAGCCAGGCTGTAAAACAGCAGGGCTGTCCAGCCTGCCCCACAGAGCCAACCAGGTCAAGGCTGTCCCGAAACAGGAGCCCTCTGTGGGAAGCTGACCAGAAGGAGGACAGGGGCATGCAGGGAGCTGGGGATGGTGCTGCCTGCTTTGGGCCAGGCTGCTGTGAGCTTGGCTGAGGGACGCTGCCCTGGCACATCAGCTGGGCTGGCAGGCACTGTGTGGAGCAGCCTCCCCCCTCCTGCTCTTTCAGTGCCCTGGGACTCTGCCGTGTTTGTGCAGGTGGCAGCAAGGGCAGCCCCAGAGAACAGGTTTGCCTTGGCTTACTTTCCTACATCCGACTCCACCAGTCTCCACTTATCTGTGTCAATAGGTTGAGCTCTCCTCATGTGCTTCACTCACCTGATGCAATGCTGCAACATGAGGCCATGGGAGCATGTGGTATGTATTTGTGGAGGGAAAGTTCCCCTGGTTGGGGACAAGAGAGGGACTCAACAAGAGACAGGGATTCTCCCTAAAACATTGTAGTGGAACTGGGTAATGCAGCAGTGAAACACAAAAGAAATAACCACAAAGATCAGCATTCAATGCCCTGAACTTGTGTCAGGGAAAGTTTAGGTTGGATATTAGAAAAAGGTTGTTCATCCAGAGGGTGGTTGGGCTCTGGAACAGGCTCCCCAGGGCAGTGGTCACAGCACCAAGACTAAGGGAGTTCAAGAAGCATTTAGACAACAGCAGATGGTGTGAATTTTGGGGTTGTCCAGTAGCTGGACTCGATGATCCTTGTGGATCCCTTCCAACTCAGAATACTCTGTGCTTCTCATTGCAGGGCCTGAGCTGGTCTTACTGACCTGGTGGTCAGGAATCCTTCCCAGCTCTCCCACCATGTCCCACCTCCCCTTTCCTTGCCCTCAGCAGAGTTATGGTGTATTATAGCCCTGGCAATCTGGTCCCAATCTTTATGGAAAAGGCTTGTACTAACCTGACATATTCATGGTACCATGGGAACCTGACTTTCCAGCTGCAGAAGTGAAAGAAGCAGAGGTAGTTTCCATTTATTCCCTCCTACCTGTCCCCTTTTACTGCCATCATGAGGGTCAGAGCCCTGGTGGGTGTCATGGGGGCATGGGAGCAGGCAAGGGAGAAGTGGGGCCACCAGAATCCATCTTTCACACTGTGAAGATGGTTTTTCTTAGGCCCACAATTGCATCAGCCTTCTGCAGGGTGAGATTTCCAATGAGATACCCACAGCCAGCAGCTCTCTCAGTTCACATCAGGCCTGTTCTGGTTAAAGGGCTGTCTGTCAGGAGCAGCACTCAGCTACCTGAAATAGGAGCATACATACATTTTTAATTAACTGGATCATCTGAATGAGTGGGCACTTCCAAAAGCTTTTTGTGAACTAGAGAGCTGTGTAGGGCATGCTGAATTCAGCCTATTAAATGTTTAAATAATTGCAAGGTAGAGTCTTGGACACTATTCCTCAAGGTAACACAGTAAGTATCAGCAGCACAGCCCTGGGTCAGGAGGCAGCTTTCTCAGCCTAATTTCTTCCTTGTGCCTTAGAAACAAAGGCTCTTGTTTAAAAGCTGTCCTCCCCTTGTTCCTGAGCCTTGTTTGAGGACACGCATATTAGTTCCACCTTCCTTAAACACTGTCTTGGTGTCTTTAGAGAACACAACAGGAAGCCTGTTTTGTTTGTGGGTTTCTTCTCTGGCTGGGCTGCTTTTGCATTGCAGCTGGTTTATCTTTGGCAGATAGCAACGTGTTCTTGGCAGCAAACTTTCACCTTGAGCTCAGGGGGTGTAGCCATGCTGTTTTGCACACCTGTGGTGGAGAACTAGGAAAATTTTGCCTGTTTGTGTCACTGCTGAGATGTAAAAACCAGTTTCACGGCAGTACTATTAGTGCATTGTAGAGGTCCTGGCTCCCAAGGTGTGGGCACGTTGGAGGGTGGGTGTGTGTGTGCATGTGTGTGCATGAGCAAGGCTTGTGCTGCCTTGCATGGACTTTAGCACTGAGCAGCTGGCATTTGGACGTACTTCACCACTGCAAACACAGGTAAAGTTGTTTTGGTGTGCCCAAGTTGAGTTTCTAACCTCCTTATCTACCGTGTTCACTGTTACTTCCCACAACATGGTCTGTAGGTGGAAGCTGTGCTGATGAGCTTGCCAAGACATGGCTGCACCAAGACATTCACAGGGACTGCTGTCGGTGCTCCCCAGGGTCCCCTTACCACCACGTGCAGGGTCTCTGGAAAGAAGGCAAACCTCAGACAGGTGGGCTCAATAGCAGAGTGAGAAGGAAGAACACTGAGACCAACAGCAAGAGCAGCCCAGGTCTGTCCTGATGCTAAAGGGGACCACTCCAGCTGAGCTATTCCAGTGCCTGATTCCAATTGGGAAAGATTAACTCAGGCAGGATATGCTAGATATTAGTATTCCAAGATATCAGCAAGGCATCCAGGATGCTGTAAATGATCCCAGAAACTTTCTTTTTCATTCACAAATTATCCTGGGGGTGGGGTGGGGGACCCCTGAGGGAGGGGCACAAGGGGTATTTTAATGAGACAGGGTAGGGATTTGCTATCAGATGCTCCCTTCCCATACCAGGCACAGCTGCCACAGGGGCACAGAGACCTGGCAGTGCCTTGTGTGATTGATGCCAGGCTGTGTATGAAATAGACCCAAGAGGTCTGAAATAAATGGGTAGGACTGTGTCCATGGGTATTTCCCACCAGCAGACTGATGTCCCTGTGACTGCATGTTCATAGGCTGTGAGTTACATGCTCTTGCTTTTCTCTTCCTGCAGAGGCAGATGCTGATGCTTGAGCTGCTGCTCTAGTTCAGCACAGCTCTTCCCAAACCCCTTCCGTGGGGTCTGATCTCAAAAACAGCAGTGAGAGTCTAGTTGAATTGAAAATTACTTGAGCACTAAGGTAAGTTAAAAACCTGTTTAAAACAGCAGCAGATGCAAGCAGCGTGAGGAAGCACTGCACTCTGCCAGCCTGGTGAAAGGAGAAAAAGAAATGAATAAACCACCTCAGAAATTCTGTTGGGGTATGTTCCTTCCAGGAGCTGCTCTGTCTCTCTCCACTTGAGGCATGTTCACACCATAGTGAGGAATGACATGAGATCATTTTCATTAATCACTTCTTGTCAGCCAGGCAAAGTGGGAAGTAAATTCTGTTTGCTGAAAGCACCATGCAGGTGGTCTAAGTGAGTGGATGTTGGCTCAGCAGGAGCAGGGAGGTGTGAGCAGGCAATTGGGGTGGGTCAGCTAGTACCCAAACGAGAGCCTCTGTGGTGTCTTGATTGCTTGTGATTGTGTGAAGGAACCTGAGGATGAAGACAGGATAAAGCAGGGCGATGCTTATGAGGGGTTTGAAGCTCGCATTTGCTCTTATTTGGTCCTGGAGGCTTTTGGCAAAGACCGCGAACTGAAACAAAGAAGAATCATGTTTCTGAAATGCAGGGGACCAAGTCATGTATTCAATGTCTTTCAGTGCCCTTCTGTGATCTTGTGGAGCCTTTGAATTCCTCTTTACCTACAAAAGGTTTACTACAGTGCAAAATGAGTTCCCAGAGCAGAAAGATACTCCTTTTCCAAGGGGATATGGGTTGTTGAGGCTTCAGGTAATGCTTTGAGGTGAGTTGTCATACGTTGCTAAAATAATTTCCCACCATTTTCCTCATGTCAGCATTTCTAGAGCTCTAGTGCGTTGTGGCTGCCGCTGTTATGTAACGATTTATGAATGGCTGCAAAGTTCAAAGGCGTATTGGCAACCCCAAGTCCCAAAAAGCCAGGAGTCAGCCCAAGCCCTGCCCCATTTCCCAAGACAAAGTTGTTTGCCAACTATTTATTTTCTTAACTTTTTTTTTTTTATTAGCCCACAAACTTTAAGATCTCTTTATTCACCTCCCAGGTTTTTTGAGCTTTTAGGTTGCACTAGTCCATGGTTTCAATTCTTTCATCCACAAAACCTTGAGGGCTAGGGCCATACTTTGTTTATAAATGAAAGCTAAAATTCCCTTGTTTCAAGGAGCTGGGGTTTTAGGATGTAATCCCCAAAGCATCTAAATTGTGATAAAATCACAGGAGTTGCCAGCAGTGCACAGAGTCTCCTGTTTGGAAGATGAGGTATTGGACTGCAGTGAGCTGCAGGCATCACTAGCTCCTGTCATTTTAGTGAGGCAAATAAAAATAATATTGTGGTTAAACATGAGCTCTGCAGGCCTAACTAAAGAAGATAACCTCATCTTTTTTCTATCTGCAGTGCTTCACAAAAGCTCTGCCTTTGTAATCCTCCGGATTAATGTTCACACTCAAACACTCTGCCCCAGAAGCCTCTGCATCCCAGGCGGCAGAGTGCATTTAAAAGGATAAAGGCTCTCTGGGATGCAGAGGAGGCTGGTGCCAGCCAGGCATCTCCTGGGACACGTGCCTGTGGCTGCTTCCAAACCAGGAGCATTTTAACCCAACTAATCTTCCTTTCTTCCCTCTCATTGCTCTGGACTGTTGCTTTAATTTCAGTGTTGTGCCACCTTTCACGTAGCCCCCCTCAGCCTGAATCAGATTTGTTTGAATCACAATTGTGTTGTTTAAATCCCCTCCCCCAAATACCCCTGCTTTCCAGAAAGCACCTGCCTGCAAGGCCAGGCACTGTTCTGAGTTTGCAGCTTTCTGTCAGGTCCTGGGCTGAGCTCAGATTCCTGTTTGGAGTAGCATGAAGTCAAAACGGAAACAAACTCAGGAAAATGCTGCACTTGAGCAAAGTCTGATGCTCCCTGGCTGCCTGCTGGAGGCTGCTGCAGCCTGAGATTGTCGAGCAATGCAGAGTGAAGCGAATGATTAGCATTATTAAAAACGCTTTGCAATTATACAGCACCTTTTCATCTAAAGATTTCAAAGCTTCGTAGCACTCACACAAAGTTACTTATTATCCCTGGCGTTTAGCAGAGTCAGGAAACGCAGGAAAGCAGCTAAGTGACTTGCCTTAGGTCATACAGTAAGTCGGCGTCAGAGGTGGGAACCCAGCCCCGAAGTGCTGACTCTGTGGCTCATGCCCCGGCGAGAAGACACACCCCACCTTCCCCTGCAGTGAGAGTGCCAGGCCGGCTCCTTGGGGTGGGCAGAGATGGGAGAAGCATTCAGCCCACCTGGAGCATCAGCACAGCCTGGGCAGTGCCCTGGAGACACCTGGCTGGGAGCAGCACCCACTGTTCCCAAGCTCTGCTCCATTCCCCAGGAGCCCAGTGCACACGTGAGGGGCTGCTGTGGGATCTCCTGTGCCTGAGGCTGCAGTGCAGCTTGCCTTGGTGTGGAGTGGGTGAGTGCAGCCAGCAACATGGAGGGCAAGATGTGGTGCCCCTGGGCTGAGCACGGCCACTGCAGCCCCATCTCCAGCATGGTCCCTCCAGCCCACTGGCCATGCGCACGTGGGAAGACCAGGAGGACCTTCCTCAACAGGGAACAATTCAACCTCGACACCCTGGGCGACACTACTGAAGAGCAGAGGTGGCTTTCCCTGTATCAGCACTGCAGCCTGGCTGCTGCTCTCCCACTAGCTCTGGCTATGGTGAAGGTGCAGCAGCACTGGCTCCCTCTGGGCCAGGTGGTCCAAGCCTGCCAAGGAGCCTGGATATACATTCAGACACCTGCCAGGACATCAGGAGATGTTACACTCTTTGGCCGACTCAGCGGGCTGGGCTGTGGGAGGCACTGGGTGCCAAACCTTTGTGCCTTGCAGCAACAGAGGTGAAAATGTCAAATCCTTGTATGTGACACTTTTCTGGCTTCAGTCCAGTGGTGGGACTTAAGAACAGTGTTCTGTTTTCTGGGAGGAAGGTCATAAGGAGGGAGAGGAGAGGTGCAGAAAAAAGCAGATGTGAAATGGGGTGAAGAGAAGCACATAGACATTTAGATCTCAATGGTCAGGAGAAGGCCTTGGCTGAGGCAAAACACCTTGTTAGTGTTTACCACAAAAGGTGACTGGCACAGTTATATCTATAAGGGAGGAAAAAAAAATTGAAAAAGACCAACTAAACAACTGAGCTACTTATTTTTACCCTAGAACTATCATGAAAATCCACTTCAGTCAAATTTTGTTCTTGGAGACTTGAGATGCTGCAGGTTTTTTAGTCATAAACAGTACCGTGTTCAAAATATTATATCCCTTTTATGAAGGCAGGCGTGACTGATACAGCTTCAGACTTCCGGGGGACATATTTAAATAAATAACAGGAACTAATCCATATAGCCAGATTTCCTTAGGAGCTTGGGGATTTACATGTCTAAATTTCACTGCAATGAGACTCCAGGATAGGGGATAAAACTCTAGTTAACTTCACTGGAGATAAAACTCAAGCAAGGGGAAAAGCTTAAAGACAGATGCTGCAGTTGAATGAATTTATACCTCAGAAACAATACTGAGAATGAACAGTATCATGAACAAGGAATCATTTTAAAAAGCAAAAGAACTGATTTGGTATAAAAGCTATTATCTCAAAAGGGAGTCAGTTCTGCTTTTTAAAGGACGTTCATAAAAAACGGGAAAACGTTTTTCCTGGTTGCATATGCCTGAAGAAAACATGAGGAAGAACAGATTATAGGGGATAGAGGTTAATATTTGTTGGGCATGTGCAAAACCTGAACTCATACTTTGCTTTAACTTTTGCTGAGGATGTTAATCATGTGGCTGCAGATGTGAGGGATAATAGGATGGGGGTATGGAAATGTTCGTGGCCAGGTTAGAAGCAAATCTCAGGGCTGCTTCCTGCGCTGAAGGCAGAGGAACGGGCTGATCCACATGCCAGAGCTCTGGAAGAACTGGCCCGATGTCTTTAACAGGTCCCTCAGTCAGGGACAGATGCACAGCAAACCTGTACAGAAGTGAACTGATTTGGGCAAGAAGAGGCATGGAGGTTTCAGCTTAACAGTATTTGGACAGATTCAGAAAAAAATGCTGAAGGAAAGGCTAGCAAAAGAGAGGGAGGTAAATGGCATGAGATGAAATGGGTTTATCAAACCCATTTATGTTTCTTGGGTAAGGCAAGCTGCAAGCCATTTGCTAAGTGAAGGAAATGGGGTGAATCTCACCTCTTTGGACTTATATTGCACATTTCATATGGTGCCACACGGAAAGTTCTTAAGAAAAGGGAGAGGTGGTTTTTCACAAGGTATAAACCCCTTAAAGACCTGGTGTAAGAGCAGCGGGGCTGTCAGGCTGGAGGGGAATTATCAGGAGAGTGTTAAACATCACTCTGCAGATCTGGTAAAGTGCTTTTGTAAATGAGCTTGGCACTAATGTTACTGGAGAACTGGTGAAATTGCTGATGACAGAAAATATGAAGCAACCTCAGGACAAAGGAGGCTTGAGATATTACACAGAGAAAGGTAGATAGCAGAAAGTCGTGGTCATAGGCACAAATGACTAAAGCCTTTCCTACAAGCTCCCTGGCAGCTCACACTTTGATCACCAAGTAACTGACTTGTCAACAGTGGAAATAGGAAGTGAGAAATGCTATCCTGGAAGGCAGCAGAAGTGCAGTCCAGGCTGCACTGAAGGCAGGGATGAGCTTGAGGAGAGGCTATCCCACTTCATTTTGCAAAGCAAATACTGAGAGCATGAGGCTTTCAGTATAAATACTCCCAGGAAGGGAAGAGAGAAGAGCTGATGGTGCTAAGGGCCAGTGCTGGTACAGAATAAATGATCAAAAGGAGACATCAGACATTTTGATTAGAAGATCATTACCAGCCATTTGACAATGTGGTTCTGGAATGGCCTCCCCACTGCAGTCGTGCATGTAAAATATTGAATCTCTTTGAGGATGGAACTTGGCAAGGTCACGATAAGGATTATATCACATGGTGTCTTTGATAGGAGACCTGATAGCACAGAAGTTCCTGCCAGTCCTAAGCACAAAGGTAAATATTCCATAACCCTCTGTCCATATAAATATAGAGCATGTGATTATATACACACAAAAAGCAGGCACATGATTTATTTATTAATCACAGGACCTCAGCTTGTCAAATAATAATTACAAGGCAATAACACACCTTGTTTTAATAAATGGCTCCCTAGGATTTTCTCCCACAGTAAACCAGTAAAAAGGGACAATTATTCTGAGGTAGAGGTGGCATTTTGTGTTCCTGGTTGTTAGCTTTTAAATGAACTCACTGTCTGGAACTCTTAAATCAAGTACTCCCATTTTTCTGCACATTTCACAAGTTCAGTCCTTTCCAGTAAAGCGTCTTTTCAGATGCGTGGTTGCCCTTTGTTAAGGCAAGAATGAACAGATGACAACGGCAGCACGGAGGAGACATGCCTGGAACAGTTTTACAGAGCAAGCCCGGTGCTGCCGCTGCCAGGAGGGTGTACTCAGAACCCTGAACAGGGGAGGCTTCTTGTGCAATGTGAGGGGCAAGTCCTGGAAAGCCACGATAGAGACAGGAAGGCAGTGGTTCGGGAAAGTTTATGCAAAGCCGTGGCAGAGGGTGATACTTCAGTCTCCGTGCTCAGGCAAACGCAACGCGATCCCTTCTCCACCTCGCAAGGGCTCCCGGCCCCGACAGGAGCTGCACACCCAGGTCTGCAGCACAGCCCCGTTCCCAGCTCTCGGATGGAGCTGCACGAGAATGTTCAAAAGCAGCTCTAATTACTGATGATTAAAAAAAGTGAAGGCGTGTTTTAGTACCCTTTCAACCTGGAGCTGACGCTGCCTGACGAAGAAGAATGGGTTTGCTGTGCTTGCAGCTCATTTTATGAAGGCACCTTTGCCGAAGATGCAAAAATAAAAGTACTCTGAAGGGAAAGAAAGCAGAAGGCCAAGAGACAGGCAACTGAACAGAGCAGATTGATTTAGCAGATATGATACATTTTTGCTGTCTGCATTATGTGTGGAAATTCTTATTCCAAGTGACACAGTAACAGACTCGACTGTAATCAAACAGCACTGCTGAGGTGTCAGGAGCACAGATGCTGCCTATCGCAAATATTTAAAACAGAAAGTAAAAGTTTGAAAAATCCGCAGTGGGGAGCGCAAGGGAAACGCTCGGTGATGTTTCTAAACCAAGGCAACTTCTCTCTGCTTTTCAGCGCTCTCTCTGGCGCGGGAGGTCGGGAGCCCTGCAGCCCTGTGAGTTACCGCAGCGACAGCTCAGCCAGAGCTCGGGGAGAAGCGGAGGCCGGCAGCAGCCCGGCCAGGGCAGCGCGGAGACACGCGGTGTCTATTGTGCACCAGGCATCGGACGGGGGGAAGGGCTGCTCCACGCGTTTTGGGGAACTCCAGCCAATGGATTCCTCCCCTGGGTGTTACGGGAGGGCTTGGCCAGCATGTGAGAAAGGGAGGGGAGAGTTTGAAAACAACCCAGCAGGCTCTAAGGAAGGAAGGCTGCTAGAAAGTGACCTGCTCGCCTCCGTGCAGGCATTTTGCTCCAGGTGATCGGCGACTGTAGGGGTGGAAGCGCAGGAGGGGCCGGGCGGCTGTGGCGCGGCACAGGTAACCCGGGATGCAGGTATCGGGCAGCGGGGTCCTGCAGAACACCTCTCTACTGGCTGCCTCGAGCTGCAAATCCACCAGAAACGGTCCAAAGAGTTTGTTTGGGGTTTTTTTAAGTTTTGTTGTTTTTTGGTTTTTTTTTCTATAGGAGGAGGACATTTGCTGTTTCGTTTTTAAGGGGATTTTGGTGGTATGTTTGCTATTAATATGTCTGGGAGAGGGAGGGCAGGAGGGAGCGAGCAGGTCTCTACAGCTCAGAGGTTAGCATGTGATCAGCTGTTTTCTGGTTATTGCAGGCAGCTTTGGGGTTAGAAAGGCAAAAAGAGGCGATGCCTTTTAGGAGGCCGGTTGATACAACGGAAAAATACAAATGATCTTTCACGCACATCAGCTCTTTTTCAGATCACAGTGCTTTAGAAATCAGAAAATATGTGCAGATGAGATTTTCAGTGATTGATAACCCAGCTGCTAATAGAGATATCCAGCAGAAGAAAGAAAAACCACACAATTTTCTTATCTGAAGGTCTGCTGGATGGTTTTGGGGTTTTCATCTTCTTTTGGCTATTGATCCAGCTTTTAGGCCTCTTGGAAGTGATCCAGTCCTAAACTTTAGCAGAAAATCCTCTGGAAATTTTCCACGGCTTTAAAAGGTGTAATTGGCATGATGTGGTATTTTGTGCCATCTTCTCTTGAGCAGGTTCTGGTTACTGTTTCAGTCTCTCTGTCACCTCTTTCCTCTTTACTGAAAAGTCCCTTTAAAGGCCCACTCTCCCTTGCAGGGGAAGCTGAATTCCATGATCCATGTTAATAGCTAGAATTTATTTTCCAAATCTCAGTGATGGCACTGTGGTTATTTGCTTGGTACGTACAAGTCAGCAGAGGTGCAAAGAGCAAACTAGGAGCTATTTTTTGATTGATGGGGAAACAACATCTTTTAAAGCTCCCTCTAGGTCGCGTGTGAAAAAAGTCTTGTGTGAGCACGTTGGACTGTTCTGACTTGAAAAAGTCTGCAATTTAGCATCTTCATGAGCAAGAAAGGTTTTCTTTCTGTCATTTGGCTGATGGGGAAAGTATCATGAAAACATGGCAATTGTGATGCACATTTTTTTAACAGATAATTGTTGTTTTAAATCTTAAACCTATTTTGGATGATTCATGCAGAGCCAGGCCAGTAAATTAATCAGAGGCTCTTACACAAGGGAATTTTGGCTTTTATTTCAGTCAGAAGTACACCAATCTGGAGTAGAATTATTCTAGAAAAATATGTAACAATACTACAAAAGTCAAGTCATAATCTGGTTAACTGAGGATGTTTCTCTTGCTGGCAGCTGGAAAATCCTGCAATGCACAAGTACCAAAGCAGAAGGGATCTGTATTTGCTTCCCTTTTTGCTTGGGCTTTCTGGAGTGACAAATTAGGGAGAGAAAACAAAGGATGAGCTGAGTTTTGAGGAGAGACCTGAATGGAGGCAAAACACATGACAATGAGAGGAGACTGTCATCTCTAATTAGGTGTGTGCCCTCAGGCAGTTCGTATAGAGTAAACTGGGTAAATGTAAACTGAAACAAGTTGGGAAGTTTGGAAGGCTGTGGACGGACATGCACGGTTTGGCTGTCAATCCTAAAGCTGCGGCGTGGTAAGGGTTTCAGAAGGGGAGAAGGTGGCTGCAGCAGCTCTTCCCGTCGATTGCCTGGGCAGCAGGAATCCCGTCTGCCAGCTCCGGGGCAGCAGGAATCCCGTGTGCCAGCTCCGGGGCAGCCGCGGTGCTCCCCAGCGCCCTGCCCAAAACCTGGGCAAAGGCCTTGTGGAGCGGGGAAGCCAAAGGCCTGAACTCCCCTTGTTAGCAGAGAGAAACACACACACAGACAATAGGTAATGTATTGTTTTTCAGGTGGTTTTGCTGCAGAAAAGGGAAAAAAAAAAAAAGGATTTTAATTAAAGAAGTAGGACAGCACGTGGAGAAGGAACCAGGCACGGATGCCGCGTTTCCGCGGCTGCCCCGGTGCAAAGACCCCGCACCCCCAGGCGGGATGTGAAGAGCCGTTCTCCCACATCCCAGGGGCTGCCGCTTCGCACCTGCCCCCCTCCATGGAAGGCTCAGGCGATGCTATCCCGGTGTAGGCACGGCGGGCTGTGTCTCACAGGAAAATGGAGGGCGCTGCTCAGGACGCCTCAGCGCCCCGCTCCCCTGGCCGCACCAATGGCTCCTTCCCGCTGCAACTCCGCCCCCGCCGACCCACTCGCGATGGTCTCGCCC
>VZRF01001322.1:372865-388908 GCA_013396875.1 Vireo altiloquus | reverse complement strand
CGCATCCCGGGGGCTGCGGGCGCTCCCGGGCTGCCGCAGCCAGTGCCAGGCCTGTGCCTGTGCGCCTGCCCGGACCCGGCGGCCTGAGCCGTCGGCCCCCCGCCCAGCGGCCTGCAGCCCTCCGTCCGGCCCCCGGCGGCCTGAGCCGTCAGTCCCGCCCGCTCCTCAGCGCCGGCGCTGCGCCGCCGTTGGTCCCGGCCAGCGGCACGGGTTTGGTAGGAGTACCGAATCTTAACGTGGCTTTTGTATGTGTGGCTGCAGAACAGCAGCTGGTGTTGGCAGGTGTCCAAAGCCTCGGTGATGGGGGGTGTTGGCTTAAAGTTAGGGAGAAGGGAAAAAAAGTATATGCTGTGTGGAAGTTACTCAGGGATGCTTTGCGCCTACGAGAGGGCTTGATAGCTTTTGGAAGCTTTGTCCTGCAGTGTGTTTTGTTTTTAAAGGTTAATGTGCCTGCTGAGGTAGAATTGCCTGTTCAGATAAAGTTCAGGAAATTGTTCTGGGTACAGAGCACCGAGCGTGTTTTATTGATGGATTTCAGTAACTTATAAAAATATCTTCGTCTTAGGAACTACTTTAAAAGTACTGTTCATATCACTGATTCATCTTAAAAACTTCCATGGCATTTGTGTTCTGCCTAAAGTGGCTTCTCTCCATTTTGTTCCTGTATTATCTCTTCCAGCATGGATTCTAATGTTTTTAAGGCAGTTTTGCAAGTTGTATTCCATAGTTGGTCGGTAGTGCTGTGTGGTATAAGTCTGCAAATCAGAAAGTGATGGGATTTGGATGCAGTGATAAATATCAGCATCCTGAAGCCCCAGCAATCTGCTGGTTTGTGTTAGTGAGAAGGTGCATTGCTAAAGTTGAGAGCGTATCTCCTATCTCCTGATCAGTATGACAGCAGAAATTGTAAGGCTTGGATGTTCCATCATCCTTGTTATAAACAAAGTAGGGTGCTAAATCTCAGAAAGGCACCACGTGGAAGTTGGGTTATTATTTCTTGTGTTGCCACAGGTGGAGGATTTCAGCTAGGGTCCTGTACAGGAAAAGCATTTCTCCACTTGAAATTTTGAACTTGGTTACAAACGATGAAAGCTGTGATTATTATTTAACACAGGTTTTGTCCTTTTTTGTCTTTTTCCAAGAGGTGGACAACTGATGGAACATTCCACTAGGAAGACTAAAACTGTTCTTACAAGGTAGTTTGCGCAGATTAGACTGACACCCACACGGAAAAATATCTCAACCAACAGTGACTGGGAGCACTTGAGAACTCCTGAATGATTGCTTGAGGTAACTCACAAAAATGTGTCGGTCAGGGAGGACTCTTATTGCATAAAGCTGGTAGCTGTTTGGATTGGCATTAGGAAATACAAGACCACGACAGCTGAATGCTGTACCCCAAACCAGAGTTTCTTTATTGCCAACGGTCTGTGATGAATCATTTGCCATTAATGGGTCTGTGGCAGGCAAGTGGGCATGAAAGGGGAAAACCGGGGAAGGGAATGCAGTCGTTCGGTGTCACAATCTTACCACTCAGTGAACAGTTTTCAGGGCAGCAAAGGATGAGACAGGGGAAAAAAGAGCTACTGAACTCCTATGGAACAGATGCAAATACCAGTAATACTCCCAGGCCTGTGAAGGGATTTGTGAAAGAGTCGCAAGTGAAAAAGTGTATGAGGGAATTCTGGGACTGCTTAATTTTTTGTGTTCATAAAGGAAAGATGGATGATGCTATCCTGTTCACAGTGACATGGGGTGGTTTGGAGAATAGCAGCTACTAGGAAGGGGGAGAAAGAGGAACAGAAAAAGAGAAGTGTTTGCACATGGAGAAGAACTTTATCCTTTGCAGATTGAATGGTGGTTGCAAGGAGTGTTTGAAGGGTGCAGAAGCACAGATGTGAAAGCTTGATAGCTATATGTACACAGACAGTAAAACAAGACTATGTCCTTGAGGGGAGGATGAAAAATTAGCTTGTTTTCTAAGGGCTGGGCTGAACTCGATAAATTGGTGCCATTTTATCAGCATCATTCACGTGAAGAACGTTTCTCTCATGGGCGCAATTATAACATTGATATTGTATGCTCATACTTGGCAGAACAGGACAGTCTAGGTTGATAGAGGTGGCTTTTATCAGCTAAAAAGAGCTGCATACATGGGGCTTTTAGCCTTAAAATAACGGCTTTTGTCCCCTTTATAAGCAACAGAACTGACAGCTGCCAAGGCATCCAGGCTTAGATGTTTTGAAGGGTGGTGCTTCTCTCTTGCTACACCACTTACCTCCCCAGGAACTTTTCAGCTGTTACTACTAGTTAATTATAGCTTAACCTCCCCAGTTTTTATATTTTGTGAGTGACACCTTTGCATTTTACTTTGGTCTAGTTTTGTTTTGTTTTTTTTTTTTTATTCTCTAAGATTTTCTGTTTCTGTTTAGGCCTTGGAGGGAAAACTTGAAGACATCACATTTCACAGTCAGCTCTGTTAAGCAACTATGGAAATAGAAAAGGAACACATTTGTATTACTCCAACAGGTAAGTAGTGTATTCAATTGTTTTTTGGGTTTTTTTACTTAAAATTGCTTAGCTGACCAGAAGTGTTCTCTGCAGAAAAAATGTATCACCTGATAATTTTTTTAACAGTACTGGTTAAAAAAAAATCATCAAAAACTTACAGTATAGTTATTTTAATTATACATCATAGAATCCTGCTCTATTAAATTTATTTAAAATTTATTAAAATCAGTGATTCAAGTTGGGTGAAGACTGTTACTGCCTGTATATGTTATATGATGTGAAAATGAGAAGCTGGAAGGAAGATCTTCACCATTTTATAGGTTTTTATTTTATTTTATAAGTTCTTGGAAAACAGTATGTGTTCTGCCTGTTTTTTCAAGCTAACTAGGTAACTATCAGTGGAGGGCCAGTTTCTTACCATATTATGGAGAAAAGAGGTTGCAGCTGGAAGTGACAGTGTTATATAAAAAACAGTTTAGTAGTGCAGTGAGGAATATTAATTCTTATGGGTTGGATGTTTTGTGTGGAGGATTTCCTTTAGACTTGAACCTGAGATCAGGACTGTGTAAGGAGGTTGGACTGTAGCCTCCCCTTTAATCCTTAGCGGTTGGAGTCACGACTGACTTGTGTTGATTGTTGGCCATTTTCTTTGGAAACTGAGAAAGAAGTAAGTGGTCATTGAAGAGTGGAGTTTCTGGACAGCCAAGTCTCAGGTCTAAACTGGAAAAATTCATGGGAGACTGAGCATGAAGAAGAGTTTGAGTGCATTGACTGAGAGGAGCTGGTTATTGCTTATGGGGTCTCCTGGGGAATGAGAGGAAGGAAACCTGTTTGGGTTTGCTCTTTTTTCCCTCTCTGTTAGCTTTATGCAAATCTCTCATTGTTTTATTAAAATGTTAGACAAACTGAGAAAGCTGCTTGTGAGAAATCTTTTCCTGGATGTGATGCATGCTTTTCATTTTTAGCTTGCTGCAAGCGTAAAAGGAATGCTTTTGTGGGAGTAATGAGTGGAAAGATGAAGCTTAGCCTGGAATGGCTGCACTATTGCTCAGCTGTAGCATTCACATCTGTGAACACCAGTGTCTAAATGTTATTTCTTTGATCACAAAGGAGGCAGTTCCATCAAAGTTTGCTCAGTTTGTAGTGTAATATCCCCTTTGATATGGGTAAATGCTTGAAGATTGGCAATATTTCATTTGTGCACTTTACTTTCAAAGCTATTTTTCATTAATCTGTTTTGAAGCGAAGAAACATAATTCTGAGAAGTATTGCCAAATGCATGTTGCTAATGAGAAATTATCGGAATGGCGAATTAATACCTTAGCTAAGTTCCAATGTAAATTTTGAATACTCTTCATATTCTCAGTTTATAGCAGTGAGCTTTTCTGTAAAGCAGTTTTGGAAAAGCAGCTTCTTCTGAGTGCCCTCCTATTGCCCTGCTAGTGTTTGGGCTATGGGACTTTACTCAGTTCTCAAGGAACTGAGAACTGTGTAACAGAGCTGAGGCTGTTTTCTTTGTGCATGTGTCTTCTAATTTGCAAGGACTCCCAGGGCACTCACTGGAATGTAAATAGGTTCTCAGGTGCTTTTTTTTAAATCTTGATTAGTTAAGAAGAGGAAGAATAGCTTGTGAAAGCTTTTGTTTATAATGCTATAAATAAGACATCCTGCTGAACCACACAGCACAAATGGGGGACAACTTAACTTTGTGAAATAAGAGTTTAGACCTAAACATGAAATGTGTATTAGCTTCCTCAGAGAGTGAAGTTATTGCACTTCTCAGTGCTCTGAGGCATTTACAGATCCTTAAGTTGTGAGAGAGTTTTTTGTTGGGTACAAAACAAACATATTATATTTGATTATGTTGTGTTTAGAGTCTTGACAGAAGCTACAGTGAAGGACAATCAATAGAGAAGAGAGATCCCACTGATTCGAAGGACTGTGTGTTCTATGAGTCTTCATTTTCAAGTTCTCCAAGCTTTGAATTGAACAGCATTTTTCCCCCCCCATAACTTAAAAAATAAAAGTAGTTATGTTTTCATTTTTTTTTATGCCTAAATTGTTGGTTTTCTTGCTAGCGAGCTGTGTTTGACATTCCTTGAATCAAATAAGGAGAATATTGGTTGATGATGTAGGGAGTTGATTTCACTTAGTTGACGAGTCTTTTAACACAAGTGTGTTCCTACAGAATTTACTCCATTGGCAGTTTCATTTGTTTCTAAATCAAGAGAAGAGTGGGTGGAGTGAGAACGAGGCACTTCGATCTCATGCACTGAGGAGTTCTGATAGTTTTTGTTTATCAAGGGTGGGGTTTTCTGTGGTTTATGTATTTATGTATGGTTTTATTAATTTGCTTTCCAGTTCTTGACATCTGCTCTGTTTAAATTGTGGATATTTTGTGCAGGGGAATGAGAAACTCATTATTACTGCAATATGTAGACATATCTTAAAAACAACATTTGCCTTAACACTGGAAACGAGTTCTATATAATGTTATAATCCTTTCTAAATGCAGTGTGTTTTTATTCTGACATAAAAGATTTTATTTTCTGTCTTCTTTTTAAGAACTTGAGAATCTGAATGATGCTCCATTTTCCGGTGATGAAGAAAATGGTGGGTCTGAGGAACGAAAAACTGAAATCAATGGAAATTGGATTCCTGCAACTTCAATTACTGAAGCCAAAATAAATGCTAAAGCAAAGAGACGGTTGAGGAAAAACTCTTCTAGAGATTCTGGGAGAGGAGACTCAGTTAGTGAAAATGGAGAGACACTGAAGATTGGAGTTGTACCAACGAGCCCAAAGGGGAAACTCCTGGACAGGCGATCCCGGTCTGGAAAGGGAAGAGGTCTACCAAAGAAAGGTTGGTGTAGCTTAGTGAAGAGAGTAGAATGAGAAAGATAAAGATTTGTTCAAAGCACAGTACCTATTTTTCTGCTGGGTATTGTTTTCATAAACCACAGTCTCTGTGCAGGCATTTGCCCTTTATGCTAGACAGTGGGTGGCAATAGCAGGTAGCAGCAAATATAATGTCTGTGATCAATCAACATCTGTCTTTGAGGGAAGTACCTTTCCTTAGAAGACTTAATACAAATTTGAACTCTTGGTGATTCACAAGACTTTTACTAATGCAAATTTAAATCATGGTTATATTTGAAAGTACAGTTTCAACCTTCAGTAATTCTTGGGAACTTCCATACTGCCTCTAGTGTCTTACGGAAAGTGATGAAAAGTGGCTGTGGAAGTGGGAATTTGTCAGACAAACACATCTTTTTCAGCATATATTGTTAGACAGGAGATGGGCAGAAACAGTGATAGATCACTTCTAAGTGGAAGAATGTTGTGTAGAACTCAGAAGTGCTGTTTGTAAACTGGTGGACCTTACTTACTCTCCCATATTTTGCCAGGTGGAGCAGGTGGTAAAGGAGTTTGGGGGACACCAGGTCAAGTATATGATGTGGAAGAAGTAGATATTAAGGATCCTAATTATGATGATGACCAGGTATGCAAATAGTTTATTTGTAGTGTTGGTTTATATTTCCTTTTATTGATTTCAATGGCTTTGTGAGTTAACATAAATGTCAGCCTGGCTACACTAAATTCTCATTTTTATGCTGAAGAATAGATTATTGACTAGTAAAAAGTCATCTGGTATAGAAGTCATGGTGTAGTACTCACGAATCTTACCCCCAAGCCCTCTTTCTGTGCCTCAGTAAGCAGCATTGCTTTCCCAGGTGTGTTCTCCACTGCTGGTTTCCATGGAGGTGGATGTTGCAGTGCTGCTCTATTTTGCACACAGGCACTGTGTTAAAAATGCAACACAGACTTGCTCAGGTTGGGAGTTTAGTGGGGACAGTATCCTTTACAGATTTTTCTCTTCTTTATATTCCCAGCCCACCCAATGTTTTGCCTGCTTGGTATAAACATTTCAAACCAGCATGAAGTCAATAGCCTGGATATTTTGTTGACATATATTTGTTTAGAATATGTTATGGAAGATTGTATCTTATGGCCTTATTACTGAGGCAAGGAGAAAGAAAGCAAAGCTTATTGGGCAGAGGAGATGTCTATCATTGAAAGGGAAATGCTGATTACAAACACAGATTGCTAAAGTCTCTGAGATCAATACAATTGCAAGACTGACCATAAGTATAATCTGTATGACATAAGCAGAACAATGGTGGTGTCCTTTGAGTAGAGGCTGTTTGCTGTAGCCATAGGTGCTGAAAGAATGGTATGTGGGAATATCAAAATCTTCTTCCCAGGAAAACCAGTTTTCCCTAAAATTTGACACTTTACATTGACTGAAATAGCCATTAAAAATAGAGCTGACAAGTGCATTTTATTATAGAACAAAGTTTAGTGAAGAATGAACATTCTGTGTACCTTTGGTATGATGGAAGGATAGGTTTTTTGATTTCTGCTATACTTCTTGTTTATGAAAAGTTTCTTTCCATTAAACATTAGTTGAAAAACATCTTTGTTCAGATGCCTTTGTTCAGCTCTGTAGTATTGCTCTGAATGTTGCTTCTGTAGGTACGGAGTAGGGAACTGAATTAGAGCAGGGAGATCTGGTGCTGCTGGAACCCTGCAGAACAGGCGATACGTGAGGCAGTTGCTGTGTGACTTTTTTTCCCTTAGGGAATGTCTTTGCTCACAAATACTCTGAAAATGCCTTTTCTGTGATTTGCTCATGGCACTGCCTGTCTGGTCACACAGTCACTAAGGAAGAGGGAGCAAGGCAGGTTTCCTGCTAGGGATGGGAGTGCCACTTGCAGGGGAAGGTGCTGAGGCACAGCCAACTCTGCTGGGCTGGGACAGGAGCTTCTGTTGCTCTCCCTTCCGTAGGGAGGCATTTGACCTTTGCTCCTCTGGTATCAGTTGAATACCAAGAACAGAGTTTGGTGTGTTTACCATTATTTAACAGTAAATTCAAAGTGTGAAGAAGTATGACAATTAGCCAGCATTGTCCATGCTTTAGTAGTAGAGACAGAGTTTAGGCAGAATATTGGCTGAACAAAGAACAAAGCATTACACATTAAAAAAAAATCTATTTTGATGCTCTTAGCGCAGCATAAGGTGCAAGAAGAGACACTAAGTGTATCTGCTTTTGTTATCTTTTAAAACAGGAGAACTGTGTTTATGAAACAGTAGTTTTACCTCTTGATGAAAGAGCATTTGAAAAAACTTTAACACCAATCATCCAGGAGTATTTTGAACATGGAGATACTAACGAAGTTTCGGTATGTTTCATGCCTTTTTATTTCTTTGTTTTAGGGGCAAAGCTGTAGCATACAGGGTAATGCAATTGCTAGCTATGAATGAGTTTATAGAGAAGTTGGCAAGAAATGTATTATAAGAATACCTAAGCAGTTATATTAATTACATGAGCAGAAGCATATATATACTTGTATAAATATAAGCACATAAATATTTATTTGAGGTCTATTTATATATTTAAATAATAAAAATTATGAAATCTCATTGTTTTGTTTTTCAAATCTTATCTAGGAGATGCTGAAGAACTTAAACCTTGGTGAAATGAAATACAGTGTGCCAGTGCTGGCTGTTTCCTTGGCATTAGAGGGGAAGGCTAGTCACAGGGAAATGACATCTAAGCTTATCTCCGACCTTTGTGGGACAGTAGTAAGCAAAACTGATGTGGAAAAATCATTTGATAGACTGCTCAAAGAACTACCTGAATTGGTGTTGGATTCTCCCAGGGCACCGCAGGTATATTTGTAAATCTTTATGCCAGTAGTCAAAAGCTTTTTGTGGCTAAAATAGATCAAATAAACAGAAATAGAAGCTGTATTTTGAAAAATATCTATTGATTTTCTGACTGTCTGTAATCCTCTCCCAACTACCCAGGCTGTGTTTTCACTTTGAAACAGCTCATTTAAATAAAATCTGAAAACCAAACACATTATAATTACGTACTTAGAACTTCTTTGAAAATTAGCATTTAATTAACAATGCTTCTGTTTTGTTGCAGTTGGTGGGCCAGTTCATTGCTAGAGCTGTTGGAGATGGGATCCTAAGCAGTACCTACATAGATGGCTACAAAGGCACTGTGGATTGTGTCCAAGCTCGGTAATTTCCTTGCTTTCTGGATAGAGACTGTTTCCTACTCCAAATGTCAGAGATGATGATCAGGAATTTACAGCTTCAGAAAAAATCATGCAGTTCTTTAAGTTTTTTTTTTTTTACATTTAAAATGAAAAAAAACCCATAAAATCTGCAACAGAACCAACAAAATCCAGAATGACTCAAGTCAGAGGAGAAATACTGAGTTCTGAAAAATGTATTAATATGTTTGAGTTCAGTTTGTCAGGTTTGTTGTCCAGCTTATGTTCGAGGGTGAAAAATTAGCTGAAACAAAAAGCGGTTATAGAAGGTTTTGCCTTAGAAAAAGCTTTAATGTGATTAATGGGTAAATATAGCTTCAGGACAGCTGCTGTAGATATGCTGTGAAATACACAAGGGATTAACTGTTTTGCCTTACAAAGGTTTGAAGCTTGTGCAGTGATTTCCAAGACTTTCTCTGCAATGCTCTGTCAAGAAGTACAATTGTTTTCCATGTCAGCGTGAGAAGTTTGAAGGAGCAATCTCTGACAAAGAGGGATGTTTTAATAATGAGTCATGTTTTATTTTTCTTACCCCCATAAGTGTATGTTTCAGGCTTGATGTGGAGGTGCTGAACTCCTGTGTCTTCCAGAAGTTGCATTTGCAGTGATTGTAGTTGGGCTCTTTCAGAAGGAAGAGCAAAGCTCAACTGCCTACCTTGGGGGCTCAAATTGAGAAAATTGTCTGTCACTTATACAAATGTGTCCTGTGATTTGAAGGATTGTGGCCTGCATTCTGCACATCTGGGATGCTTTGCTGCCTTTGTTATTTCTTGGCCAGTCTTTCCTGCTCATTAAATCTTGGTGAATAGAGTTATTGTTATTGGCTTGCCCCCAGCATGAGGACTGGGAGAACTGTTCCTCCTTTACATGGATGGTACATACTGTATCCAAGACTTCTTATTTTTCACCTTACTTCCCTTTTTATTATTTTTTTCAATAAACTGGCAGGCATCCCTAGCTTGTGCCATTTTTCCATCTACATATTTACCTTCTGAAGTGTTTTCTTTGGCTTAAATTCTAAAGGTTTCATAATTCTTTAGACACGAATGGAAAATATTTATTTCAGTAGAAAAACTGTTCGTGAGTGTGGCAGCAACTCAGGCCTTTTTTGTTTGAGATCCACCTGCCAAGCTGCATTCTTGGAGGAGCATGGATACAATCCATTTCTGCATAAGAAAATATTCAGCTGGTTTTTGTGAGGATGTTTCAGGTTCTGCATTGGTGATTCAATCTACTGCCATTGCAGGATTGTTACCTGTCCTTACCCAGGGTATGACCAGGAGTGTAAAGGTGACAGACAATGTGGGGAGCTTATTTGATGGTTTTTTGATCCAGATGGTCCCTGTGGAGTTGATAACCTTGACCTATTCTCAAAGATCTGATAGCTTTGAGGAGAAATGTCCATGGGGGAAGTTGCAGATGCATTTAATGAAGTTCTGTAGTCACATTTCAAGTGCTGACTTTGCCTTTAGAGCTGCACTGGACCGAGCCACAGTGCTGCTGAGCATGAGCAAGGGAGGAAAGCGCATCGACAGCGTGTGGGGAGCAGGAGGGGGGCAGCAGTCTGTGAAACACCTGGTCAAAGAGGTAATGACAAAACTCCCCTCCCTCCCCTTGGCTGTTGGTCTAAGCTTACCTTGTTTGGGGTAGAGGGAAGAGAGAAATGTATTCTGTACTAAAATGTCCTATGTCACGAGTGTTGGTTTTGTTCTGTTGTTTGGACTTTCTTTTTTATATAATTGATTTAGATGAAGTAGTTTTTACAAACTGGTGTGGATAATTTTGTTGATTTTGTAGTATTTGTCACTGGTGGGAACATGCTAGTACAACATTCTGTATTGCAAGTGTATGTTTATTTTTGCTTTAAGCAAAACTTGTAAGCATTCAGCTTTTTAAGACCTCACAGTATAAAGTGATGAAGTAATTAAAAGAGCCAAGATGAAACTGGCTAAACTAGATAAACTATTTTTTTTTTTGGCATTGCTGATCAAAAGCACAGTAATAACTGAAAAAAGAGAGAGGAAGAAACAGGAATGTTTAGAGATCCATGCTATGAAGTAAGCAGGTCTAAAGGAAAAGGTCATGTTACAATTTCTAGGTTGGGAGTTTAACAAATGATAGGAGGAGACATTCAAGAGAGAAGATAAACTTCATCACACCCATTTCACCTTTTATGGTGATACTCAGCTTATAAAGCAATAGTTTTTGTGCTTGTGTATCAGCACTGTGGATAGGTATTTGGCTTACACTGTGTTTCAGGTTACTGATAACGTCTCCATTTAATTAATACTTGAATTTAATTACATTTATAAAAGCATTGGCAGCAAGTTTGAGAAACTAACTTGCTGCTGGGTTGATAGTGGATTATGAAAACAGTTGACAGCTTTTAAATTTTGTATCTAATTACTGTTGGATTTTTTGTTTTAAAACTCAATAGATTGATATGTTGCTGAAAGAGTATTTGCTTTCTGGAGATGTACTGGAAGCAGAACGCTGCCTTCAGGAGCTGGAAGTACCCCATTTTCACCATGAACTTGTATATGAAGTAAGGAGAAATCAGAGTCCCTTTAATAATTGGTGGTATTTTGATGTGGGCATGCAAATAATATAACTGGCATCTGAAGCTTAGGTTGCTTGTTCTGTTATTTGAATAACTAAATTGTTTCATGTAAAGTTAATGTTTTGTGTGCTCATTTGTGTGTGCATTGTGCAACATGTAAGCTGCTGCTGACTCTGGGAAGATCCAGAAGTAATTTTTGCAGGTTAAATAGTTGAATGCAGATTATTATAAAGAAAACAAGAAAATAAGATCTCAGTTTATTTTCTGCTGAGGAATAGCAGCAAAAAAACCCCTCCCATGCTTTGTTTTGGTGTTTATTTCCTTCTAGTTTCAGATATCTGGGTATTCTAATGGGTGTTACCTGTTTTTGTTGAGTTATAGAGCTTCCTTTTTTGGGGTGGGATTGTTTCACCCAGCACATTTGTAAAAGCTCACATATTTCAGACCCAGCCTATATGGGAGACTGTTCCTATTTGTACTCTTTTATCTGCCAAATTGGGAAATGGTTGTTTACCAATAAAGCTGAACACCCACAATCTCCAAAATTTCCTTTTCAGTAAATTGACTTGTTATGGAAAATTCCTTCACAATAGAACTGCAGAATCATTACAGTTGATGGGAGTTGTGGAGTATTGTAGATTTTAAGCTTCTGAGTCCTTCTAAAATCATAGATAAGAAACCCCCATGGATACAAAATTAATTTCACAAAATTCATTAATTGCCATCTGTACTGCAGCAGCCATATGGATACAGCCATGTAGTGCTGAAACCAGAGAAAGAAAGACAATGCTTTTCACTGTCAAGTCCTTTCTGATTTTTCATAGCTTTTATCCAAAAAGCTTTTCATCAGTATTTCTTTTCAAATAATAATAAAATGAAATTGTGAGTGCATGTAACAAATGGGCTTTTTTCCCCAGAAAATTCCAAATAATGCATTCATTCCTTTCTGTGCCTGAGCCACTGTTCCATTTTAGTCAAAACACTTGCATGATTTGTTTTAGGCCATTGTACTGGTTTTGGAGTCAACTGGAGAAAAGACCTTTAAAATGATACTGGATTTGCTGAAAACTCTGTGGAAGTCTTCTGTCATTACTGTGGACCAAATGAAAAGAGTAAGTATGGCATCTAGAGAACTTTGCATAAGGTCTTCCAAAATTTCCAGCTGCCTTTATGCAGTTAAATGGTTAAAACTAATCATCTAAAATGCTGCAGTATTGCCTCATTTTTAAAATTTGTGTTTTTATCTGGTAGTTCTTTGTAACTGAGGTAGTACAATAAAGGCCTGCTAATTACAAATGCCAAGTAGAGCCATAAGAAACCAGTATTTTGCACAGCTGGAATCATCTGTGACTTCTCAGAATGAGTATAGGACAACAATTCTGTCCCAGGGCAGACTGGGGACCACACCGAGACTCACATAAAAATTGACCCAGCTGTGTTGCTGGTGGGAAGTGATGAAGTCATCTCTGGTTATCCCCAGTCTCTTCCCTGCTGCATAAACTGCTGTGTTGGTTATTTGTGGCCACATTTTGTTCATTTACATGAAAGACATGTTAATTTTCTTCCCATGTTACTCCCCATGTAGTAACAGGCAGGCTAACATAGAGGTTTTGTAGTGTCTAGATTTCTGACTTCTAAAGAAGTTCCAAGTTCAGGTTGTGTTTTTATGTAGGTAGATATTTGTGTAATGCCATGGTGTTGGCTGATATTATATACCTTATATCTCTACTGACCTGTAGCTGCTCTCCTTTAGGTTTGTTGAAACTATCCACATATGTGTGAAACCATATAAAAAAAATTAACCCTCTGGGGTGCAGAAGGGTTTTAAAAACACTGTAATAAAATCATGGAATAACCAGATGATTATTTGAATCCTTATACTGCAGGGCTATGAACGGGTTTACTGTGAAATCCCAGACATTAACCTGGATGTGCCACACTCCTATTCTGTGCTCGAGCGCTTTGTAGAAGAATGCTTTCAGGCTGGAATCATCTCCAAACCACTGAGAGACCTCTGCCCTTCAAGGTACTTGTTTCATGTATATAGGCAAAGGTGCTGCTCTTCATTCCTATCACAGGTTACAGAAAGCATCATCTTAGGACCAAATTGTTATTGATTGGAAGTGCAAACTGGAGGATGGACAAACAGTTGGACTGGTAAAAAGTGTGTGAAGAAGCTGCACTGATATGAAACTTGTTATGTGGAGGCTGGGATAAACACTTAGGAAAGGCAGCCTCCTGTGAATCCCAGGCAGGACCCCTCAGTGCTCCCCAGAGGATAAAGGCTGCTCTCCTCTGCTTTCCTGATTTGCTTGGTAGAAATCAGCACAGCAGTGAGCTAGAAGATCCAGGTGTCACAATGGTCCATGTAGTGACAGTGGGAAACTGTCAGCTATACTGGGGAAATGAGAAAGAAATCCTTTAAAAATGGTTTAAACTTACCAAACAGTGTGAGTAGAGTTCTAAGATGAGACAACCAGTCCTCATGTTTATATAAAAAAGAACAGGGACACTAATATGGGATAAGCTCTACACACCCCATCCCTCTTATCTGTCCTGTGATAGATATAGTGCTTTTGGTTTGTTATGGTTTGGTTACTTGTAGCATAAATAATGCTGTTTGAACTGTAGCTAATCAGTATGCTGTTACCTCTGTACTGGTCACAAAACAGTTAATAAGTTTCATTTCCTCTGGGGAATACATGTACATTTTTAAATAGAATGTTAGAACTATTATTCAGTTTTATGCATTGGGAACACTATTTATTTGAGAAGTCTTTCCTATTTTGGGTATTTTGTTAAGAGTTCTTAAACCATCTTGACAGCTTGTGATAAATTTGGATCTTGAAATGTTAGCATCTTTATCAAGAACAGCTTCCATTTCTGGACTTAAAACTGTGTGTGTGTTGGTAGTTTTGCAGGTTTGGGGGTGTGGGAGGGCTGAGAGTCATCACTGCATCAAAAGCTTGATTATACTTTTGTTAGCTGTTATATGCTGAGAGGCATTTTTGGTTTGTGTACTTCAGTTTTAGGTAGAAATCTGCCATTCCTAGGTTTCCAAACTAGCATTTTTAAGTCGCTGAGCTGACATTGTGATCACTGCTAACCCTGCTGAACTTACACTTTATATTTGACTTCCAAGACCAAGAGAAGATTGTTCTCAGCAAGAAAAAACAAGCAATGCTACTCTGACTTACTGAAAAGATACTTTCTACTTCCTTACAGGGGCAGGAAGCGCTTTGTGAGTGAAGGAGACGGAGGTCGTCTTAAGCTAGAGAGCTACTGAATGTGAGAACTGCCTCCTGAAGCCTTACAAGTTGAAAGGGAACATAGCTTGCTATCGATATATACAAACACGCATGCTCCTCTGGTGTGTGTATGTATATATGTATACACATCTAGGACATACCAAATTTAAGAGTTGCTTAGCACAGTTCGTATTTTTTTAAGAGCACATGTTTTGGGTACAAATTGTTTCTTTTTTTTTTTTTTAATAGTTTTGTAAATTTCAGGAAGAAGTGTTCTTTCTTTGGGCATATAGTAGAACAACTGGCCACTCTGCTGTGGTGGTGCCTTCAAATAAGCTATCTCTGTATGTGCCATGTTTATGACCTAATCATTCCACGTGTGCATCGATGTCTGACTGCCGCTCGCTCTTTCCAGGACAGTGCTGTCATCATAAAATCACTGGTTTATACAAAGCTTTATTATAGAAGGGTCAAGTTAAGCTGCTGTGATCCCATTTCCATTGCTGCTGAAGAAATACTGTGCTTTGGGAGGAAAAAAAAATAGCAGTTCCTTTGTTTTAAAGAGCCCAAGAAGATACAGTTGGGTCAAAAGACAAATTAATCTGTTTCAGGGGAGAACACTGGTTGGTTTTAGCCCCCATGTACCAAACTTGTCTTTTTTTTCTATGTAACTGGAAAAGTGAAAAGTTCTGGTAAAACATATTAAAAATATTTTTTGTGAAGCTCTTGTTTCTGCCTCCTTTTTATTTATTTTAAACAGAACAAATTAAGCAGTACATCTAACACTGACCCTCGGTCTTGCCATCAGGAGGAGAGCACGGAGTAATTAAGCTCATGGTTAAGTATTTACCAGATCTGTTTTGGAAAACACAACTGACTTGCGTAGGAGCGTCCCGGCTGGCACAGATACTGTCAACGTGTGTTTGTAGCACAGCTTTGCCAAGCCCTTGACGGACCTAAGGAAGTGTCGCTTACAGGAACACGGTAGAGCCTCTCCTTTGTTTTTCGGTTTCATGTCAAGATTTCAGGTGTTCCGAAATGCCGGGATAGCCGTTCCAGGGCCCGGAACACGCTGTGCTTTAGGAACCAAGCGCTTCAGTGCTCGAGCGGGTCTGGTAAGCCCGGCTTGGAGCAGTGGGGTTGTGTAACTCGCCTCCTCCCGCGGTACGAGGGGTTCTGGTACCTCTAAAGACGCGTTTAAAACATCGCCCGGGCAGCGACCAGCCTAACTTCTACACCAACAGCGCCCGACGCGCGGCCGCCCCGCCCAGCCCGGTACCACCGCCTGCGTTCAGGCCGCGCTTTAACCCGCAGCCCGCTCCACAGCGGTACCTCCGAGCGCGGCTGCCGCCGGCCGCGACCCCCCCGCGCTACTGCCGGGCCGCTGCGGCCCCCGCGGACGGCGGCGGGGCCCCCTCGGGCGGCTGGGCCGCCTCCAGCGCCGCCCGCTGCAGCTTCTCCAGCTTCTCCAGCGACACCGACTTGAGGGGCAGGATCTTGGGCTTGCACAGCACCAGAGCGGCCGTGTCCTCCACCGACAGCTGCCCTGCAAAGGAAGAGAAGGGCCGTGAGCGAGCGCTGGGCCGGGCCGGGCCGG
>VZRF01001322.1:360861-372813 GCA_013396875.1 Vireo altiloquus | reverse complement strand
CCCAGCTTGCACTGCGCAGCACCCCGCCCACGTGTCCCAGTCGTGTCCCCGGTGCATGCTGGGAGTCGTAGGCCTAACGGGGCTCCGGCTGCGCAGTGCGCGTTGGGAACTGTAGTCCTTGGCGTGGCGCTGCGCCGGGGCAGCCCCGGACGGGGCGGGAGCGGCTCCCCGGGGCTGTCCCGGTGCCGGGATGCCGCTCCCCGCCTCGGCTGCGTGGAGCTCTGCGCCGGGGCGGAGCCGTCCCACCTGCGCGGGCCTGCCCGGCCCTGGCGAGCCGCTGCCTGCCCGCCCGCCGGGGCCCGCCGCGGAACTCAAGCTGTGGGGCGCTTTTATGGTTTATTTTCTGCTTCTGTAAATAAAATCCCCAGCGCACACCGTCCAGCAGACGGGCGTGGCCAGGGCGTACGCGTCCCGGTTTTCGTTTCCAGGCAGCGCCTCGGGATTCGCGATGTGAATCATGCTGCTGTTTGACATGTAAACAGCAGTAAAACCCCGTGTCTTTCTAAACGCTGAGAGCTTAAATGTCGCCGAACCTGATGGGCCAGTGCACCGAGATCCCCCACAGGGGTCCGCCTTTTGGAGGAGCTTTGGCACCGGGAGCAGCTTCCCTGGGAAAGCCCCGCGGGGAGTGACCCGCGATCGGCGGAGAGGGATTCACCTGTGCCTGGCGATGCCCCGGCAAGCCCCGATTCCGGCATGTGTTGTAATTTTGGAGTCTGCTAATGAGCTTGCCTGTGTGCCCTGCACACCCTGTGTGCACCCCTGCGTGCCTGGGGATTGGCAGCTCAGGCTGGTAATCCTGCTAACCTGGCCTTGGCAGCCGGGGACGGCTCCTTTCCGTGTTCTGGGATTGAGATCTGGCTTCTCACTGTGCGCAGGGACTGGTCGTGGATGAGTAAAATGAGGGAGAAAATGATCTTTGCTAATAATTCTTTTATATTCTGCCTTGATGGTGGCTGGCTGCGTGCTTGCCTCTGCTAGCTCAGAGGCAGCTGTGGGATCCAAGGTTTGCTGGGAGAACAGCGATAAAACTTTTAAGTTTCCAGTAAGTGGCACCTCTCTGATAGTTATTTAAAGCCTCTGTCTGCATTGTTCCAGAACTATTTCCTTTTTCCTTTAAGCAACCTAGAGTAGGAAGCTGGCAGTCCCTCAGGTAGCCCGGTTCCACCTCGCTGGAAGCCTCGCCTGATGCTGGGTTGGAGGCCAGCAGAACCCACAGAGGGTGAGAGCAGGGCTCCTCCTTCCTGCCTTTTGTGGAGCTGGCCAAAGATAACTCTCCTGGGCTGGTCCTGGGCAGCACAGAAATGGGCCCTTTTTGTTCTTACTCACATATTCCACTTTCAGGACAGAAGATTGGCGTTATGAGGCTGTAAAATGGATGTGCTTGCTGGGGACATCCTTCTCTACACTTTCAAGTGCTCAGAAGCATTCCCACTGATTTCAGTGGGAAAAGCTCCTTTGTCTGAAGTGCTTTTCCATGTGCCAATCAGTATTTTGTGCTGACTGGAAGGGAAGGGATGAGGCACTGCTTTGTGATGGATGTTTGTAGACCGGGGTATTATAAACAGTACATGCAATTCACAGATCAGTAATTTGGTAGTTTGCTTTTTAAGAACCAATCCAGTGTCTTAGATATGTCTCTGACTAAAAATGAACATAAAAGATACTCAGTTATGACTGAAATTTTTGCACTGTGAAAGCAGGAGTTATTCCTGTGGTAACAAATATGGCCTGCAGAGCAACAGAAATGAGCCCAAAGCAAGATGTTGAAATCAAATTGCAGGCCAGGTTTTTTGCCAGTGTCCTTCACAGTGCCAATGGCCACCCGGAGTCCAGCATTATGTGAGCACTGGCGTTTGGAGCCCATCTCAGTCATGCAGGGAATCACTTTCCAAAAGCACTTTTCCTGCCAACGGCGTTTGTTTGCTTGGTGATAAGAAACAATGGTCAACCGAGTTTGCTACTTGAGGATTTTAGTGGCTGAGGAATCTGGCATCCTGTACTAGATCCATTTTCTTAGCTACTCAATGCCAGCTTGGCAGCTTATCTAGAAAGCTGATAGCACTGGGACAGGCGTGATTGTGGAGGTTGTTTTCAACAGTTCCTAGTAAGTCTGTTTTTAAGACACGTCCTTCCTTTTTTTCCTTTCCTGAGAAAAAAATCATAGTTACCACCTTCATGACTGGGAGATGTGGATGAGAGAGAGGAGGGAGGCATGGGCATGCAGCTTAATATCCTACTTTTCAAAGCACCTTAAAAACAAGACTGGGTTTAGTTTTGAGTAAGGCTGGTATTTATTCACTAGAACAGTGTTGGCTATAGTTAGGAGGAGAGAAAAGTGTTTCATAGAGGACCTGATTCCCCTTGTTTTATTGGAAGAGAAACAAGAAAAATGATGAGGTTTCCAGTTACAGATGAGGGATCCAATCTCTTCTGCTAAAGAAAACATAGTTATACCCCCTTTTTTGACCTTTTTGGCCTCTGGGGTTGACATGTGCTCGAGCACCCATTCATTTCTCATGGGCCTTTCCAGTTGCCAGGAATAGCTAGGGAGCTGTTTGCCAAAACCCTTCCATCTGGGAAAAGCACCGTGCACTTGCAGTGGGACTGTGCTGAGTCAGTGCATTATCTTGGTGCCACTCCATGGGGCTGGAGCAGTCAGAACAAGGCTGCCCTTGTGCCCAGGTCTCAAGTTGTGTCCCCATGGCACAAAGCTTCCCAGAGTCCTGAGACTCGACCTTGGGATGAAACCCAGTGTTATTTGAGAAGGCATAAGCGTGGTATCCATGGAGAAGACAATGCGCTCTAGGTTGCACATCCTTATTTTACTTGATGTCACAAACAAGTTATTCTTGTGCACTGCAGAGAGCCTCACGACCACAAAACCAGCAATAATTTTATAAATGATAAGCTTGTTTTTCTCCTCCTGTTCCCAGATATTCCGAGTGCAGCAGACAGCAGAGATGTGCATTGCTGGAATCCAGAGGGTTTCGAAATTTGGCAGCTGCTTGCTGAAAGCCCTGCAGATACAAAACAACACTTATTTCAAGTCTTGAGAAACATCTCCTACTTAGTAGAAGAAAAAAGCATTTAGGTGAAGCAATGTTGCCAGTCCCATTTGTTTATGAGGCTTGGTTTTTTTCTTTATACATTTTAAATGCTTTTTATTTTCCTTCTGCTTTTTGAGCCTTTCAAGTTCATGTTTTCCATATGACAAGAAAGTCTGGAATCAAGTCCTTACTTTAAAAAGCAAAAATTTGGTTCAGAGCCCTGTATAATCATGTAGCTCCAGACATGGGGTGTTTAAAAATAAAGCCACTTTGATGAGAACTACCCATCTTGAAGGTGGCTTCCTGTTCTGAGTAAATACTTTGTTGACAGTTTAAGAAGCTTTTAACAGCACCTGATCTGTGTTTGCTTTCCACTTGGATCTCTCTCTCTTTTCTTCTTTTCTAAAAATCTAGGGCTTGTTTCACCTCTCTATGTGCTGACAAGGTCAGAAATGCAGTGTGGCAGCATTTGTTGAACAATGCATCCCAGTGCTTTCAGAAATACACCTGCAGATTTCATGCAATTGTCCCTGAAGCTGCTGAGTGGTACCATGGGACACAGAGCCCAGCTTCTGAGACAGGAGGAGGAAGGTGGTTTGGGTTTACTGGGTGGGGTAAGGCGGGGAACAGAAAGCCTGGTGTGGCTCCCTGAGGGAATCCCAAATGCCTTCAGAGCCTGAAGCTTGATAGCTTGGTGTTTAACCCAGTCCTTGTTTTTGAAAGGGAGTTGACAGACAAATGATTTCTTTTAGTTGAGCTTTCTGAATATACTTATTTTAAGTTGTTTGATGCAGTGAGATCCTCAAGCTGTATGCAAAAGGCAAGGAGACGTGCCTGGAAATGCATTATCCAGGGGACAGAGAAACAACTTTTTGAGAGGCTGCTTTTCCTGCTAGCACCTAGTCAATGCAGAGACCTGGCTCCATGTAAGCCCCATTCTGGGCTCCTAAGCCAAATGCTCTACACTGGCATTTCTAGGAGGTTACTGCTCTACTTGTGTGGTTTGAATCGTTCCAGCCTTTGGCCTTGTGCCCTGGAGTGCCAGCAGAGGCTTGCTGTAATTGCCCGTAAGTGCACCGTCTGTCAGATTATTGTTTAATTATTCCAGCTTCTCACCACCACACACCGCTCAGTGTCTCTCTTGCTGTCTTTATTTAATTGAGTGGAAGAAATTCGAGACTTGTGCTTCACTTACATCACTTTGTTTTTACCCATCCTCGCTGCATCCTACTATGAAGTCCCACCTTTTGTTTGCAGAAGTCAGTCTTGTATATAGAAAAGCTATTGTCAATATCTCAAGCATATGTTCGAAAGAGAATCAGTATTTTAACACATGGCAAAGTCAAACCATAAATCTCTCAAAACAGTCAAATGATTGTATTTTTCTCTCTTGAAACACTGCTCCTCCCCCTGAGAAACAAGAGAGGGAAAGAAAACTCTTGGATAACCAAGCCCTTGTCATCACAGTGCAGGACTGTTCTTAGCTCTTCGCTCTGTGTCACTCCTTCCTCTTCATACATCTCTTTTCTTCAGGAAGGAGCAATTTATGTAAGAATTTCAATGTGGAATCTACTTAGGCTTTATTGCTATTTGTCACCCTTCAGGAAATACATCCTTGGCTCCAGCACTCAGTCTCTGCTGGCACTCTGGAAGAGGAAGAGAAAATACCAGAGCTGCAGCTATTAAGACCAACGGGCAAACATTTTATTCAAATTCAACTTTTTCTTCCCGGGTCACTTTTAAAGAACAGGAACAGTTGAACAGAGGAACTCTGTTCCAGAGTACAACTGGGATACCAGCTCTTTTCCCAGGATCAGCTTGTGATGACCAGTTCCACTGCCTACTTGCTGCCATTTCAAACATTTCTGCTTCCTCCCAGCCTTGCAACCAGGTTCTTAATAATGTGTGTTGGAAAAAAAAAAAAAATCTTTCTGAGCTCTCTCCAACACTCTCCTTGTCCGTATGGCCTATGAAAAAGCTTGGCAGCACTCTGCTTTTCTCTCCTCATGCTCCCTTTGCCTGTGATAAGTATGTGTCATTTTTCTGGTCTTACACTTGGCTTTCAGCCTCTGAATCAGCACACTTCTTGTGCAGCCCCCCACACAAAGATCAAGGCCCCTGTGCGCTACCACAATTATCATAAATGTTAGGGTTGCTGGCACTCACTCTGCTCTAGTTTTCATGGCTCTAGGTAGAAGGAGTTTCATGATATCCTTTTGGATGATCTGTCTGCACCTGAATGATTAGTTTTCAAGGTTTCATTTAGAAATCCTCAGATGAAACTTCCCTTTATAGGTGTACTCCTTGTAATGCCTGGCTCCCTGAACCGATTGTTGGGCTTGTTCTTTTTACTTCCTGTAACTGAACTGTAGGATTACTTATTTCATATTACATATTATTAATATTTTATTTTTCATCCATCTCTTTTCTTCAGGAAGGAGCAATTTATGTAAGAATTTCAATGTGGAATCGACTTTAGGCTTTATTGCTATTTGTCACCCTTCAGGAAATACATCCCTGGCTCCAGCACTCAGTCTCTGGAAGAGGAAGAGAAAATACCAGAGCTGCAGCTATTAAGACCAACGGGCAAACATTTTATTCAAATTCAACTTTTTCTTCCCGGGTCACTTTTAAAGAATATTTTTCTGATTGTGAGGACGTGAACGAGCATTGTGTGTGTTTGTTTGTTTATTTTCCTGGAGACTCTCCTATTCAGCTGATCTTCATCTGATTCCACATTTCAGGCAGCAGAGCTTGCAGCAGTGACAAGCTGTAATCCCAAGGAAAACTGCTTGTGCCTGTGGCCTGGGTTAACCTGCTGGCAGTGATACGTGCCTGGGCAGGGGCAGCTGTTTCACAGAGCTCAGCATGGACGTGCTGCCACTCCCAGCCACTTTTAGGACACAGGTGAGTTGTTTACAGCAGTCTCAAAAAAACTTGTAATAAAGTTGTTCTGCCTTCCTGGAGCCACCACTCCCAGAGACCTTTCCCCTTTCTTGGCTTCTGTGGGAGCCTCCTTCCTTCGGCTTCACACCTTTATCAGCTAAAAATGATACAGTTCAGAACTGGTTGTGGTCAGGCTCTCTCTCAGAAGGAGAGGCTACACTGCCACTCTGTTGTGGCTGCTGAGAACTGGAAAATCACAGAGGACAACGGGGAAGTGGAAGCCTCATCCTTCTTTTATGTGGAATAGTGTCAGGATATGCCCTTGTATGAAGTTCAGCAGAGAAAAACTTGGGCTGCTCTCGCATTCCTATGCACCGTGCCATTCCAGTCAGCCTGGTACTAATCTCCACGGATCTCCGAGGGCATGAAACAACATGCAGTGCAAATGAAATCTGAGCCACGCCACGCCACAGTACTGGTGCCAGCCAGTTTCAGAAGATTGCCATGAGAGCCAAGGGAAACAGGTACAATGGTAGGAGATGCCTTGTACCACCTGCAGGCACAGACCTACAGCACTCGAGCAGCTCCCGAGTCCCAGAGCAACGAGAGGCATGCGAAAAGCTGGTGAACCCAGGGCCACTTAGACTTGAATGCACTTTCCTGGGGAGGAAGTGGCTTTTCCCTTGGAAAGCTCAACTCCCCAGGGTCTGCATGAGGTCAATGGAAAAAGTGATTTCTTCAGAATATGATTCAGAGTGCCTAAGCACAGCCTTATCTTATTGACTACAGAGGAAGCTCAACCTCTGTAGATTTAAACTCATTTTTGAGAATACTTATCCCCTCTTGCCCCTTAGTTATGGGAGTTATACTAGACCTGGATGTGGTTAGTCCTTGGTAGGCACACTACCTACCGAAATTCAGGTGCTGCAGACCAAAGCTAAGAGCTTCCCTACCAGAACACACAGTGTCCTCTTGGATCCTGCTTTGTCCTTTTGAGTTACCCTGGGATGTCAGAAATGGACTTGCAAGTACCAGAAAAGAAAATTCAATCAAGAAATGTTGGTTTCTTCAGGGATATCCTGACTGGAGCTGGATTAATCAGCATCTGTTTCAGTTTAACCGAGTTTTTCATTCTGGCCTTTCTCCCCTTTCAAAGTACAGGCAACTGAAGCCTTTAATTTGCCCTGTCTTTCACTGCAGAGAAAAATAAGAGTTTCTAACAGCTGTTACTATCCTGTCTAGAATAGCTACACTAAAAAAATACAGTTTATTGTCTGTTGTGAATGAAAAAGCTCTTGCTTGTTTCTGTTGTTTGTTGTGTAGACTTTGAAAGATAAATTGTTTGAACTGGTTGACTCTTCGTTTGTATAATTGAAGATTAGCTTGCTTGATAGCCTGCTGGATTTGCAGTTCTCCCTTGCACTAAACAAGCTGAAGAACTGCTGGCCAGTTGGGGCAGTTGGGACACAGCACATATTGGAAGAAGTTTCTGTGCATACAGGTAAATAAAAAAATAACTTAATGCATGACATTCTGGATGTGCTGTTTCAGTGCTGATATGTCCTGTCTTTCCACCTGGAAGAGCTCTTGTAAGACCTAAGAAGCCTGTTTAAAAAATTGCTAACAGACATGGATAGGTGGCTAATGACTTGAAAGTAGAAGCTGGCAGGACATGAATTAGTTTTTACATGGTAGTTCTAAAATCCTACATGTGCTGCTTGGTTTTGAGAACACAGGTCCTCTGTCCTTTTATCATACATTTGCTTTGTAAAAACAATTGGAGAAAAAAGCAAAACTAACTTCTTGTCACTCAAGTAAGCAGACCTGGCTCTGAATATATAAAAGGAAAAGACAGTAAAAATAGCAACATCTTCAACAGAGAACCACATTTTGAGGTTCCTCCTTCTTTGCATCCTTCTTTGTATTGCAAAGGCATCCTGCTCCAAGCAGAAGCTTTTGCTCTGGGGGGTCAAAGTCTGATTCCAATGGGACAGAGCTTGGTGTCAGCCACTGCATTGAGCACCAGCTTCTAGACACTGACAAGGGCTCTGACTCTCCATGTGCATCCTCCAGGTTTGGTTTCTGTGCACTTCCTCTCTCCCCTTTTACCAAGTGGTTCAGCCTTCCCAGTTTTTGTCTACTCATAATAAAGGCAGTGGAGCCAAGGTGCCATTCGAGGGAAAGACAGAGAAGAATGACAAAGGCATACACTATTTCCATGATGGGTATGGTACTCACAAAATGAAGTGGGATTTGTTGTGCCATCAGCCTTCACAACATGCCTCTGTCCCCCAGAAAAACGAAACCCCTTGCAACCCTTGGCCAAGAGACTGAAGCCAAACTTGTGGTAAACTGTCAATTCAAGGGAAAGGAATAGGATATGGCAGGAAGGTCTGGATAGATTGAGGTGTAGATGAGAGGAAGGTAAAACCTAGGGTGGAATTTGGAGATTTGAGACATCATAGTGGGAGACTGAGATATAGGAAGAGAGAAAGAACAACTGGGAATTAGAGGAGTTTTATGTTGAGACTGGTTGGCAAGGAACTGGCAGACAGAAGACACAACAGAATTTCAGTACAAGGAAAGAAGAAGGAAGAAAGTGGAAAGTCAGGGGGATAGGCAGTGATATGAAAAAACAGACAAGAGACTAGACTAGGACCTGGCATAGAGAACCAAAGTTGGAGGTCTTGTTGGAGATCAGGAAAGGAGGGACAGTCTGGGGAAGGAACAGGTGATCCAAGTCTGAGAGTGGAGGACAGGCAAAGGTAGCAGGGAGGGAATGGAGTAGCAGGGGAGAGCTGTGGGAAGCAGCCCCACACAGGGCAGAGCAGAGGGGTATGTGGGTGGAAAGGGGCACAACGAGCTGTGCTTGCTGGGACATCCTGACTTGCAGAGCTGGAAGTGGAACAGAGCTTCCCTGAGGCTGGTCTTCGTGTTGGCTCAGCCGGCAAAGAATTTGCCTCCTGTGCTGTCTGCCCCAGCAGCAGTACAGAAACGAGTGGAGCTGAGTGTCCTTGGCCGAGGCAGCAGCAGCTGCCTGCCTGGGGGAGGAGAGCAGGCTTTCCGGCAGTTGGATGACAAAAACTTTACAGCTGGGAGGAGGCAGTGAAAAGGCCACATGACCGAGAGTGAAAGGGTCAATTCATTAGTCTGGCAGCCACTAAATTAAGAAAAGGCAAGTGGGACTATGTATCAGAGGTATCTGAATTTGGTCAAAGATGATTCTGAAGTTGCTAGATTGATCTTGTGGTCGGCTTAAGCAAGCTTAACTAATTAATTGCTTTATTTTAGTTCATTGTGTAAGAGCTAGCTCCTAATAAATCACACTGTTTTGCAAAAACATGCTTGAAACAACTGTGTAAATACTAAATAGCCTTAGGAATGGTCTTATGAATCCACTGAATAATGCAAATTCCAACACTCATCCCCCTTGCTGCTGGTCTGGATGGAGGATAACAGTCCACTGCTGCTGTTTCTCTTTCAGTAAAAAGGGAAGAAGTCTGCTGGACACACAAAGGTGCCAGCACAGCTGATGGCCCATGGAGGTGCTGTGATGCTGCGTGATCCTGCAGCAACAGTTGTCCTTTTCTGGGAGCACAGGAAATGCTACAGGTGTTACAGGAACATTTATGAAGGTTGCAAAGCCAAGCCTTTAAAAGTTAGGCAATGTCCAAATGAAACTGCCAGTGAAACCTTAATTCAGAACTATGTAGGTTATGAAATGCTCTTTAATTATATTTCTCCTCCTGCTTGTTTCAGTGTGGATGGCAATAATTCAAGGTCCTTGTACAGTCCTGTGGGTTTTCTGGGGCAACAAAGACTGAGGAACCCCTGACTTGCTGTCTGTGGATTTATCTTATGGAGAGGTGCTCAGTAAGAGTACCACAAGGTTCAAAATATAGACCTGTCAGCACAGTCTCCTGATCCTGAGAGACCCTTAACTGATACTTGTAAGGATTGTGAACTCCTCTATTCGCCTTCTGCTCTGGGACAGGTCTGTGCCAATGAGATCTGGGGACAAACAGTTCTGGTGGAGACTGGGAGTAGGCTGGAGCTGAGCTTTCCAGCATCCAGTAGGAGGGTATAAAATTAACTACTCCATTTGGACAGATTAAAAACAAATCTTTCATGCATGAATTCTGCCTTTGCAAAAATGTCTGTTAGTTCATTGTTGGCACAAGTATTACCATAGTATCAGTCTAATCTCAAATGACATATTTAAGGATTTGCAGCAGGAGGGTGGAGTTACCAGAGTAAATTTCTTGGGTGATTTATCTCTTGTGACAATTGTCCTGCTCTGCTTTATATCAGCTTTTCAGAACAAATCAGGGTTTTTGAGTGTAAAGTAACCTTTCTTTAGATTTCAAATAATATTTTTTAAAGCAAAGCAAGTAGAACAGGAGTAGAATCTTTAACAGAACCAGAGTACATGTAGCACATATCCTTTGAAAATCTCTCGATGATAAGGCAACTGGGCAGTGACACTTTACACACAAAGAGCCTGAGAAATGTAAAGGTACAGGGTCAACAAAGCATTCAGATCCTCCCTACAACGCTACAGTCTTTTAATGCAAATTACTGTGTTCAATTAAGTCACACAAGAAACATTTCTTTCAGATTCCAAGCTCTCAAGGCAAAGTGTGTATTTCCATGTCTTACAGAGGATCCTGCACTGTCCACAATGAAGTTTTACTTATTAATAACAGCAAATAAACAGCCAGTCATTGTAAGAAATATGGTCACTAGGAAATTTCAACTGGTTTCTGCCTTGTGATCCAATACACCAAAAAGCCAATTCTGCTTTTAATGCTGTCCAGCATTTATTAGCAAAAGCCCACATAACCACATTGAACTGTTTGGTTTGCCACAGACTCACACCAAGGCAATTGGCAGAATTTTGGTATTTGATAATTGAATGTGAATAGCCTTGTTTCACTGAAACCAGCCCAGATGATTGCCAATAGTTGTAAAAAATGTGATGGAAATAGCAGATACTCAGATTTGACTATATAGGTCATAGGTATATGGAATATATACCATGGTATATTCCATTGGTATAGGAAATGGCTCCTAAATTTACTCATGGTTTTGATTCTGCTGAAGTAGCTTCTGAACGTGAACCCGTAGGACCAGTCCAGACCAGCAACTACTGAGATAAATTAGTAGACTCCTATTAATTTGAACGTATTTTAGAAATTATAAAGTTGAGATACTACTGAAGTGCAGAATCCATCTAGGCTTGAAAGGGGAACTGATTGCAACCACCCGAGAACTTAGCATTAAAAAGCTAAACCCTTCTCAGCAAAATACGGAAAGATCTGTTACAACAAGTCGTCAAAGAACTTGCTTTTAAAGCCCATCCGAAATGAAAGGGCGACTGATGGCAGGTGCTCTGTCACACTCGAGTATTTGTCTACACAGAGGTGTGGTTGTCACCTTCCGAATGGCTGCTGCCCTTTCTTGCAGCTCCCACGTATCCCTTGCAAGGGCAGCTTGGTTGTCTCAGCCTGGGCTTAGACTGAGATATCCGGAACAGAAAGAAGAGTCAGCGCATTGGTCCGAGGTTACAGGAGTTGCCAGCTGGGGATTTTGTGGAGAAAGGAGACCCGGGAGTGTCGCGGTCCCCATGTCCATGTCTTTGGCGGTGTCTCAGTAGCTCAAGGTGCCCTGCAGCAAGAGCGGGTGGCACCGAGGGGAGCTGCTCCACACCACCCCATCCCACCAGAATTCCCGATGCTGGCTGCGCCGGGGGCCAACTCGCCAGTTCAGCTGTCGGAATGGCAGGAGAACACCTCCTGTTTGTTGTAACACTTTCAGGAGTTGCAGTGGCTCACCGACGGAGCTTCGAGCTGCCCTCCTCACCCGGGGACATCTCGGCAGCGCTGGCACGACGGCAGCTTCCAGCGGGGTGTGCGGGGCCGGGGACCCACCCGCGGGACCCGCGATCGGCGCCGGGACGGCGCAGGGAGCCCTGCCCGAGCCCCGCGGGGAGCCGGCCCGGGCTCCGGGAGCGCTC